>VZRX01016815.1:2684-13275 GCA_013398075.1 Notiomystis cincta
ATTTCTTTAAACAACAAATTCAGGTTTTTTACTCCACATAAATAAAGGAGAAAGAGATTTCTGTAAACAACAAATTCAGATTTTTTACTCCATATAAATAAAGGAGGAAAAAATTTCTGTAAACAGCAAATTCAGGTTTTTTACTCCACATAAAAAAAGGAGGAAAGAACTTCTGTAAAACAAGAAATTCATTTCTCCACATATATGGAGAAAGAACTTTCTGTAAATACCAACTTTATGTGTGATACTTTGCTAAAAAAAAAATCCATTTAATATTATTCCTACATTAATTTTTCCTTTCCCTGATGGATTTGGGACTGCAGAGGGATGGACACAGGTGGGGGAAAAAAAAAAAAGGCAATGAGAATTTGAGATTTGGCAGCAAATCAGCCCAGATTTTACCGATCTGGGTGCTTTTTATTGCCAGAAAAAAGTGAGAAAACGCAAGCTGGACTCACTTGTTGAGATCCACGTCCTTGCCCTGCTCGTGAGCCTCGAGGAGCTGCTGGATGATGTCGCCAATGGTCATCACCATCAGCTCGGCCTGGCTGAGCTGCCCTGGAACGGCGCAAACACAGGGAAATCCCAGATTTTCCTGCCTGAGACAGCGCGGGGGGACCTGTCCTCAATGCCCAACTCGGAATCGTGGGGTGTTTTTGGGGAAGGGACCTTAAAGCTCCCACCCCCGACCCTTCCCAGCACGCCAGGCTGCTCCGAGCGACACTTCCAGGGATCCTGGGCGCTCCGGGAGCCTTGGGAATGTCACCATTCCCTGGGCAGCCTGGCTGGGCAGCCGAGCACCTTCTGGGAGAAGAAGTTTTCCTAAAATCCCCCCCCCCAACCTCTCCCGGCACAGCTTCCCCGGGCGTTCCCGCGGTGTTTTTTTTTCTGGGACAAACCACCGCCTCTGCTGCGCGAATTCCCGCTCCCCGCTTGTTTTCCCCGCTCTGATTTAAGGGGAAACCGCAGCACCGCCGAGGCAAAGCCCTGAGCGCCGCCCGGCTCTGCCTTCCAGGGGGAAACCGCGAGGGGAGCGGCCCAGGGGCTCAGCAGAGCGCGGGGTCGGCTCCTCGCCCCCTTCCAGACAACCCTGAGGGGCAGAGCAAGGCGGGCCTCGCGTTCGCGGTGCGGGAACCGCTGGGAAAGCGCCCCAAGGCCGCCCCTTCCAACCACCCCAGCGCGGCCGAGGCCGCCCGTGTGTCCCCAGCGCCACAGCCACACGGGTTTGCGATCCCGCCAGGCATGGGGACTCCAGCACTGCCCTGCGCAGCTCACACAGGGCTGGGCAGCGCAGGGAGGGAAGGAATTCATCTTAAAACCCAACTTAAACCTCGCCTGGCACAGCTTGAGGCGGTTCCCCCTCATCCTGTCCCTGTTCCCTGGGAGAAATCCCGACCCCCCCTCGGCTGCCCGCTCCTGTCAGGGAGTTGTGCAGAGCCACAAGGTCCCCCCCGAGCCTCTTTTGTCCAGGCTGAGCCCCTTTCCCAGCTCCGCTCCTTCCCCCGGACATGCTCCAGCCCCTCAGGGCTCTTTTTTTACCTTTCCCATTTTTCCTTTTCTGCTTCATCCCGGCGGATCCCGCGGCCTGACCCACAGCGCTGCCGTAAAGCGACACCGCCCGGCGCCGTCGCGAGCGCGCCGTAAAGCACAGGGAAAGGGGTGCAGTGCCGCCATCAACCACCGGGGGGCGCCGGGGGTTCCCCCGGGCTTTGGGGGGGCGATTTTGGGAGGCGATTTTGGGAGGCGATTTTGGGAGGCGATTTTTGGGGGGTCCCCCCGGGTTTTGGGGAGGGAGGTTGGGGTCTCCAGGTCCCCCTGCCCGTGCTGTGTCCCCTGTTGAGGTGCTCGGTGGGATGGCGCCTGTAGAGGCTGCGGTGTCAGGGGAGTAAAGAGGCACTGGGATCAAGGGATCAGTCGAGGGGTCGTGGAATTAGGGAATTAGGGAATTAGGGAATCAGGGAATTAGGGAATTAGGGACTCAGGGAATCAGGGAATCGCAGTGTCAGAGAGCCACGGGATCGCAGAAGTGTAGAATGGTGGAATCACGGGACGGTGGAATCTCGGAGTCACAGAGGCACGGAGTGGGAATCACTGAATCATGGAGTCACGGAGTCACAGAATTCCAGAACCAGAGAGTGATGGAATCGTGGAATCATGGAATCGTGGAATCACAGATTCACAGATTCACAGAGTCATGGAGTCATGGAATCACAGTGTCAGAGAGTCACAGAATCCCAGAACCAGAGAGTGATGGAATTACAGAATCATGGAATCACTGAATCATGGAGTCACAGAGTCACAGAATCCCAGAACCAGAGAGTGATGGAATCATGGAATCACAGAGTCACAGAATCACAGAGTGCTGGAATGATGGAATCACAGTGTCAGAATCCCAGAATCCCAGAATGATAGAATCATGGAATCACAGTGTCAGAGAGTCACAGAATCCCAGAATGATGGAATCATGGATTAACAGACTCACAGAATCCCAGAACCAGAGAGTGCTGGAATCAGGGAATCACAGACTCAGAGAATCCCAGAATCACAGTGATGGGATCATGGAATCATGGAATCACAGTGTCAGAGTCACAGAATGATGGAATCATGGATTAAGAGACTCACAGAATCCCAGAACGATGGAATCATGGAATCACAGTGTCAGAGAGTCACAGAATCCCAGAATCCCGGAATGATGGAATGATGGAATCACAGTGTCAGAGAGTGACAGAATTACAGAATGATTGAATCATGGATTAACAGACTCACAGAATCCCAGAATCCCAGAATCCCAGAATGATGGAATCACAGAATCACAGTGTCAGAGAGTCACAGAATCACAGAATCACAGAGTGCTGGAACCACGGAATTACAGAGTCTCAAACTCAACCACAGAATCACGAAATTGTGGAATCACAGAGGCATGGATTCACAGACCCACAGAATCTCATAATCCTAGAATCACAGAGTCGTGGAATCACAGAATATCAGCCACAGAGAACCACGGAACTACAGAATCAGTCGCAGAATTGTGGAATCAGAAAGTCGTGGAATCAGAGAATCATGGAATCACAGACTCACAGAATCATGGAATCAGAGTCTCACAAAACCACGGAGCCATAGAATCAGAGAATCATGGAATCACAGACTCACAGAATCATGGAATCAGAGTCTCACAAAACCACAGAACTATAGAATCAGAGAATCACAGCGCTACAGACTCACAACCTCACAGAATTGCAGAACCAAGGAATCGCAGACTCAGAATCTCAGGCTCACACACCCACAGAATCCCAGATTTACAGGTTCTCAGAATCCCAGGATGGGTCAGGCTGGAAGGGACCACAGTGGCTCCTCTGGTGCCACCTCCCTGCTCCAGCAGGGCCATCCCAGAGCACAGGATCGTGTCCAGACAGGTCTGGGATATCCCCAGGCTCTGTTCAGGGCTCGGGCACTGCCCAGGACAGAAGTTCTCCCTCCTGTCCAGAGGGAATTCCTGGGATCAGTCCCTGCCCGTGCTCTGGGGCCATTGCTGGGCCCTGGAGCAGAGCCTGGGCCCTGCTCTGAGCCCTCCCTGCACACAGGGACACACAGGGATGGGGCCCCTCTCAGCTGGGGCTCCTCTGAGGCTGAACAGCCCCAGCTCCCTCAGCCTTTCCCGGGCAGGGATCTGCTCCAGCCCCTTCCTCACCTTTCCCGCTGGATCAGCTCCAGCAGCTCCGTTTCCCTCCAGTCCCGAGGATCCCACCACCCCTGCTGTGTGTAAGAACGTCTTTTCGGCTGCTTTCACGGCTGATAATTATAAAGGGACAATTTCTGACTGAAATTCCCGGGACCATCTTATATTTCCCCGTTAAAATGCAGGTTTTTGCCAGGGATTTTCTTCCCGCTTGCCGCTCGTGCCGCGATCCGCCCTGAGGGAGCCCCTCACGGGCCTGAGGGAGCCGCGCCCCCTCAGCGCTAGATGGTAGCAAAGTATCGGCTTGAGGAGGCAAAAATGGGCTGAGTTTTCCTGACAAAAGGCGGAAAATCCCTCCTGGAGACCCGCGAGTTCCCGGGGAGTGCGCGGAGAGGGGAGATGGGGATGTGGGAGGGAGCGGGGAAGGGGAATGGGGGGTTTTAAAGGGTGGAGGGAAGAGGCTGAGGGGAAAGGGGGGCTCTGGGGGTCTCTGAGAGCAATCCCAGCACGGCCAAGTGGGAGTATGGATATCGGGAAAAGGTTCTTCCCACAAAGGGTCCGGCACTGACCTGGCTCCCCAGGGAATGGTGACGTTCCCAGAGCTGCCAGGGATGCACAGGGTGGGAATTTTGGGGTGTCTGTGCAGGACCAGGGGTTGGATTTGATGATCCTGGCGAGTCCCTTCCAACATTCCGTGATGCCCTCAGTGTCCCACCCACAGCAGTTGTGTCCTCTCCTCCTTGGGAAGATTTGCAGACCTGATCCTAAACCCTGTTTAAAGCAGGAGGTGGGACCAGAGCTCTCCCAGGCTCCCTTCCATCCCAAATTCTGCCACGGTCCTATAAAATCAGCTCAGGATTCTTCTGTGAATATCCAGTGACTTCTAAAACTCACATTGAGCTTCAACTTCTGGGATTTCCTCCACTCTTGTTCGGGGAATTGCCAACTCTTTGGTTGTTGCTGTTTGCCAGGGCCTTGCTGATGCCTCCGGCTCCCAAATCTCCTTCCCGGGGGAGATCCTGGTCCATCCCTGGATCCTGGTGGATCATGAACCTACCTGTGAGCAGAGAGGAGGTGCTGCCTGGATGGGAAAACAGGACTGTGGAGGAGGAGGAGAGAACAGGCAGCAAGGAAAAAGAAACCTGGTAAATTACAGGTAAAACCAAAGGGAGATGCTGGCAATGCCCTCTTGGGATTTGTGCGATGGTCAAAAGCTTCCTTGGAAAATCTCCAGATCCAGGGGCTGTCCTGAGGATTTTTGGCAGCACTTCCCTGACTGAGGTGTGCCTGGGGGTGAAGGGTCAGCAGGGCTTGCAGGGAGGGCAAGGAACCCCAGGAAGGAGCTCTTCCCACGGAGGGGGATGGTTTAAAAGGCAGCCAGAGCCTGCTCCGGTGCCCGAGGTCGGCACGAGGGCGTTTGGAAATCAGATCCCGGGATGGAACAGGTTGAAATAGGGTTTAAACCGTCCTCTCCCACCGCTGCCTCCGGGGCCTTTTGGAGAGCTGAGCTGAGTCTCCTTCCTGCAGGATGTGCTGGCAGTGCCCTGCCATGCCTGGGCCTGTTCTCTGCCTGGGATTTTTACCTCCCCCGGGGGTCTCCCGAGCACCTCGTGCCAACCAGCAGCTCATCCGTGCTTTGGAAGGTGGCTGTGCTCGGGATAAAGGGGTTCACAGCTGCCAAACGTCTGCCCAGCCCTGCTTCTTCTGCCCTCACATCTCCCAAACCCCTTCCAGCAGCTGCTGTGCCTCAGGGGCCGGTCCAGGTATCCGGGTGCCAGGCTGTGCCTGCCTGAGTTGAAGCAATTCCTCCCCACATTCCAATCATGGAATTTATCCTGAGGATGCCCTTTGTGTGTTGGTGGGGATGGCAGGAGCATGGGGGACAGGGAGGATGGGTCTGAGCATTCCAGCAGGGACAAGGAGATGGATTTCAAACCGATTCCCACGTCCCTGTTCCTCCCTAAAACCAATTCCTCTCACCTTGTGCTGCTTCCTCAGCTCAGCCTTCCAGCTGAGCTGTGCTCTCTGCTCGTTATCAGCTCCATCCACTGATTACAGCAACTTTTTATCTCGCCTTTCTTTCTTCTCGCTGGCTGCTCTCCCTTTGCCACAAGGACTCCACGCTCTCCCAGAACCATCCATTAACCCTTTATCCCTCCAACTCCACCTCTGAGACTTTGCTGGGAGCAGCCCACGTTCCCTCATCTTCCACCTCTCCCCACCAGCTGGGCATTCCCAAAATGTGGAAATTCCAGCTGTGCTCCCACCTGCAGCTCCCATCCACTTACACGTTTTCCTTTCCCTATATTTCTGCTTCTTTCACTCAGAATAATTAAGAAAACTTCATTTTGGCTACCGAGCCCCGGTACCAAACCGCGCCATCGCTCCCGGGCAAGGAACACCAGGGAAGCGCAGGTGGAGTTTTGGGATAGCAAAGCTTGAGTCAGAGGGAGTCTGGCGTGTTTGGGTTTGTTCCCCACATCTGAGCGGGGCTGTAGCCCAGGGCTGGCATTCTGATCCCGCTGGAATTCTGAGGCTGCTGATTCATTGTCCCCTGGGCTTTTCAAAGGTGCCTTTAATCACTGATTCCAGTCCTGCAGGACCTGGAGAGCGGGGCAGGGAATCGAGGTCTCCAAAGGCACAGCATCCTCTGGAGTTTGGCAATTTCTTATCAGCCTTTTCTGGGAATTCTGAGGTGGGGGAAGGACCCCCCTCAGCAGCCCCAGGCACTCAGGGTGATGTTTTGCCCCCCAAGGGGTGGCACAGGCAGCTGATGGAGACTTTTTCCTCCCTTTCCATTGTGAGAATTCCAGCCCCAGTTTGGTGACCTTGAGAATGATGTAAAATATGTTTACAGGCAGTGTAAATACATCTGATTTTATTCTGATTAATAGAGGTTCCACCAAGGCGTTCTGCTTTTATTTCCAAGGATAATTGACTTGGTTTAACGCGTTCCTGGACATTTCTGTTTATTATTTTACAGCATGATAAATACAAAAAAAATATATAAATCAGAGTAGGTTTAAGCTTTAAAATGTGCAGTGAGCACTTAAGATGCACGATCAAAGGCACAGTGGCTGTCCAAGACTCACCCCCAGGATCACTCAGATCCTGGGAATTGTACAATTTCAGGGAATATTGATGGGAAAACCTTGATGCAGCAAGGTTACATCATTTCTATGTTTGTAATGTGGATCTAACCCTCAGCTGCTGCCTAATGGAAACCAAAAAAAGCGTGGATTTGGGAAACCAAGGAGAAATTGTTTAACTTGGTTTCCTAGGGAAAAAAAATGGCTGGGGAGGAGAGATTTTAAATGCTCGAAATTTCGCTTTCTTAATTAAAATCCCTCAGTTCTGTTCTCCTGCGTAATTAACAGATCCAAAGATAATTCCCATCTGCAAGTTCCTGGCTGATTTTTTGGGAGGTGACAGCTCAGACTCATCAGCTCTTTGGCCTTGGTGTTGGTTGGGAGGAACTCGTCCTTCCGAGCACGCGGGAAAACCTGGAAGAGGAGAACCCCCAAATTCTGGGAGAGGGAGATGCGCTGAGTTGTCGAATCCAATGATTTGGAGCTGGAATTCCCGTGTCCCAGTGGGAAGAGTCTCCTCCTGGCTGCTCTCAATCCATGCCTCTGCCAAAATTCGTGGAACCCTCGACCCACACAGAATTATCCGCTCACAGAGCAGAGGTTTTCTCCTAATCCGTGGTGAAACGGCCTTGAGTTGCACCAGAGCAGGATTGGGTTGGACATGAGGAACAATTTCTTCATGGAAAGGATTGGAAAGCACTGAATGGAGTCACCATTCCTGGGAGTGTCCAGAAAACCCCTGGATGTGGCACCTGTGGATATGGTTTAAGGAATATGGGCGTGGTGCTGGATTTGGTGGTCTAAAAGGTCTTTTCCAACCTGAATAATTCTGTGATTCCGTGGTTGGAATTCCCTCTGAAATGTGGTTTTTGTCCATAAGTGCTGAGGATTCCAGTGATTTTTCCCAATGTGTGGAAAGGTTCCATTGTGTCCCAGCTCGCTGGGATCAGTTACAGCTGCTGCGCTTCCAATCCCCTTGTCCTTAAAAATTGCTCTTTGTTACATTTTCTGGGAATTTCCCAAATTGCAGAAGAGACCAATGAGAGACAGAGCACGGGATTCCCAATTTCTTCAATGATGAATTCCAGCTCCCCATGGATCCACGTCCAAGGCTTCGATCCCGAGTGTGGGATTTGATTTCCTTCTCTCTACCACGATGGAAAAGATGGAATTGCTTCCTTTAACGTGAGAAAGGAATTCTCCAGCACATCCCTAACCAGGTTTTCCATGGGATGTGCCCCAGGATGTCCAAATGATCCACAGGCAACTTCCCAAGAGGTCCAGCAGCTCTGGCAAGGATCTAAGGAAGCGTCTCCGTGGTCAAATTCCGGGTGAACCTTGCAGAGGTGACATATCCGTAAGGAAAAAGGAATATTGCACCAGTGACAGGAAAACAGGTTCAGATCCCAAAGCCCAGCAGGAACATTCCTGTTGTTTTCCCAGTGCCAGGCAGGGAAGTTTCCGTTCTGCTGGAGATGCTCTGGATCCTCCCTTATTCCGTGTCAGATCCTTGGTTGGATGAAGGAATGGGCCAGGGCTGAGCCTCAAACAGGGGAGGTGCTGGATGAGAGAGAAATAACAGGAATCAGATTAACTCAGAAAATTCAGATTAATTTAGAGAATTCAGATTCTAAACATATTTAAGTGCTCAGCCAATCCTTGGGATTTTCGTGGCGTTTAATACCTCAAATACCTTTCCAAATCTGGATCGAGTGGGAAGATTATTCCCACTCATGATCCCATTATAGGGAAAATAATCATCAATCAGAACATTCTCCCTTTTCCAGTTCCTTCCTGACAATCTGCAAACACGCCCTGGCAAAGCCCAGCTGGATCAGGATCCAAAATTTGGATGTTTACTTTGGGAAGAGCCTGGCGGAGTTCACAAAGGTCTGGGAGAGGTCACTGAAGGAATTACAAAAGGATTTGTCTCTCCCTGATACAAAAAAAAACCCCAAAACACAGTTTTGCCTTGCAAAATTGTCCCTAATCCAGCTGCAATCCCCCAGGGATAATTCACCTCAGCAGTGGTGTGGGCAGGTTCTTTCCCCACTAAGCCCTTCCTCTTCCACAGTTTTTAATTTTCCTGGAGGCAGCCGGGATCGGATTGGGCACATCCCGGCCTGTCCCAGTATCCTCCACCAGTCTGGCCCCATTAACAGTCCCTGGGAGGTCACATCCCTGCAGGAATTCCCTGTTCTCCCATGTCCTCTCTGATAGCACAGAGAAGTTCAGGGATTTCTCCCCATTCCCAGGGATTCCGGAGCCAAGGGATGCGTTCCTGGGAGGCCACCACAGCGCTGCTTCCAGCCCAGCAGAATTCCCTGGATTCTCTGGAACGACTGATGCCACAGCCAAGGCCCAAATCCTACACTTAACTCTAGATGACTCGGCCCCAGCCCAGCCTCCAACATTCCCATGGCTTTTTCCAGGCTGTGGGATTCCAGGATTGGGACCCTGTTTTATGGAAACCCTCAGCACTGTGAGGGAATGGGATCTTCCAGCCTGATCCTGGTGTTTTTATGGCCAGGACGCATTCAGGTACTGCTTCCTACTTGTGTTTTCCCGAGCCTTCATTCATGGAATCATGGAATTTTTAAGGTTGGAAAAGCATTCCAAGATCAATCCCCCAGCACAGCCAAGGCCACCGCTGATCCATGTCCCCAAGAGCCACATCCATACGGGTTTTAAATCCCTCCAGGAATGGGGGCTCCACCAGTGCCCTGGGCAGCTGTGCCAGGGCTTGGCAACCCTTCCAGTGAAGGAATTTTTCCTAATATCAGTTTAAATCCAATCCCTGATCCAACCCAATCCAAGCATTCCAATGCTTTCCTGCTGTATCATCCCTCGTCCGTGATTCCGTCCTTTCTTTCGTCACAAGGATTTGGGATCGCTGTTTTACGCTGTGGATGGTGTTTGACCCATGGATCTGCTAAAAATGCAAGGTCTGGGAGATCCAAAGGGGTGCTGGAGGTCTCCACGTGCTCCATCATCTCCCATCTAGATGGGATCATCAATAATTGCTGGATAATCATTGACCTGTAGGATCTCCCATCACTCTACCCCTGTGTCTCTTTGAAAATCCCAACAGTGTTCCCTCAAAATCCTCTTTTCCTTTGCTCTCTCCAGGTTCTTCACCATTTTTGCACAAAAAAACACCCTCATGGTGACAACCCCCGTGTGACTTCCCAAAAACCCGAAAAAGGCTTTCCCAGCAGGCTCCCGACACTGAGGAGCCTCAGGGTGCACCATGAAGAGACTTCCCAAAGCCAACCCCGGGCTGGAACGGCATCAAATTGTTTGGGATTGTGTCATTCCGCCTCCCCATTTTTGGGAGGCGTTCCGGGACCGGTTGCTTTCCCAGCTGTTGTCCCCCTGGAGTTCATTGCTGTGATTTGCTGGATGCTCTGCTTCCAACCCAACTGTGCCAGCTCCTCCTGGAGCTTATCCAGGACTTGGCAGAGCCCCTGGATTTCGGACGCGGTGACGGATCGTGACGGATGGCTTGGGAAGTGATGGATGTGACATCTCTGGCCACGTGTTCTCTGTTGAGGCAGCAAATCCCTGTCCTCTGGATTCCATGGATTCCCACCATCCAACCTGCCTTGGCCTCCACAACCCCTCTGAGAAGGGCTCCAGGAGAGCTGGAGAGAGACTTGGGATAAAGGATGGAGGGAAAGGACACAGGGAGTGGCTTCCCACTGGGAAAGGGGGGCTTGGGGTGGGATCTTGGGAAGGAACTCCTGGCTGGGAGGGTGGGGAGGGGCTGGGCTGGAATTCCCAGAGAAGCTGTGGCTCCCCTGGATCCCTGGGAGTGTCCAAGGCC
>VZRX01016815.1:13590-42154 GCA_013398075.1 Notiomystis cincta
GGAAGGGGAAAGGGAATGGAAGGGGAAAGGGAAGGGAAGGGGAAAGGGAAAGGAAAAGGAAGGGAAGGGGAAAGGAAAAGGAAGGGAAGAGAAAAGGAAAAAGGGAAAAGGGAAAAGGGAAGGGAAAAGGGAAAAGAAGGGAAAAAGGAAGGGAAGGGAAAAAGGAAGGGAAGGGGAAAGGGAAGAGAAAAGGGAAGAGAAGAGAATCAGATCATTATCCCAACAGCTTCAGAGAAGCTGAAAACATTGGAATTCACTGCGAAATTCTATACATTCTATAAATTTTATTCCCAAATGATAACCCCGAATAATATCCCTAAAAAATACAGCCATAATCTGCTTTATTTGAGCTGTGCTGTGGTATAAATTTACCTGAAGGACAAAAGGACCCAATTAGAAATTGGTGCCAGTAAAGCTAAAACCACATTAATTAATTCTCCACATCTATTAATATGTTAATGCCCAAATTCTCCCCTGTGCACTTGGCTGGGACTGATCCCAGACTTGCTCAGTGTTTGAAGACTCAAAAGTGTAAAGGATGAAGTTTATTTTAATGTAACCAGTATAAAAAGTAAGCAAAAAAAAAAAATCTCAACAACCCAGTTTATTGAGAAAAATCCCAAAAAAAAAAAAAAAAAAAAAAAAACAAACCAAGTTCTGGAAAAAAACAGCTTGAAGTTTTTTGGGTTTTTTTGACTGGTCCAAATTATTTGGTGAGAATAGAGAACAAACATGTTGAATAAAGAAAATTCAAAATAAGGTTTATAAAATAGAAATATACATTGCACACAGGACCACGTGCTGGGAATCCTGGATTTTCCTGTAGGCCATCCCCACCTCCTGGAAATGGGATTTCAACTCAGAACATCAACTCCCCTTCAAGATGTCATGGAAAAAACCGCACTCCTGCCTTCAAATCCTGCAATCTCATCACCCTGGGGCACAGGCAGGGAGGCAGGAACGACTGATCCTGTCCAAAAATGGCATTTAGTGAGGACTAAAACCAATTTGGGAGCAGCTGTGAGGGTGGGGCAGCGCCTGGAGCAGGCAAAGGCAGACCCAGCCCCTCATCGCCGGCATCCATCGATCCAATTTCACCTTTCCCATGAAATATCTGGGAATTCGCTGGGAAGGGCACTGGTGACACCCGGGCTCAGAAGTCACAGCTGGAGTGGCATCCTTGGAGTATCCCTGGAGCATTTCCCTGGATAAAGAGAGGGCAGGAACTCCCTGCCCCCTGCACGGACACGGGGGTTCCACGTGCGTTCCCTTCTCTCGGAGACCTAATTAACAACGCTGTAATTTACTGTTTAATTGGGCCAATTGGCTTTAGTTTATTCCTGGTCACATTTCCTGCTTCCCACGATCCGTAAAAAACTCCAGAACCTCCCGGGTTTCCTCCAGGAGAGCTTGTTCACCGCATGCAAAGGTGGAGCCAGTGGATGGCCCCTTAATTAGGTGTTTATTCTTATTTTGGTGAGCTCTGGTAGAGCCTCCTGAGCTGGGAGCTCCCTCTAATAAGCCCTTTTTGCATCTTCATTGTTGGCTGTAATATTCTTTATTCTCACCTACTCTTGGATCATTGATCTGTCTGAGGGTTTAATTTTAATTTCACTCGGTGTTTGCTCGCCTTGGGCATTTTTTCTTTCATCCTGGGCTATTCTTCTGCTAAGGATTTACTGAAAGATTTGCACATTAAGCCTCTTTATTTAGACTTGATTAAATGGGAGTGTTTTCAAACAACCTTCAACCAGGTTTCCCAATGCTACCTTTAATAAGAAATGGAAATTAATTTTGGATTATTCCTAGAGAATTTTTGTTTTTTTTTTTTAAATTTTCCTATGCATCAGCTTGGGTTAACGTCAACTTTATTGTCTTTAATGATGCACTCATTTATGGCTGGAGCAGGAACAGGTTTGTACAGGAGGATAAAAAACTCAGCTCTTCCACTGACAGGGGACAGCTCCAAAATCACGAGGAATCCAGGACTGCTTTCGACATAAAAAGTCTAGAAAAGCCCCTGAGGGGCTGGAACGTGTCCAGGGAAGGGAACGGAGCTGGGAAAGGGCTTGGAGCACCAGGAGCAGCTGAGGGAGCTGGGAAAGGGGCTCAGCCTGGAGAAAAGGAGGCTCCAGAGGGAATTGGCCCTCTCTGGAATTCCCAGCCAGGTGGGATTGGGATTTCTCCCAAGGAACAGGGATGGGATGAGAGGGAACGGCCTTAAATTATGCCAGAGGAGGTTTAGGTTGGGTATTAGGAATAATTCCAGCCTGGAGAGGTTTGTCCAGCCCAGGACAGTGCTGGAATTTCCCCTCTCTGGAATTCCCTGGCAGGAGGGGGCAGCCAGGTGGGATTGGGATTTCTCCCAAGGAACAGGGATGGGATGAGAGGGAACGGCCTTAAATTATGCCAGGGGAGGTTCAGGTTGGAGATTGGGAATAATTCCAGCCAGGAAAGGTTTGTCCAGCCCAGGGCAGTGCTGGAGTCCCCATCCCTGGAGGGATTCAAAATCCCTATGGAAGTGGCACTTGGGGACACGGATCAGTGGTGGCCTTGGCAGTGCTGGGGGAACAGTTGGGCTGGATGATCTTAAAGATCTTCTCCAACCTAAACAATTCCGTGACTCTCCGATTCTTTTATCACCTAAATGCTTCCTGGTTGTGGCTGCAGGTTAATTAACTTCGAAGACCACGTAACTTTCCTAAAACCCGGGCAAAGAAAACCAAATATTCTTACTCTGAGCTGAGATTCTTCCACTTCTGGCAACAAAGCAGCTCGAAACTGGGGAGGGGAAGTTGTGGTGGGCTGAACCCGTGCGAGGACACTCCGAGCTCCAGAGGAGGAGCGCAAACTGTCGGGCAGAGGCTGAACAACGCTGTTTTCTGCTCTTTAGCGGTGCCAGAATCAATTTCCTGGCACTCGGGCTGTATTTGGGTCAGGAGATGCCTCCCCATCTGTGAGGACAATGCCCCTCTTTGATGTAACCCTTCTTTAGCCGAGCTCCCAGGCGTTCCTTGGCCTCCACGGCGCGGGGAACACCAGGTCTGCTCCCAGAGCCGCCGACACGCTGGTGAGCACGGCCTTGTCCCTATCCACAAAATCCGTGGAGCTTTCTGGAATGGCTTCCCTGCCCTCCTCTCGTGGAGGGGGGGATGGCCTATTTTACCAGCCCTGAGCACAATGAGCCCTCAGTGTTTTGAGATTTGGGGCTGCTCCGCTCGGGCTCGGGGCGCAGAGCGAACTGAACCGAACCGAATCGAGCGGCAGCGGTGCCGAGCTGCGAAATTTTTGGGGAAGAGGCGCGAGAATCCCGAGGGATTTTTCGCTTGGTGAAAAGCGTGGGAAGGGATTTTCGGTATAGTGAGGAGAGGGAGGAGCGGATAACGGGGTCGCTGTCTCTGTGCAGACACTGCTGTCCCTTTCCCACCGCCAGCAGATGCGAGATTCCCTTGGAGCAGCGAGATTCCCTTGGAGCAGCAAGATTCCCTTGGAGCAGCGACATTCCCTTGGAGCAGCCAGCCTTGGGGGGCTTCGTGCCCTCCTCCTGGCCAGGTGTCCCCTCTCAGCAGCGCTTCCCCAAGGCAAAACCTCCCAGCTCCAACACTCCTGGCGCTGCCTTGACGCCAGGAATGGCGATGGAATCGCGAACTGGTGACACTTGCCAGGGATTTCACCTTCCGGAGCTGACTGGATCCACGAGCCCCTCTCTTCTTCCTCTCGGCCGCCTGCCTGCTCAGGTCCGGGGTGTGCCCTCCTCCCCTCCTCCTCCTGCGGAGCAGAGCGCGATAAACAGCGATAAAAACAATCAGATCCTTGGGGATGTCCCCACCCGAAAAGATACAGGTTGAGATAAGACATTTTTATCTCGTCCCTGGGGCAGCCCCCAAAGAGCACAATCGGCTGCCAGGGCTCGGGGGAAGGTGGGAACTCGATGTTTTATAAGTTGTGGTGAATTCTGGAGCTCGAACACAAGCTGGGTGATTGAAGCGAAATCCACCAAAAATATTGCAGCTGCCGAGGGAAATCTGCAGAAAAGGAGCTGAGCAAAATCGATTTGGGGGTTTTCAGTGAAATCTGTGTAAGCTGAAGTGTAAAAAAGACTGGGGGCTGCCCCTCCGACGAGGTGTTTATTCAGTGTTTTTACAGCCAAATAATTCTATTTATGTATTTGCATAATTTTCGGTATTACACGCAGCTGTCATTAAATTCAACACAATTAACTGGCAGGACAGGAATATTCCAGAGTGTGAAAATCGAGTGAATTGCACTGGAACACGGCCAGTTGCCACATTTTTTTCCAACATCAGGAGTAAAATCCAGACTCTGAGGCACTGTTTTTAAGCACTCAGGCAGGTTCATTATCCCAAGGTGTTCATCCCACATTCAAATTCCATGATATGGAATCTGGGAATTTAAAGCAGCAGCTCCCAATGATTTTCCCAGTGTCTCTGGGCAGCTAAAAAAGCACAGTAGGAATACAAAGCCATGGATATAAAGGGTGGAAATAGACTCTAAAAGCAACTTTTATCCTAAAATAAAACCAGGATCACACCACCAGCACGTGTCCAGTGTTCCCTCATCCCAGTCCAGGACCATAAAGTCAGATCCAGCATTATTTCAAATAGGAAACTGAGGAAAAGTGCAACCTCTTTATAAACACAAATGAGTCAAGGGAGAAAATTAAATCCAAAATATTCCAGCTGGGAATGAATTGGTCATTCTGGAGGGCCTGGCAGTGTCTGGGTTGTGGTTGGACTCGGAGATCTGAAAGGTGTTTTCCATCCTAAATGATGCCGTGACCTTTGGGGAGAAGGCAGCCCCGGCCTTGTGGCTGGAAATAAAGATATTTCTGTAAATTTAGGTGTCTGCTGCTGTGTCCTGCTGTCCAAATTGTGGTGTCAGGTCACCCCCACAACCCCAGCTCCAGGCCAGGAAAACAGAAGGAGCGAGGACGAGGAAAAAGGCGTCGGAGCCCGGATGGGGACAGCGGGCCTCACTCCCAGTGCCAAACTCGGGTGTTTCTCACCCCGTTTTCCTCCCTGAACGAGTTTTTTGTGGAATTTTTGTGATTCCCACACGCCCCCAGAGCGTGAAAAGGGCGAGGCGGGCGCGGGGATCCGGGAGGACGGGGCCGCTCTGTGTCCTTCTCACGCAAGCGAGCCCCTCTTTGTCAGAAAGGCTGGCAGAACAATTACCGAAAGTAATTATTTCCTCGTTGGGTAAACACTCCAGGACAATATGCAACTGTTTTTCCGAGCCAGCCTACGGCCATAAATTACCCAAGGCTGGGGAGGGGGGAAGGACCTCGCGTTTTTGGCCGAGCTGTTGTCGTGAGAAGTAGCAGGGCCCTGTCTTGAGGCACAAGGCCGTGGTCTTGGCTGGGCTCCAGCGCTGGGAGAGAATTGGAATTCATTATTCATGATCAAGTGGGAGGCAAATCTTTTGATTTATTGGCAACCAGCAGCACAAACAGCAGATGCCTTCCAGCAGAGCTGTGCACGCAGGGCCCCACAGAAACGCCCTCCTGAGCCCCACAGAAAAATTTCCTAACTCGACTCCACGCTTCAGATAAAAATCTTTCACTTCCCCTTTGCAATATTTCTTTGTGCCCAGAGAGGCAAATCCTCCCTTGCTGATCTCTGGAGGGTTTGTTTTTTGTGTTTTTTTTTCTTTTTGGCTATAACAAAAAGCTGCTTGGACAATTCATGCAGAAAACAAACCAGACCTACCAGAAATCATCGCTGTGATAAATTACAACACCGATAGTCACAGCTATAATTCTATTGAGGGATTTTGATAACCCCTTCCAGGCAATTTGTGATTCCAGCCTGTCTCTATCTCTTCTCTATCACCTCACCACTCCCTTGGCTGCACATCTGATCGTTGCTATTCTTAATTTCCCTGCTCAGTGACTGTGAAGCTTTCCCCAACTAAATCCAAAACCTCCTGGTGAACTTCCTGGGGGGGATCTCTGTTCCATCTCCTTCACACTCTGTGTGTGTGTGGCTTTTCACTGAGCTCCTGGGCACAGTTTTTAGGGTGCCTTTCTGAGAAACCAGCAGAGAAACCCAGCAGAAGCCAAAAATAGGTTTCAATGATCATCCAGGCTGCAAATGAACCCCATTTTCTGGGCACTCCTCAGCTGTGGTATTATTGCTGTCCCCAGTGAGCACTGGCCTGGCCAAACCCTCTCCCAGCTGCTGTCTGGAAATGTATTGATCTGTTTTTCAAGGCTTAATGGCCAATTATGGTCTCACAGCCTGCAGAGTGTATTCTGTATTTCCACTTGGAGGACTCCATTCCCGCTGCACTGCCTGGCTGAGAATTGACTGCAGCTCGTTCTGCTCCCCATGTTTCCCTTTTTTTGGCTGAAGGAGGGTGAGTTTTTGCTAGGAATCCTCAGCAGTGTTGTTTTGGTGCTGCTGTGGAAGGGAGAAGGCAGCTGATGACTCAAAAGGCCAACCAAGAAACAGATGAAAACTCTTTGGCATCACAGATGACTTTGTACCTGAGCAGTTTTAAACTGAAAGAGGAGATATTTAGATTAAATAACAGGAAAAAATCCTTCCCTGTGAGGGTGGGGAGGCCCTGGCACAGGTTGCTCAGAGAATTCCTGGCTGCCCCTGGATCCCTGGAAGTGTCCAAGGCCAGGTTGGATGGGGCTTGGAGCCACCTGGGATAGTGGGAGGTGTTGGAGTTGAAACTGGATAATCTTTCATGTCTCTTTCCACCCAACCCACTCTGGAATTCCGTGAACTCTGCCATTTAAATGTCAATATTTCACCCTGATATGATGGGCAGCAGAGTCCTCCCCTCTCTTTGGACCAGAAAACAACTGCAGAGTGAGGTCGAGCTCCAAGGAGATTTTAACCAGGTCCAAGAGAGGAAAAAACTTAAATTTTTTTGTTGACTACCTCTGAAATTCTGCAAAATTTAACCTGGGATTAACTTGGACTCAAGGTAGCAGCCAGAGACTGGTCTCACACGTTGCTTTGATGGTGGCGTCAGGTATTCCTTTGATGTGATCCTGTTCCTTCACGAGGAATTCTCCACAGCTCCGGTTTTCCTCGGCACTCAGACGGAAAGAAGGGATTGTTGGCTCAGGGATTTCCAGTCAGGGTGCTGGGCTTGCAGAGCTCCCTCCAGTCCTTTTCTCTCCCACCAGCACTTTGGGTTTCTGCGAGTTCTGCCCCGTCCTCTCCCGCACGTTCACATCCCTTGGGAAATCCTCATCCCTGCTCCGTCCCACGCGCACTTGGGCTGCAGCAAAACCCATTTCCTCTCCTGGACTCCCTTTGGCAAACGCTGGGAAATCTCTTCTGTTGTTTTGGGATCTCATTTTACACCGATGCCGCTCCTCCTGACACCCATTTTTTGTTGAGGAGAGGTTGTTTTGCCCTTGAGCTCCACGAATCCGTCTCATCTGAGGGAGAGCTGACGGCGCCGGCGGGGTGGGAGATTTTTATCTTGGGATTCTCTTCCACCTTCCCAGCTGAGCCCTGGTCAGGCAGGGTTTGCCTGCACTGAGGTGGATCCCGGGCAGCATTCCTGGGACACTCCAAACCAAAAGGATCACACAGGGACACCGGGACCACGGTGATGTTCTCCTGCCACCGCCACCGAAACCTGAGGGACGCTCGAGGTGGTGCCTGCCTGCTGCAGGGATCCAGCTGAAGAGCTGAATTCCCAATCCCTTGGCAGCTGCCTGGAAGTAAAGGGTGGAGAACACGACCCAGAGCCTTAGAAGGAGGATTTTTGGGAAGGGACAGCAAAGCGTCCAGGGAAAAGAAGCAGCAGAACATCGTTGTGGGAGTGGGAGGCTGGGTCAGCACCTGAAACGTGGCACCTGTGCTGCTGAATAATCACCACAGATGAGCCTCAGCAGCAGCAATTACCTCCAGCTTAAGTGATATTAAAGGCAGATCCTCGATAAACAAGCAAATCTCACAGAATTCCTTCCCCTCCTCGCGATAATCCTCTGTAATTGCGGATAAATGGCAGATTTGCTGGAACACTCGGCATTAAAACATTCCCCACAAATGGAGGGAGGCTGGGATCTCACTGAGGAGAGGGAAAAAGAGAGTATATTTATTTTTTACTGTTTCTTTATTTCAGGTGAATTGTTTTCACTCGATTCTCAGCCTCATCCACAGCTGGATGCTGGGATAAGTGACTTCTGAACCCTTCAAACAAGGCTGGTCCCACTTTTTCATGGCACAGGAGAATCCTGAACCTCACAGAAAACCCCGAGTGCTTCTACACGAAACCCTTGAGCAAGGCTGGAAAACAATCCCGGGACGTTCATTTGCATTTGGTGGAAAAAACCATTTGCTGAAAAAATTCAGTCAAAAGTCTCAAAGAACTCGACCCAAAAGTGGTGCTGGGGTTTGGAAACATCCCGCAGAAAGAGGGCGAGGTGGAAACTGGGAAGCTCTTTGAAGTAGTGCAATATCCAAGGACCAGGGGACGCGGATTAAAACGTGATTCATAAAAGGCTTTCGCTCAGGCGCTCGGGAGCTCTGCGGAACACCCCGGAGGAGCGGTGGGTCCAGTGGAGTTAATCGCGTTGGGAAAGAGCTCCCGGAGCGCCTGGCCAAAAAATCCCTGGCTGGGGTAACTCCTGGGATGATTGTTGGCGGGTGGAGGGATAATCTTGGCTCTGTTGGGTATTTCCTTCAGCACAAACCCGGGTGATTTTCGCTGCGGCTGCGCCGGTTCCCAAGGTTTTTGTTGGCACAGCGAAGAGGAATCTCCTGCTCTCGGCGTGGTGAGTCTGTGGATTCCCACAGGGAATGGCCGAGAGGATCCATTGCCTCTTTGCCAGGCTTGGATTAACGACGGCGTCGCCCTTTTGGGCTGAGGTGACTCCCGGGAAGCGTCAGAGGTGGCATTTCCAGGGATTTACACCAGAGAAGGGTGGACTCTTCCCACAGGTCGCTCCCACAGCCTCCCTGTGCTCCTTAACACACAGAAAACCAGCCCTGGATCTAAGATTTGGAAAATGCCAGAGGTGACGAAGGAAAACGTGTGGCAGTTCTAACACAGATCCACAAAACTCTGCTGTGGGAGGGAAAAGCCTTTTTTTACCCCGTGGATAATCCTGGGAGTTCGGGAAGTGAGGGATCCAGGCAGTGCAGACACAAATACCATTCATCACTTCAATGCCCTGACATCCTCTTACACCTGCCCTGCAATTCAATCATCCCAAGCTCCCCTCAGCCAGGAGATCCTCCGAGCGATAGAATTATATTTCATCACAATTAATTCCTTCTTCCTCCTCCCTGCAAAACCCACACATTCCTCTCAGCCTGGCAGCATTATTTAAAAACTCTCCAACAAAGAAAAAAAAACCCTCGTCCCAATTCCTCCCATTCCAGCTCTGTAACGTCCCCCAGGAGCTCCAGCCTGAAAAGGGCACAAAGCAGTGGCGGCTCCAACTGCAACCAGACCAAAACAGATCCTCCCCCCCCTGAAAAAAAAACCAAAAAAGTGGCTTTGCAACCAGGCAGGGGGAACCTGCAGAGGACATGGAAAATCTTGTGCCATGGGGAAAGGAAAAGAGGTGAATCTCTTACGCCTGCCTGGCCTGCTCGATGGGGTCGTAGTTGTCCAGGTAGTTGTACCGGATGGTGTCCGTGGGATTCCTGTCGGATGAACGCCAGGGAGGGAGCTCTTTTTTCCCCCTGGCTGTCCCCTGTCCTGCCATGGGAAGTTTCCTCTCTGGGACGTTGGTTTTTACTGGTTGTACATCGATAACTATGAATTCGTCCTTGGAAGGAGTCTAATAAGAGAGGTGGAAAGAAGGAAACATGTTTTAGCCTACGGTGGAAAAAGGATTGGCCTAAATTTAGAGTTATAATCATGGGGAATTAACTCAAAATCGGTCTCTGCAGGCTCCATTATGGTCAGTGGACAGAAAGAGGCACCTTGGCAGTGCCATAATCTGCATTAAACTGAGCTGAGCTGCTCTTGAGTTGCATCAACTTCTCTCTATCCACCACACAAAACCTGTGTGGGACTTTGCTATAAATCAAAGGGCTGAGCTCTGAATTCCTTCAAAGCCTGGAGGATCCCAAAAAAAGACAAAAGAGGCAGAGTGGGACCCTTCCCAGGTTTCCCTCTGGGCTGTGGTGTCCTACCTTGGGCCTGGTGACGCGCAGCTCCCTGACCATCTCGAGGTAGTGCTTTTTCCAGACGCCCTGCTCGAAGGGCGTCGGGCAGAAGTTCAGGTACCACCCGAAACGCAGGCACTTCAGCATCCACAGCTGGTCCAGCTCCGACAGGTGCTTCCAGTACCAGCTCACCTGCAAATTCCCAGCAGGTTGAACACCTCCGTGGTTTGGGCTCCACGTTTCTGTGCTGGGGGTGTAATTCCCGCGTATCCTCGAGATGATTCGATTCTTCTGCGCTGTTAATGCTCCTTTTAAAGCATTTTGGTTAAACCGTTTAAACTTTTCGAGGCCTTCATGGCTTCCAACTCGGGATTTTCTGTGATCCTAAGTGATTTCCTAACCTGTTTTCTCCCTGCCTGAGCGTGGAGAGCTCGAGTTGCAACCACATGAAATGCTGGAGAAAGTTACTAAAGCAAGGCTCAGCCAAGATGAGATTATTGTATATTCTTAAATTACACAGAATAGTACATTAGTGCAGTTTAAATGTCACTGAGAACTAAGCTTTTTAATTTAAAACTACTTTGGGCAGCATCTCACAGCATTTTATGGCATGCAAACAGATTTTTGGAGTCTTAACCACGGTGCTCCAAAGCCCATCTGTAATTTTCTGCTTCTCCACATCCAACACTTGACCCTCAGGCATTTAAAAATATCTGTTTTCCTTAAAAGTTCAAGTGTTGCTCTTTGCCACAGCACCAGCTGATATTTCTCAAAGAATTAAGGGCTCTGCACACAGTGCAAAGTGTTTCAGAGGAATGTGATTTTCAGGAAGTGCCAGGCTTCCTTTCTGGGAATAATCACTTGAAAGTGATATTTTTAAAATGTTTTATAACCGAGTATCTAAAAATTACTCTTCATTTCCACGAATCTTGGCCAATCTGGCTTAATTTAGGATCTGAGGAACGAGCATCACCAAGCATTTGGCACAGGCTGCCAAGTCAGGGGAGTTTTGTCTTCACCAAAATTTGGTGTTTCCCTCTTTTTGGTTTGTTTTTTTTTTAACCATGACCTGGCTTTCTGCAGCCCAGGTGGGTGTTGTGTTTTTTTACCTGTGCACATCGACAGAGGCTCCGTGGGTCCAGGAAGGAAAAGATGTACAAGGACAGGACTCGAGGGAGCCTCGTGGTAAAATCCACGGCCTCGGTGGGGACTCGGGCCTGGAGCTGTTTGGCACAGAATTTCTGCTGGGACAGGGAGCAGCGTTCCAGCAGGTCCAGCAGGATCCTCCTCCTCTGGCCATCTGTCCACTTGTCAAACTGAAAAACAAAAATAAGAAACGAAACACAAACAAAAAAGAAGTTTCAACGTGCAGAGAAACCGGAGATTCAGCTTCTTAAAATAAAAACGAGGCGAGGGGAAAGTGCTCAGGCAGCAGCTTCTGGTGACTCATTCAGAGGGAGCAGAGCACTGGGAACAAACTGAGAGGCTACATGAAAAGAAACTCCGAAGCCACAGAATGATTTATCATCCTCAAAGGATCCAGGATGGCCTAGGCTGGACTTGCAAAGCTCCTGGGACCAGCTCCGAGGTTTGGCTTCCCTGGTGGAAAGGAGACTCAGATGGGTGTTAACAGCAGCAGGCCTCAATGGTGAGCTCGTGCCGATTCCTTCTCCCTTCCTGGCTTTTCCATGGCCCCCACCACGGCAATCCTGAAGTGCCCTCACAGTTTATAAAGTGTTTTGCCTCGTGACCCCTTGTGACAGGGGAGAAATCCCCACTGGGAGAGGGGAAACCAAACGAGCTGCCCGCGTCTCGCGAGGGAAAATCCGCGGTGGAGTCGTGAAGGTTTTCCCACAGCTTTCCCATGCTTGTGGAAAGCATGGAAAAGCATGGAAAAACATGGAAAAGCATGGAAAAGAGGAGGATTGGATCCGTGTGGGAGGAACTGAGCGCTCAGGTAAGCAGGGGTGGCTTTGCAGAGCTGAGTAACCGCGGTGGGAGCCATGGATGGAGGTGGGAAGGGCTCTGTCAGCACCGAGCTTCCAGAGCAGATCCAGACCTGCAGCCCGGGCACCAGGAGGGAGGAAAAGCCCTGGTGTCGTGGTGGCCGAGGCGGGAGCAGCCGGAATTCCCGGCGGGAATGGCGGGCAGCAGGGCGGGATGGTTGGAGAGGCCTTTCCCGAGGGGGAATTTCGCTTCACCCTGGCTATGAGAGCACGTGGTGACAGGACAAGGGAAGGGTTTTAAACTAAAAGAGGAAAGATTTTGATGGGATAATAGGGAGAAATCTCTCCCTGTGAGGGTGATGAGGCCCTGGAATAGAATTCCCAGAGAAGCTGTGGCTGCTCTGGATCCCTGGAAGTGTCCAAGGCCAGGTTGGACAGGGCTTGGAGCACCCTGGGATAGTGGGAGGTGTCCCTGCCCATGGCAGGGCTGGAACAGGATGAGATTTAAGGTCCCTTCCAACCCCATCTCTGGAATTCCATGAAACTCCTCCTCAGCACAGCCAGAGCAACCTTGACCCAAACTCACCTTCTTTTCAAAGGGAAAACCAAACAGTTTGGGGAATTCCCCTCCTTGGGGAATGCTGCTTTTCCCCGTTTGTTTCCTTCTCAGGCTTGGCCATCCCCAACCACGCGCTCTCTTTGCACAAACTGTTCCCTGGAGCCACCTTTCCACAGCTCCCAACTTCCTCTCTGCAGCTCAGATCTCTGCACTTCACTGTCTGCATTTAACCTCAGGGATGGTTAAATACTTAGTTAAATGTGACTTCCCAAAATTAAATATAAATATAAATATAAATATAAATATAAATATAAATATAAATATAAATATAAATATAAATATAAATATAAATATAAATATAAATATAAATATAAATATAAATATAAATATAAATATAAATATAAATATAAATATAAATATAAATATAAATATAAATATAAATATAAATATAAATATAAATATAAATATAAATATAAATATAAATATAAATATAAATATAAATATAAATATAAATATAAATATAAATATAAATATAAATATAAATATAAATATAAATATAAATATAAATATAAATATAAATATAAATATAAATATAAATATAAATATAAATNAGAAATGCAGAATTTTTTTCCCCTCTGCTTCCTCCCCACCCCAAATCTATGCTCAAATGGAAGACTGTTAGAATAATGGTTTGAAATGTGCTTTGCAGATGAAGGCAATTGAGAATCATTTTCTTTCCTGGTCGTTTTGAAGAGCTATTTATTTATTTATTTTCCCTTGGATGAATTCCAGTGCTGGGGAATAAACTGCAGGAAGCACATGGCTCTTCTTCTCACAACCACCTCTGCAAGACCTTCGAGAAGATCAGAATGAAAGAAAGTGTGGGATTGGCATTCCTGAGATCTTGTAGAGATGAAAAACCAACCAGAAAAAGCTCACAGGTGCCCCTGTGTTTTCAGACACGGCGAATTAAGGAATATTCCCTTTTTTTAATGCCTGTTTTTCATGCAACTTTCGCTTCTAATGATGCTTAGCTGGGTATTAAGGGAAAACTGAAGCAGGACCTTGGGGTTTAGGACTTGGAAATGTTCCCTGAGAATAAAATCAACGATGGGACAGAGGAGGTTCTGCCTGTGCCCTTCTCACCCTCAGCTTGAAATAAAAGGTTTTCTCTGTCCCACGAAGGGGGGAAAACTTCTGCTCCCCATTCATGATCCCAGCTCCATCCTCCGCTCGTTAAAACCATCCCCGGCCACCAATTTGCGCGGATAAATTTCTCCCGCGTGAGCTCGGCGGACAAGGGAGTAACTGGCTTAGGCTCTTCAACATCAACAGATTAAGTGAACTAGTCAAAACAAATCCAGCCTCACTTCCCAGCAGACAGATGGAAGAGTCGCTCCTTTTTAACCCTTTCCGCCCTGTGTTTTTCCAACGAGGGAATTCCTTCCGCCATCCTCGCCCGTTTAAACCAGCGCCGCAGCACCGGGAACGCTGGGAACACTCAGCCTCTTCTCCCCAAGGAGCTCAGCTGGCCCAATTTGTCCCTTTCCCAGCTTTAACGAGCACGTCCCCATCCCGCCTTTGGCTTCTTCCTCCACAAATCCTGCCCTTGGATGCGATTACAGCAGCCCAACCAGTCGGACTGGATTCCCCTCGCTTCGCCTTCTCCCTCCCCGCAGCTTTTTCCCCGGCCTGGCTTCCCCGAAGCGCTGGCAAACAACAACAACGTCTCCGCAGGGTTCGGGTGACACCGGGGCCGTGCTGGCCCGGCCTGGCCCTCGGTGCTGCCTGCAGATCGGTTTACAATTCATCCATGAGTGCACACACACAAATAACGCAGCCTGACACCGGGGAGAGAGCCCCGAGAGGCCCCGAGGACGCTGCTGGTTTTACTGGTTCCAGCTGGAGAGGGATGCAGCCCTCACCTCCAGCCCAGCGCGTGGATCTGAGCTCCTGGGTTGGGATCCCGGCAAAAATAGGAATGGGTTCTCCAGTCGAGAAACAGTTTTGCCCTCCTTCCTTGCCCAGCCGTCCTCTCCCAGTCCTGCTGAAAGGATTTGGTGGAGCTGGGTGAGAAGGTGAGAAGCAGATGAGGCACCTGATGTCCATGAAAGGCCTTAAAATCCACCCATCCAAATCCCAAATATCTCTGCTGCCAATTCCTTGTCAGCAGTTGGGAACTCTCCCCCAGGATCTGCTCGGTTTCACTTTTACCTCTGACATTTTACAGAAGAATCATGGAAAAAACTGGGTTGGAAGGATCTTAAAGCTAATCCCATTCCACCCCCTACCAAGGGACACCTTCCAGTCTCCCAGGTTGCTCTGAGGCTCATTTCCAAGAGGAGATTCCTGGGATGACTGTGAGGGAAGGGAAGGTGGTCTTGAAGACAAGAAGGAGCCACCTACAACGGGATCAGCTCCTGGATGAAGGCCAGGTTGGACAGGGCTTGGAGCACCCTGGGATAGTGGAAATGTCCCTGCCCGTGCTAGGAGTGGGGTGGGATGAGCTTTGAGGTCCTTCCAACCCATTTTTTCCCGTGATTCTCCTGTAAAATGTCAAGGTTTACTCGTTTAATGTGGTGGCAAAAGTGAAAACTGGGCCAGGGACAGCCCTGCCACGGGAAGAGCAATTGTTGTCAGCAGATTTGGGGGCAGTGTTTTTGTGCCCCACAAATGTGGTCCGTGGGCACCGTCCTGGAAGTGTCCCCTGCCTGGAAGGTCTCAGTTCCACACTGAGAGGTGACAGAAGGAAAAACAAGAGGTTAAATCCCAGAATTCCAGAACCGCTGAGGCTGGAAAAGACCTCCAAGGTCATCGAGTCCCAGCTGTGCCCAATGCCCACCTTGTCCCCAGCCCAGAGCTCTGAGTGCCACGTCCAGGAATTCCTTGGACACCGCCAGGGATGGGGACTCCAAACCTCCCTGGGCAGCCCCTTCCAACACCTGACCACCCTTTCCATGGAGAAATCCCTCCTGATGTCCAACCTGAACCTCCCCTGGCACAGCTTGAGGCTGTTTCCTCTTGTCCTGTCTTTTATTCCTTGGAAACAGAGCCCAAATCCCACCTGGCTGCGCCCTCCTGTCACGTGCACAGAAACAGAGAAATTAAATCCCTTCAGGTCATCTCGTTCCTTGTTTCCTAACCTGTGTTTTATGGACACCCTGGGAGACATCAAAGATGTCCTGTGGCACCAGCAGGGGGAAAAAAATAACAAAATGGAAATGTAAATCCACAGTTGCTGGATGCATGCAAATAAAATCAGGAAGAATTAAATAAACAATGAGCATCCCAAGTCTCATCTAATCTTTTATTTGGAAAACCAGATAAAGGAAGACCGCTGTGGCAAGTTCCTGTTCTGCTTTTCCAAGAGGTTGAATGTTCCTTCCGTGGAAAAAGTTGAGGGACACGGATCTGGTTCATCTCCTGCCACAAGGCAGGATCTGCTCTGCCTAAACCATTCCAGGCAGTGTTTGCCTAATCTCAAAAGTCTCCAGATCCCACCCCTAATTCCAGCAGGGAATTAATTACCTGTACCCTGGATCTTGCTCGTGTCTGAGTCGTGTCTCCACAATTGCAACTCGAGCCGTGGATTTCCCGTCCTCTCCAAAGCCACCACACAGGGATCAGAGCATTCCCTTCCTCTTTTTCAACACTTTCTGTGTTTCATTCCAAGGTGTTTTTCCAGCTCTTCTCACCTTCCCTGCAGCACAGGGGTTGTTTCCATGTTCTCTGGACCTGAGCTTGCTCTCACGTCCGACGTGTTCCCAGCTTTCCCAAAATTCAGGGAGCAGATCCGGGAATGACTCTGCCTTTGGGACGTTTCCCTTTATTTTAAGGCACTCTCAGCTTATGTTCAGTTTGGGATCCACCCTCATTCCCAGGAATGTTTTTCCTGCAGAACTTGGGTTCTCTCAGATGTAAAGTTTCTGGTGTCGCTCTTTCGTGCAGCGTTTTCCCCTCATCCTTATCCAGCTGCAGAACATTTCCATCCTGATTTGTAACCCCCAAAAGTTCAGGAAACCCCTCCAAGCCTGGCACCGTCTGCAGGCAGAATCATGGAATCGTTGAGGTTGGAAAAACTCTCAGATCATCGAGTCCAACCATTAAATGAGGACTCCTTTTCCATTCCATCATCTGGATATCACTGAAAATGCTTAACAGGAGTTAGGACAGGCTTCAACCTCCCAGTTTCAGAATAAATCCTTTACAACCACCCTGGAATTCTCATCCCAGCCATGAAATCCCTGCTCCAGCAGCTCCATTTCATCCCTATTTCCCGAGACCACTGGGAGAAGGTCATGGGGAACCAATGTGGAAAATCCTGCCTGGAGCACTGAGATTTCTCCACGTGGTTCCTCTCACACGTGGAGCCCTCCAGGCTCTCCACAACCCCAGGCTTGGAAGGAACTTGAGAGCAGCTTTTGTGCTTTCTTTCCTTGGAATGCTGGACAGCAGGAGCACGAGGAGAATGAGCTCTGGAGCTGCTGATCCAAGGTCATGGGAAGGGTCAGGAACGTGACCTCTCGGAGACGATTCAGCCCTTGTGGGAGTGTTCAGAGGAAAGTTCTTCCCAGATTTTGATGCTTTTATAAATCCAGCAATTTCCAAGAGTTTTGGGGGTTTAGGTCTGTCACTCGCTGCCTTTCCCACTGGAAGTTGTTTTTTGAACAACAATCGCTCGATTATTTAATTTCCTTCGTGTCCCTGAAATTCCTTATTATCAAAACTCAACAAATTGTGGAAAGCTTATTTCCTACAAAGACAAATAGTCCTTAAAATCAAAATTATTTGCCCCTGAAGACCGATTCATACAGAAAAAAAAAATAAATTTCATGAGTGACTTTTTAAGCATAAAGGATAAGCATCAGCTCCAACCCAAACCAATGTGTGTGTGCACTTGGTAGATAAAATGTCATTTATTACAGATTTCAAAGACCCTCTGGCAGGCCATGGCAACATCTGAACATCCAACATCTCCTTTGAAAGCTTCACAGACACTTCCCAGGGTTTTCTCATCTCGTTTCAGCTCATCCCAATCATGGAATGTGATTTCCCAGCCTCAAAACTCGTGGAATGTGGGCACTGAGGGAATTTATGCCTTTACTCTCCTCAAAAGCAGAGCAGTCACAGCTCAATTCCACATTAGGGAAGCGAATCCCTTTTCCAAAGAGGAGAAGTTTTGCATTCCCGTGAGATAAAACTCCTGGTCACTTCCAAAATAAATAGATAAAACTCCTAATCACTTCCAAAATAAATAGATAAAACTCCTAATCACTTCTAAAATAAATAGATAAAACTCCTGATCATTTCCAAAATCTGCCTTTATCAAGTAGATATTTAAAGAGAAAAGTTTACCCATTTTCCAAGCAGAGCTCTTCTTTCTTCAAACACCTGTAAAACACATGAGAAAAGAAAATTGGGTATTTCAAGGAAATCCAATATGTGCTGAGAAAAACCCAGCTGGAAAAACAATCTGCAAAATATCAAAGGAATCACTGAATGGATGATTTTGGAAAAAAATTATGGAGATCCTTAATCCAAACTCCCTGATGGGATCAGCTACAGGAGTAGCTCAGGCATGTCCAGATGAGTTTTGAGTATTTTATTGGATGGAGATTCCAGAACCTCCCTAAACGTCAGGTTCTCCAATTCCTTGATCATTCCCAAGGCCCTGTGCTGGATTTATCCAGTAAATCCATGTATTTCTTGTGCTGAGGAGCCCAGAAATGGACCCAGCATTCCAGACCTTTCCAGTGGAGAGGGAAGGAATCCACATCCCTTGTCCCAACACCTACACTCTTCCCTTGTTGACTGTTCCTTGCTGATCCTGTCAGGAATTTGTCATCCCTGCTCTCCTGAAACCTCCTGGATTCCATGACCCGTCCCTGGAAGCTTCCAAAGCCAGGTTGGACAAGGTTNCATCCATCGGGAATTCCGCTCTCCTGGACGCGCAGCGATGGGAGGTGCCTCATGCGCTCTGGGGTCACCAGAAGCCGAACTCCCCAACTCTCCATTTGAGTGATTTCACTATTCCTGACTTGGAGGCACCAGAATTCCCTCATGGATTCCATCCCAACCCAGCAAAACCTTTGGGAACGAGATAACGAGAGCAGCCTTTGCTCCCTGGCCCTGTTCCAGTGCCGGCTCCCGCCAGGGATGATCCATATCAACATCCATTTCTGATATTGACCTTTGTCCATAGGGAGCTGCACCCCAAAGCACCCACACGTGGCCCCCCCACTACCACAAAACCGCCTTCCATCCTCACCATGGTGACCTGGGAAGCGTAGAAATGCTGAAAAATGATTTTTTTTCCAGCAGATGGATCAAAGAATGATGGAGGGGGTGGTAAGAAAAAAAAGCTCAGCTTATAACTGCACATAAAACAGCGATTAAACCACGAGCAGGAAACTCATGCTTGATCATTACAAGCGCCAGACGTGTCCTTGCTCTGGCAGCCTGCAGAGATGGCTCCTGCAGGGAAGGGCATTATCAGTGCTGATGTTTGCTGCAGCAGCTGACAGCTCCAGCTCTGTCTCTCCCAGCGGGAGCACCTCTTGGGAGGGCTGGGAAATGACATTTCTTTCATTTGCACGCTGACAGTCGTTATTTGCTTTATTTGCGTGGGGGACGTCGGTAAAGCGGAAAGAAAAAAAACTCCAAAAACCCCCAACAAACCTAAGGAGCTGAACTTGGAGAAGGATTTGCCCCAAGGAAGTGATGAATAGTCAAAGATGTGAGTTTTGGCTTGGAGAATTCCAGGAAGGAGGGAGATGTTTATGGTCTTTGATCAAAGACAGGCACGGATTTGCTTTCAGCGTTCTTGGAGACACATCTGAGCTGAAAGTTCTGCCTCTCCTGGCACTTGGCGGCGTTAATTAGCAACAGGATGGCCCAAATTTGGTGTAATCACCCACTGCCGTAATCAAGCCCATGTCCTCTCCTCCAAGGCCCTGGAGCTACACCTGTGAGTGCCTTGGAGGCCTGGAATGATCCTGGGATCTGCTGTCTCCCATCCCTGATTTTAGGGGGATGCTGATGCTGGAGGGGCTGGAAAATCCATCCATCCTTGGCTGCAAATGCCACTGGAGGCTCTCCTGCCCTGAACACCCAGCAGAGACAAATCCTCTCCCAGATTCCAGCCCTTCCCCATGGGATGCTCCATCTCCTGCCCTGGCTTCATCCCTGACTGCAGCACCCCCCTGGTGTAGCTGAGATTTCACCTCTGGTTTTGTGAGCCTCAACAATTTGAGATTTCCTCGTTCTGCTGCCTCGACTTTGGCCTTTCCCCGATGGTGATCCCGGAATCCTGGAATGGTTTGGATGGGAAGGGACCTTAAAACTCATCTCATTCCAACCCCTGCCATGCTCAGGGACACCTCCCACCATCCCAGGGTGCTCCAAGCCCCGTCCAGCCCAGCCTTGGACACTCCCAGGGATCCAGGGGCAGTGAATCCAGGAGGTTTTGGGAGTGCAAGGAATCACAGAATGGTTTGGGATGGAACCTTGAGGATCATCTCTTTCCAACCCCCAAAGAAGAGAAGATGTCAAATGTTAGGAAGAAATTCTTCCCTGTGAAGGTGAGGAGGGCCTGGAATGGAATTCCCAGAGAAACCGTGGATGTCCCTGGATCCCTGGAAGTGTCCAAGGCCAGGTTGGAGCAACCTGGGGCAGTGGGAGGTGTCCCTGCCCATGGCAGGGGTGGAACAAGATGGGATTTAAGGTTTCTCCCCAACCCAAACCAATCTGGATTCTGTAATAAATGTGCTCTTACCATGTTGGAAAATCCAGGGAAATCTACAGGAAGTGCCAATGGACACCCCCAGGATTACCCAAAACTCCACAGGTGGCAAATTCATGACCCCAGATATTCCTGGCTCTGCTCCTGACCATGGAATTTCAATGCTTCTGCCTTGGACCAGCTGGAAATTTCATAAACTTCCATCTAGAAATTCCTGATCCTTCTATCCATAAATTCCTGAACCTTCCATCTAGAAATTCCATAAACTTCCATCTCTAAATTCCTACACCTTTAATCTCAAAATTCCCACACCTTCCATCTCTAAATCCCTGCATCTTCCATCTATGAATGCCCAAACCTTCCATCTCTGAATTCCTGAACCTTCCACCTCTAAATTCCTGAATTTTCCATCTCTAAATCCCTGAAACTTCTGTCTATAAATTCCCGAATCTTCCATCCATAAATTCTTGCACCTTCCATCTCTAAAATCCTGAACCTTCCATCTCTAAATTCCTGAACTTTCCATCTCTAAAATCCTGAACTTTCCATCTCTAAAATCCTGAACTTTCCATCTCTAAATCCCTGCACCTTCCACCCATAAATTCCTGAACCTTGTGTCTATAAATTTCCAAATTTTTCATCCATAAATTCCTGCACCTTTCATCTAGAAATTCCGTAAACTTCCATCTCTAAATTCCTGCACCTTCCATCTACAAATTCTCACACCCTCCATCCATAAATTCCTGCATCTTCCCTCTATAAATTCCCAGTCTTCCATCCATAAATTCTCAAATCTTCCATCTCTAAATTCCTGAACTTTCCATCTCTAAATTCCTGCATCTTCCATCTCTAAATTCCTGCACCTTTCATCTCTAAATTCCCAAACCTTCCATCCATAAATTTCTGAACCTTCTGTCTATAAGTTCCCAACCTTCAACCCATAAATTCCTGAACCTTCCATCTCTAAATTTCTGCACCTTCCACCTCTAAATTCCTGAACGTTCCAACCATAAATTCCCAAACCTTCCATCTCTAAAACACTGAACCTTCTGTCTATAAATTCCCAAACCTTCCATCCATAAATTCCTCAACCTTCTGTCTATAAATTCCCAACCTTCAACCCATAAATCCCTGAACCTTCCATCTCTAAATTCCCGCACCTTCCATCTCTAAATTTCTGAACTTTCCATCTCTAAATTCCTGCACCTTTCATCTCTAAATTCCCAAACCTTCCATCCATAAATTTTTGCACCTTCCATCTAGAAATTCCTGAACCTTCCATCCATAAATTCCTGAACCTTCCATCTCTAAATTCCTGAACTTTCCACCTCTAAATTTCTGAACTTTCCATCTCTAAATTCCTGCACCTTCCATCCATAAATTCCTGCCTCTCGTCACACCGCCTGCCAGGCCTGCAGAGATGAGCAGACACATGACTCTCCCTCTCCAGCTCCCTAAAAATACCTCATGGAATATCTCCTGATTTCAAACGTCAGAACTAATTTTGTTGCAGCTATTTTTTTATTTTTTTTCACTGCACACCAGAAAAAAAAAGGAATTTTGGGGAGATCAGTGCTTTAAAACCTGGATCAGAAGCACAAAAATATCTTTTATTATGGATTTCCCAGAATCTTCAAGGTTGGGAAAGATCTCCAAGGTCATCGAGTCCAACCGTTAACCTGACACCACCACATTCCCCATGTGCCAAAGGCCTTTCCAACACTTCCCGTTCATCCCTGGGAATTTTTCATTTTTGAATATTCATTTCTGGTATTTTCTGGGATCTTCTTGTATATTCCACCCTACCTGGAACATCACCGAGCATTGGATTATACAACAATCCAATATTAATTCCTAAAAATTTTGCTGCAGTTCAATGCAACACCCAACTGCCTGAGGAGCAAAAGACTAAAAAAAAATGTGGGAAAAGGTGGGAAAATGTGGTTCTTATTTCTGATTAGGTCATACTTTGCTGCACAGCGATGTGTATCTGTAAAAATAATGTTGAAAGGGTGTAGGAAACATTAAAATGATTCAAAGGCTGGAGAATTTGCCAGATTGAAAGGACTTCAAAGAGCTCAATCTCTCCAGTTTATCAAAAATAAAATAAATTCAAGTGTTGGCTTGAAGCAGGGTAAAAGTCCTTCCACAAGGAAAAAATGCTGGATACGGAGGAGTTTAATAAGGGGGAAAATCAAATTAATTTTAATACCAGAGGTATCCAGACAGGAGACAAAGCTTCATCTTTTTATGGTGTAAGGGATTAATCCCGAGAAAATTATTTGGGAAGTGGCAAAATTTCCATTTTGTAAGGAATTACAGTCCTCAACCCCAAAGGAAGCCTGGCTACCTTCACAGAAAACACATTTTAACCAAACTTTCACCCATTTTAGCCAAATCCTGAGCTCAGGACTGGGAGAACTGTGCAGAGCAAGAAATCCAGGAAGCCGGGTGGAATCCGCGGATCAGCGACGGGAACGGGAACGGGATCGGGAAGGAGGAAAACACTCCTGGCAGTGCAGGAACCCAAAGCCCCCAAGCTGTGCTGGCAGCTCCTGGATACAGAACCCGAGTGGGAGGGTTGGGAAATGCATCCCCTGGGAAATGCATCCCCTGGGAAATGCATCCCAGTATTTATAAACTGGCGCATCGCTCCGGCTTCCAAAATATCCACCCGGCATCATCCCCATGGGCCGAGGGCTCAGAACCTTTGGCTCACACTCAGTTTGCTCTGGGGTGAAACTGGAGGTTTCCAGTGCAAACAAACCAAAAAACCCCATGATTTTGTGACTTTCATTTAAAAAAGAAAGGATGTTGATTTTTGATTTTTTTAATGTATTTTTTAATTGATTTTTGATTATTTTTGGTTATTGATTTGGCAAAACAGCAGTGTTTAAATCAAATGCTTGTTTGCTTCAAATCAGAATTTTCCATCTTTTCATGTTAGATTTTATATACCTCTATATATCATAAAGATATCTTTATATATCATAAATATTTCTCCATACCTCTAAGAGGGAACAAAATCTCCAAGTTCTTATTCCATTTCCCATCACCTCCACATGGTAAAAATACAAATTAAATTTTTCTCAATCTTGGGGAATTTGTGAACCTGAGGATTTGCCCTGGGGTTTGAGACTATCCCAAACCAACTGGACACGATCCTGAGGAAATAAATGCTCAAGTTGGCTTTGCCTTGAGGGGTTGGACTGGTTGATCCCCACGAGTCCCTTCCAACCTCAACAATTCCGTGATTCCCCAAATTTTGGCTGTTTGCTGGGAACTTGCCTTGTCGTTCATGAGCTGGTGGTTCAGGGGAGTCCACGTGCTCAGCTTGAGCTGGAGCTTGGAGCCGTCGGCGTTTTTGGGAGGTGCAAACGCCATGGACCCAGGAGAGGGAGGATGCTCCTGTCGCCACCAATGGCTACAAAACAGAGCAAAGTGTTATCCCTGGGCTATCCCTTTGTTTTCATGGAAAAATCCACAATTTAAAGAAGGAATCCAATGATTTTGTAGCACAGCAATGAATCGAGGTGAAATTATTTGAAATTTGGGTAGGGTGAAGCTTCTATTTTGTGTACCCAGAGTATCCACGAGATGAAATTCCTGGAAGTGTCCATGGCCAGGTTGGATGAGGCTTGGAGGACCTGGGATGGTGGAAGGTGTCCCTGCCCATGGATGGGAGTGGAATGGGAAAAACAAAGCAAAGCCTTATCCCTATGCTATCCCTTTGTTTTCATGGAGGAACCCACAATTTTAAGAAGGAATCCAATGATTTCGTAGCACAGCAATGACACGAGGCAAAAATATTGAAATTTGGCTAGGGTGAAACTTTTATTTTGTGTACCCAGAGTATCCANCTAATAATTAATAATTAAGCAGATCTTCCCCGTCACAAGTGTTACTGATTGTGCCATTGACCAGGCTGCCCAGGGCAGGGGTGGAATCACCATCCCTGGAAGTGATTCCCAAAAAAACGTGGATGTGGCACTTGAGGATGTGGTTTGTGGCTGGGGGGTGGACTCGACGACCTTAAAAGGGTTTTTCCCAACCTTAACAATTCCATGATTTTTGCTGTGGGAATTTCCACATGAATAAATAAGAGATTTACCAAAAATTCCCTTTTTGGGACACCCAATAACTGAACTTTGTTCACACAAAGCAATTTCTTCACAAATTCTTGCCTGAACATAGGAAAAGGGATTTTTTTTTCCCCTTCATCATCTCTCCTGCAGTTGGATTGAGCAGAATAATTTCATTCCTCACCTCTCTCCAATTTCCAGACTGGAGCCTTAAGCTGCAGCAGCCTGAAAACCAAATAATTTCTTTACCACATTAAAAATTATCTCTGCACATAATTATTAGGCAAATTTTTTTTTTCTGTAAATACCTCAGAACTCTTTAAAGCTTCACGGTGGCAGGATGGATAATGGGATTTTTGGGACAAAAGAAAGGCAAATCCATAAATTGAGTCCCATATTGTGTTACCTGCCTGTCCTGAACCCAAACACATCAAAACCCACCCAGAAAAAAGGATTTTTGTAGCTCCTCTCAGACTCCTATTCCTTACCCAGACAAAATTCCTCTCAATTTCAATGGATTAATCTTCAAAAATCACTGTGGGATCTGTCTGGGCACAGCACTTTTCTGCTTAATTTTTCCTTGCTTTCCTAAATTGTTATGGAGTCCAAGAAATATAAAGAAAAAGAAAACCGAAACCCCAAACTAAATTAAAAAAAAAAACTCAAATAAACAAACAAAAAACCCCAACTAAAACAAAGAAACCAATGAAAAATCTGTTGCATTTTCCTCTCTGTGCTCAGGAAATAAATTCATTACAAAAATTGGAATTTTTTTCTCCTTTTTTTTTTTTGGACCTAAAGATCCTTAAATAATTTATTATCTGTCCAATTTTACCTTCCCACTGGAAGCTGAAGGACCCACCAAGCTTCCACATCCTCACCCTCCTGCAGCCGGACGACGTCAAAACCTTCCCGCGTAACCGAGTGGGTGGATTTGGGTGGATTTGGGATCCTTCCCTGCCTCGTTTTTTTTTGTTTTCTTTCCATGCAAGGCCCCTGAAACTCAATGCCCAGGGTAGAGGAACAGCTCTGCTGCCAAAAAAACAGGTCCAGGCACCTGTGTCCTGTTTTTCCAGGGACGGCCCTGTCCATTACTCACGAACCCATCGCTGCCACCGCGGCACCTCCCAGCCCTGGCTGCCCCTCCTGGTTTCCCTCTCGGATGTGGGATCTTGGGGATGGAGCAGCCACGTTCCCAAAGCACCTTCCTGAGGACTGGGATCTTCCCAAGAGAGAGTGGAGCTTTTTGGAATCCCTCACCAGCTTTCTGTGCCAAAAAAAAACCCGCGGCTCGGGATCTGGGAAAAGTCTGGTGTTGATTTCCGCTCTTTCTCCAGCTGTGGGATCTGAGGGAAAGGTTGGGGATGTGGCAAAGGAGGGTTGGGATGGATTTTAGGAAATGGTTCTTCCCCTTTTTGAGGATGTTTGGGCTCCGGAGCAGCTCCCCAGGGAATGGTGACGTTCCCAAGGCTGCCAGAGCTCCAGGAGTGTTTGGACAAAGCTCTCAGGGGGGCCCAGGGCGGGAATTTTGGGGTGTTCTGTGCAGGGCTGGGGGTTGGATTGATGATCCTGGTGGGTCTCATGGGGAAGTCACATTCCATAAAACTGCCCAAGCCATAAAACTGCCTGGATTGGATAACTGATAATTGATAATTGATAATTGGAGTATTTCCTGGCATTCCCCAAAGCTGGGACTTGGTGCTTCGGAGATCGTTTGGGAGTGGTTTGGGTGGGAAGGGACCTTAAAAATCATCTCATTCCACCCCTGCCATGGGCAGGGACACCTCCACTATCCCAGGTTGATCCAAGCCCCGTCCAACCTGGCCTTGGACACTCCCAGGGATCCAGGGGCAGCCACAGCTTCTCTGGGAATTCTATTCCAGGGCCTCCCCACCCTCACAGCCAGGAATTCCTTCCCAATATCCCATCATCTGGCAGTGGGAAGCCATTCCCTGTGTCCTGTCCCTCCATCCCTTGTCCCCAGTCCCTCTCCAGCTCTCCTGGAGCCCCTTTAGGCTCTGGAAGGGGCTCTGAGGTTTCCCTGGAGCGTTTTCTCCTCCAGGAGAACATTCCCAGCTCTCCCAGCCTGGCTCCAGGGCAGGCACATGGAAAAGCAGCTGGAATGCTGTGGGGAGCTGGGGATGCCAGGCCTCACTCCTCTTCTGCAAGAGTCGTTATCTTGGAACTGGCTGCCCAAAATAACATTCCAGAGAGGGCTGATTGCTCCAGCTCCTTCTTCCCACATCCCAGGATGGAATTCCTCAGGCTCAGGTGATCCCAAAACATTCCAGCAGCGAGAGACACAGGGAGGGGGGAGGTTAATGAGGATCGAGCCTTAAATAGACATCAGGAAAATGTTGGTTTGCTGCCCAGAGAGGGAAAGCCAAAAAAAAAATTAAAACTATCTATTGTCATTCTGAAAAAAAAACAGAATGGAGATGTGGGAGCAGGAGGCAGGAATGGTAAATTTTAGTGCAAAAGAGATTTGGGGGAAAAAAAACCCAAACTAAGTTTTGTGAGTTCATACAGGGTTAAAAAGAGCAAAAGTGCCCTGGTTGTTACAGGCAGAATTCCTAGGGATGGTTCACAGTGGGGATGGGAGGATCCAAGAGATTTGTGCTTCTGGAGATGTGTGGGGGAGACACAAAACTTCACAGGGCAGGAGATGGGAATGGTGAGGTCCAACAGCAGGAAAATTTCACTTGGAAACCACTGGAAAAGCTTCCCCTCCTTCCAGTACAAACTGGAATTTAAAAACTGTTTAAAACCCAAGCGATTCTGTTGAAGGAAGCTCAGCAATCCACAGTGGTCATATCCCATTAACCAGGGGCCTTGGAATAATTTCCTTTTCGTGGGCTAATTCTGCTTAACCACACTCAAAACAACTCCTGCAGAAGCAGAACCACTTGATTAACGATTTTTGGCCACATCTCTAGAGGAAAAAAAGGCTTTGTGGTGCACAGAGCCTGGTGCAGGCAGAGGTTTAAGGCTCTGTTTCCCTCATCACATCAAACCTGTTGTGTGGCAACAGCAGCAGAGGAGTTCAGCTGGGAATAAATTGAGAAATTTCAGAATTTAACAGGATCTACCTCAGGCTAAGGCAGGGGAGTAATTTTGGTGGTGAATTATTACATCAGGATGAAGAGTGCAGTGATGGGAGAAAGGCTTCAAGCAGCAGCACCAGGCACAGGCAGGGCAGAGAGAGGAGGAAATCAATAATCCATCAAAAATCCAGGATTTTCCCATGGATTCCAAGCAATCCCTGAGCTTGTTTTGCTTTCAGGATGCCTTTACTCCCTGTCCCCTCTCGCTTCCATCACTGGAGGCTCCAGGGAGTCACAGGTTGGAGAGAGGCCTCTGGGACCAGCAAGAGCAAACCCAGACCCAGCACTGATCCACGTCCTCGTGGGATCTGGGCACTTCAGGGGTGGTGATCTCTCCACTGCCCTGGGCAGCTGGGCCACTGCCTGGCCATCCAAATTTCCACCCTGAGCCTGCCCTGGCACAGCCTGAGGCCGTTCCCTCTCCTGCTGTCCCTGTGCCCTGGGAGCAGAGCCCGACCCCCCCTGGCTGTCCCCTCCTCTCAGGGACTTGTGCAGAGCCACCAGGTCCCCCCTGAGCCTCCTTTTCTCCAGGCTCAGCCCCTTCCCAGCTCCCTCAGCCTCTCCTGGGGCTCCAGCCCCTTCCCAGCTGCGTTCCCTGCCCTGGACACCTCCAGCCCCTCCAGGTCTCTGCTGTCAGGAGGGTCCCAGAGCTGCCCCCAGCACTGGAGGTGCCCCAGCAGTGCCAGCACAGGGGACGGGCACTGCCCTGGCCCTGCTGCCACCCCAGAGCTGGCACAGCACAGGGCCCACCGGCCTCTTGCCATCCCTCTCCACAGGGATCAGCCCTGCACCGCCGGGGTGTAAACATTGGGAACACCGGGGCAATGTTGCACGGAGCTCCCGCTGACACCAGGGTTTTCCAGCTTCCTCCCCGCGTCCCGAACCCGTCATTCCCCGCATTCCCTACGGAGTTTGTGCCACCTCCCCGCCGCCTCCCAGCGCATTTGTGTCCCCGCCCCGCCGTGCCACGCTGCGGTTGTCCCCCCGTGACCACTCTCTGCACCCGCAGTGTCCCGTGGG
>VZRX01016815.1:42855-119332 GCA_013398075.1 Notiomystis cincta
TGCGGGTCCCTCCGGGAAGGCGGTGCGGGTGTTCCGGGCGTGCGGCGGCGATCCCTGAGGATGCTGTGAGCTGTGCACTTGTTCCCAGGGCCTTCGCAGCGCGGCCGGGGTCCAGCAGGGACGGGATGGATGCTGGCTCGGCCGGCTGCCCGCCCGCTGCCCTCGCAGGGTTTCCCTCTCCGGGCCCTTCCCGTGCAATGGGAACTGGCGGGGAGAGCTGGCAGAGCTGTCCCTCCAATATCTAATGAGCGGCGTCCCTGCCCGTGGTGGGGGGATTGGAATTAGAGGAGCTTTAGAGTCCCCACCGACCCAAACCATTCCGTGATTCTGTGAAAATCGTGGGAAATCTCCCCAGGATTTCTGCCTTTCCATCCTCCCTCTTTGCTCCAAATCGGAATAAAGGTTGTGGGGGGTGGCGGTGTGGCCGCCCCTCAGGACGGAGCAGAAGTGGAGCAAGGGAGGGAGCGCAGCGCTGGAGTTTCTTTCCCACTGAGTGATTCAAATGGAGTTGGGAGAATAATGTGTTCTCCTTTTGTGCCTTCGTGCGGGTGGGAACGGGCCGGGGAAGCGCTGGCAGCGCTCCTGTGCCACGAGAGAGTTGCTCGCCTTTCTCCCGGGTCAGATTTGGGTGGGGAATGGCTGAGGGGACATTTTCCTCTCCTCCAGGTTGGTGGTTTTGTCTCCCCCTTTCTCTGGGAGAGATAACTGTGAATTAATCCCCTCTGCATCCTTTCTTTCTAAAGTCTGATGAGTTGGGTTTGGTTGGTTTTTTTTTTTTCCCTCTCGTTGCTCCCTTAGGAACTCCGAAATTTGTTTTTTGAAAGAAATTCCATGTGGGAATCAACCCTTTCTCCTCGTGATTTTCACTGTTCATAATTACCTTTACATGTCTTAATTAACCCTTTCCAGCCAGAGTTGGATGAGCTTCTTCTTGAGCTGATAAATAATGTAAAAATCCATAACCACAGTAACAAACTGCTCCTTTCACCTGTTCTATTTTTATTTTAAACCGTTTTATTTCCAGTGCTTGTGGTGGAAGGGGAGGCCTCCCCTCCTCTTTTATCCCCGGTGTCATCGAAAGTGTTTTGTTTTTCTGTACATACAAAAATAACCACAAAATCTCCTATGCAGAGGCTGAACAAAAGAGTGCACAAACTGGATCTGTGGTGAGAAGCTCTCCTGACACTGAGGATTGCTAATTACAGCACCCATCTGTCTGCACCAATTAATAGATCATCCATAGGCTCGTTTGCAAAACTTGGGGCTCCTTTCGCAATTCTTTTTTTTTTTTCTTTTTGCTTCATTTCACCTGGAATTATTCAGGTGAATAATTCAGTTTGTGGGCCAGGTTTGTGTGTTTTGATGTGCTTTCCTGTCCTCTGGTCAATACATTCTTGGGTTTATTTATGGTACAGTAATTAATATCTTGAACTGGAAAATATCCCAATATCTCGTGAAATGGAAAAGCCCTGAAAGGACACGATGAAATTTTTTCTGCTTTTTGCACAGTCAAAACTTTTTTCTGTTCTTTTTTTTTTTTTTTTCTTGTGGCTCACTGAATCTTTGCTTTTTGCATGTTTTCTTCAGTTTGAGGTTGTGGGGAAGGCAGAGGAGAGGTGGATGTGTTTGGATCCTGCTGGTTTTTGTGTCATTAATTCGATTTCTGTGGAGCATTCTTGAAGTTCTTCCCAAGTCTCCAGATCCTGACCTGGATTTGCCCAATTTTTGTGGTGGTGTGGGCACAGCTCATCTCAGGTTGCTTCTGAACCTTTTTTTGTGAAGGGTTTTCTACGGATCACTGCAATTACAGCCAGCAAAAAAACTCCTCCACACTGCAAGGTGACCTCGCTCCAACTGGGGAATAAAATCCTTTGGAGTTGGTTGAGGAGAAAAAAAAACCAACAACAAAAAAATTGTGAATCCAGAGTTCTGGAGATGCCCACAAACTCAAAAGGCTTTTTTTTTTTTTTCCTGTGGGTTTAGGGAACTGTTATTAAAATATCAAATCCCAGGGAGTGGATTCCAAGGGGATTAAACACCTTGTCCAAAGTGGGATCACAGACTGGTTTGGGTCAGAAGGGACAATTTATTTCCCATCTTTCTGCCAGGGAACTGCACAAAACAAGGCAGGAATTGGTTCCATCTGTGTGTAACTTGTGACCTCCTGGTCAGGAGGTGCAGGAAGGCTCCAGGGCTGGGTGATGCTGCCTGGACTTGGGGCAGTTCAGCTCCTTGTTCCTTTCCAGAGCTGCCAAACTATTCAGAAGCCGCTCGGAGAAATTGCATTTCTTAAAAAAGGACCCAACTTTCCGAGCTGACACCAACTTGAAATTGGCCTAAAATCAGGTGTGGTCACGTGGAACACCTGTTAAATATTGTGGCTGGTTTGGATCTTTTTAAACTCAGTGCTTTGACTCTTCACAGCAGCATTTGCTTCAGAATCTGAGCTGTGTTTTTGCTTCTACCACTTCAGGTGTGTAGCTGGTTCTCTTTTCTGCTTTTTTCCTCCTTTTTTTTTTGCTCTTGTTTTGTTTTTCCTGGGTTTGGAACTTCTCCTGTTTCTATTTCCCCCCCTATTTTGGTGCCACAGCTTCCCCACCAATCCCTGTGAGAGGAGAGGGAAGCAGCCTGTGAAAGCCAAGCTGTCCATAAACTGAATTTAACGTGGTTATCTTTAGCAGCTTGGTCTTTTTTTTTCCCTCTCCTCCTTCTTTGCATGTTTGTTTTTAACCAACCTGACTTCAAAAACCTCCAGCCAAACCCTTTCCCCTCTCATGATGCTGCAGAGAAGCCCAGAATTGTTTAGGTTGGAAGGAACCTCTCGAGATTATCCAGTCCAACCCACAAACTGCACCAGGGTTTAAAACCTTAATTTTTCTGACCATAAGATGGGCCTGTGTAAATAAAAATGTGTGTAACAGCTCATGTCAGGTAATTGAATCCTTCCTATCTCTCACTGTGTTTGCTTTAGGCAGAAAGGAAGAACTTTTTCCAAGGAAAAACTCTGTTTTCTCAGGACTGGGAATGTGTTCACATTTGTGGTCTGCCTGCCTTTGGGAATATTGATGGAGTACTTGGGTTTTGCTGAATTTCTGTTACTTTTAAATGATAATTCACTTTAAAGCAGCTGGTTAGAGACTGGATTTTGGAGATTTTACCGTTGTAAGATAAAATTGTGATTAAAAAAGGGGCTTCTTTGAACTTCTCCCACCTCCAATTTCAGAGTTTCTCCCGTGGATGAGCACAACCTGCTGAGAAAACCCAGATCCAGCCCCAGGGAGTGATCCCTGTTTAAATTGGCTCCACAGGGAGAGTGGAACTGGCAGAGCAACCCTAAAATTTCCCTCTTTGGGGAGCCTGTGGAGAAAAGGGGTGGTCAGAGAACCTCTCCTGCCTGATCCTCAGCCGCTGACGTGGGCAATTAAAGTGGGTTTGGGACAACAACAACAACAACAACAAGCTGTTCCCAACCAGATTAAAGTGCCACATTTGAGCCCAGGTAGCCAAACCTCCCTGGGCAGGCCAGTGGCGAGCTGGGGCTTGTGGGGTGCTGGTGACTGGTTTTGTTTTTGTTTTATAATTATTCCTGGGGAGTTCCGAGGCCGTGCAGGGAGCGCGATGCTATCGGGGCCAGTGGAGCTGCTGAGTCACAAACAGCCCAGTTTCAGTGTGGCCAGGGTGAAAGAGTGGGGTTTTCTAAAAATATCCTGTCACAATCTGTGGGATCTCCCTGTTTTTCACCGTTTTTTTGGGGTGGTTTCTTCCTGCTTTTCTTCCTCCATCAAATTCTTCCGTCCGTTTCCTCCAGAAATTAATGAAAAAATCGGGGTTAAAACTTGCACAGAACTTGGAGTGGGTTGTCTGCCAGCAGTAATCCTTAGGAAATGGGGGTTAAAATATTTCCATGGATCACAAAGGGGTTTTTAGAGTGCTGTGTCTGTTGTGTTTTGTGCTCCAGGTTACCCAGGAAAAGCAGGAAGCCCCCGGAGTGCTGCCCTGTCACCATGGGGTCCGTGGTGTGGGAATGTGGTTGAAATTATCATCTTGAATTCCACAGAGGATTGAGGAAAGGGGAAAAAAAAAAAAAGGGGGGAAGATTTCTTGCCTCAAATACATCATCTGGGCTGAGCTGAGGATGTTGAGCACAAAACCTTCTCCAGCTGGGAGGAACCTCAAGGAAGGCCTGGAAATACCAAAGTGAAAGCTGCAGATCCACGAGGAGCTGGAAGATCTTCCTGCCTGGAAGGGCCCCTTGCCTCTGTGGAAGGATGGCTTTTGGCTGGATGCTGTGTTCCCTGTGGATTTTGGATGTCTGGGTGGCCCCCACAGGAGGGCACAGCCTGTTCTCCTGCGAGCCCATCATCCTGAGGATGTGCCAGGACCTGCCTTACAACACCACCTTCATGCCCAACCTCCTCAACCACTATGACCAGCAAACAGCAGCTCTGGCTATGGAGGTAAACTTATTTTTTTTTCACATATATCTATATCATTTTGGCCTTTAGTTCACCAATTATTGATAAGAGAATCCAAGGGGAAAAAAAAAAAATCAGGGTAATGAATAATTCAAATATAACCCCAAATACCATGTTCTAAGTAGTCAAAGTATTCCATGATTACAGATTTTGCTTGATTGAGTATAACTGAGTGGGAAATAACTCTGGGTGTGCTTGTTATTTTAAATATCTAAAATCTGGTTTATATTTCAGTCTATTTCCCATCCTGCCCAAGGAGTTTACTTACTTGGAATTCTGTGATACGACTAAAATGGATGGAAATTCAGAATATTAATCAAGTCTTCCTCTCAACCTGTGCAGAATTCCATGAGGGATTTGTGCAGATTTGGTTTATTTGTATTTTTTAAAGTACTTGGGAACCCCTTGTGGGTAAATCCGTGGTGCTGCAAGCTGATAAATGGAAGAATAATCCTGTATTTTCATCTTGGAATGCTCTTCCTGATGGTACAAAACCTGAATTTCATTGTTCCTGTTAAATAACACACAGCCTTGGCTTCCTGTGGCCTTCCCATGGAAGAGTTTGGAATTAGATGTGGAATTTTTAAAAATTGAGGTTCTTTCCCTTAAATTTGTTTGGAGGAGCTGTGGGTTCACATTGGGTGGGTCTGGAGATTCCCATGATCCCGAGTACAGAGCCAAAGGAAGGGATTTTATTGTGGAATTGCTTCTGGCAAATCCCTGGCACAGGAGTCCCAGAGAAGCTGGGGCTGCTCCTGGATCCCTGGGAGTGTCCAAGGAAGGGTTGGAGCACCCTGGGATGGTGGGATTGGACTGGGATGGGGTTCAAGATCCCTTCCCACCCCAAACCATCCTGGGATTTAATGACTTTCTTCATTCTCCAGCCTATTCCACACCATTTTCCTGCAGTCCCCTTTTGCTCAGGCTTGTGCTGCAAATCTCTGGAGGGTTTGGAAGCCTCAGTTTTATCCCCCAGGCTTTTCCTCTCCAAAGGGAAGCATTCCAGCTTTCTCCCTGCAGCATCCTTCTCCAAGTGCTGGGTTTCCTTCCTGGAATCATTTGAACCCTCTCTCCCCTCTCCCTTTTTTTTTCCTGGCCTTGTCCTTGTCCATCACCCGGGATGTGGAGGCCATTTCTGATTAAAATCTCCTTTTTCCCTGCTGGGAGCTCCCTGATAACAGCCAAAATTATGCTCATTTCCCCAAACTTCTCATTGCACCTTAAACCCTTTCAGAGAACCGTCAAAAAATCAGGGTTTTTTTAACCTAAAACCCATTTCTGGCCACTGCTGGAATCGCAGCAATAATTCCACTGAGCTCAATTATCCCAGGTGCAATTATCCCGATTTTTGTGAAGCCACGGGGAGGGGAACTGAGGAGGGGGGAGCAGTTTCTTCTCCGCCCTCCGTGGTGCAAAACAGGAGTTAAAAAGCAGAAATTACCTGGTGTGAAATGCTGCAATTCACACCAAAGCCATTCCTAGGCTTGGCACGGGCTGTGTTGGTGGCGTGGCTGTGTTTAACACTCCCTTTTGCCCATAAAATCAGCATTTTCAGGCTGAGGATGGGTCACAGAGGTGAAACAAGGCTTTATCCAGCTGAAATCCTCCCAAAACTGCAGTGATTTGAGCAGTGATTAAAAAAAAAAGACTGAAAATCCACAGCTTTTCATAAATACATTCCCATTCCTCCTCTTAACTTTAATATATACCTAGGAAGAGGGAAGGCTTTATAATTTGGGTTTTTAGGCATTATTTAATGACTCAGGCATTAAGGAGCACTCTGGGCTGGTTGAAGTCTGTTAAATGTTGTGTTGTGGCATTTTCTGGGAACATCTCTGGTCTCCAAGCCCCCTCCCTGGTTACTGTGAACATAAAATAACTTGGAAACAGAATCAGGGTGATTCATTTTGTGTGCTGGAGGGAAGGCCTTGTAAATATTTCCAGCCCCTCTTTTTCACAGCAGTTCCCGGTAAAAAAGGAGAAAAATCCAACTGGTTTGTACTGGAAGGGCCCAGGACAACAAAGAGTGGAGGTGAAGCAAAAATGAGAATTATTGTAGCTGTTGTCTTGCCATCAATAAATTCCCTTCCAGTACTGCTGATTGCTTAAAAACTTATTTATTATTTCTTGAAGTTGCCTTTTTGAGACCTTTAGCTGATGTAACTCCTTCATAATTATCATAAAGTCACATTATCAGGTCAGAGAATCAGTGGAATCATGGAATCCCAGAATGGATTTGGGTGGGAAGGGACCTTAAAACTCATCCAGTTCCAACCCAGACACCTCCCACTATCCCAGGCTGCTCCAAACCCCACCCAGCCTCGCCTTGGACACTTCAGGGATCCAGGGGCAGCCAGGAATTCTCTGGGAATTCTCTTCCACCTTCACAGGGAAGGATTTTTTTCCCCACATCCCATCTAAATCTCCCTTTCAGCCTTGATTAAACGAAGGCAAACGGAATTTTCCACCAGGGTCCCTCAGCTCTGCTCCTTACCAGAATCAGCTCCTGCTCCTTGATTTACTCCTGGGAAAGAGAATTCCTGAAGCTTTGTGCTGCATCCACGAGGCTGCTTTAATCCAGGAAGACTGGAGGGAGGGCTTGGGGGCTTGGAGCATTATTTTATTCCCAAATCTCCCTGAGTGATCCCCAAGGAAAAACACCAAGCCCAGCTCAGCTATGGCAGAGACCGAAATGAGAATTATTCTGCTGTAAAAGCAGCACTAAAGGAGTGGTGACACCCCAGTGGTGACAGAGCTGCTCTCCAGGGCAGGGATTTCCCAGCTCCTGTGGCCGGGATGAGCTGTCCAGGCTGGAGCCGAGCTGGGAGCTGTCCATGGCTGGAGGGTCACTCCTTCCCCACGGTGCTGGCACACCCAGCATGCTGTGAGGTGTTGGTGAGGGTTTCTAGAACCTGCTGACAGGCTGGGTTTGGGGCAATATCCCAGGTAAAATTCCCTTCCCAAATATTCCCGAGGACGCTGCGGCATCAGGACGGCGCTGCTCCCACGGCTCCGTGTGTCGCACAAATCCATAAATCCTGGGCTGATGGAGAAGCCAAATTACCCCTCTCACCCCCCAGGGGAGCTGACCTTGTTTACCCATCTCTTTGGATTATTATTGCTCCAAAGAATTATCTTCTGCCCCTTTCCTGCTTCATATTCCTTCGGCCTGGGAGGATTTGCTGGCGAGTGAGAGCAGCAAGCACGGGGTTTGTCTGCCCAAAATGCAGTTTTTTTAGGCACACATTTTGCTCAGAAAACGTGGAATTTGATGGCTTCTTGTGGTCCTTCAAGGACAGCTTGTGTCAGTGATGAAGAGCAGCAGTTTCATTTGTGATTGCCCACTCTTGAATTCAAAGGGCTGCCAGCTCTTCTTTTTCCTCACCCCGATTTTTGGGAGACCCCACAAACGATGGTGGGGATCAAAGGAGCTTTAAAGGGCAGGAGCCAGACATGGCTGAGGGCTCAGCTCAGGGTCCTTCTGATTTTGGGATTAAACTGGAGGTCAAAGACTCTTAAAAGAAGATGATGCAGCCACCATATGGCCAGGGACATAAGGTGCTGTTCCTTTGCACTCCACTCCCATTTTCCCTATCCAAAAGGAACAGCTCCAGGGACTTGGGGATGCAGCTGGGTCGGCCAGGAGGTGGAAAAGGGGGAAAATTTTGTTCTCCTGTCATTGATTTGGGGTTTGCAGAGTGAGGGAAGAGCATAAACAGTGATGTTTGTGCTCCAGCAGCATCCCAGGGGTCACCAGGGAACTGTGGCATTAATAGAAATAAACCTCCCAATCACGGATTCTTGGAATATTTAGGAGCAGAGCCAGTTAATTTTCCACAGGATATCCAACTACAGAAGTGAGGACAGCAGATTTTTCATACCCCACGTCAGATTCGGTGGTTTCTTGCCTTTTTGATGCTCACAGAGCAGAGCACGAGCTGCAAGCTCTGTGTGCCTTTGCCAGCCCTATTTTTGTCACCTTCAGAGCCTCAGTTCGTTTTTTCCATCTTTTTTTTTTAAGTGGAAAAGAGCCAGAGCCTGCTTAAAATGGCATCAACAGGAGGCATAGCTGTATTTATTCCCAGCCCAGTCTCAACATCTGGGATAAGAGGAGTTTTTCCAGCAGAGGTAGGTCAGGTATGAAGTGGCTCCTTTAGTGCCAAGGATGGGGAGGACTTAGAGTGGAAAATCATGAATTTCTTGCCCCCTTAATTCCACTTTTATTCCTTTTCTTCTTCTGCCTTCCCTGTTCGCCGCATCCTAAATTTCCCATTTTCCTTGGCTCTCTGTGCTCCTGGCCTCCCAAACTCCTGGGAGCACATAAAGCTAGTGAAGAAGTGGGTTTTAATCAGCTGCTGTTTTGTAAGCACCCCGATCTCAGGCGCTGATTTGCAGCAAGGATTAATTTCCTCGTCAGCGTGCGCGATTCCGATCCCTGCAGAACAATGGAGCTGAGCAGGATCACAGGGATGCAAGAGCTGCTCCAGCTGATTAAAGCCTTCTCTTTCATTAATTTTATATTTCCTTAGCCCCAGCTGGATTTTTTTCCTTTTTTAACCTTGGGAAAAGCCAGGTAAAGCTTTGGGTTTTTTTGTCAAACCAGAGGTGGTTCCGCTGCGTGCGGGCAGAGCCGAGGAATTCCTGGTAACGTCCTTGGGAATTCCTGCTCTAGGAATACCTGGGGCTCCCCTCTTTGAAATGCAGCAGCCTCTGGTTCAGGCTTGATCTGCAAAGGGCACGGGAATCATGCAAAGGTGAACTCCTTAGTGGGAAAGAACAATGTGGGAAGAACCAGAGCTGTTACATCCATCCCCGAGCGGGTTTCCTACAGAAACCAGCGTGATCTGACAATCCTGTACAAGGAGGTTTCTGAGGGAGCAGTTCCTTGAGCACAGCCTTGGGTGGGCTCCTGTTACAGCCATCCATTGGATCCTTTTCACAGGAAAATCCCGTGGAATTCCGAGATAATCTCAGTGAATGCTGCGAATTCCTGAACAGGGAATAATTCTGATTATTTGGGCAGGAAGAGCAGCCCTGGGACGTGATAATTTGCAGTCAGACAAAACTGAGGGCTCTGAGTTCCATGGGCCTGCTCTGAGGTTGGTGGAGGCCTGAGGAAGAAAGGGAAGGAGCCTTGGCTTTGGCTGGGAATCTTTGGAAGCACTTTGGATCCGCACAAAATAACGCCCAGGAGGAGATGCACAAGAGACGGAATTTTAGGCTGTGGTGATTTCTGTTTGGGGGGATGTGGAAATTCTGGAAGTTGGCAGGATGCAGGGAATGGCTTCCCACTGCCAGAGGGCAGGGAGAGATGGGATATTGGGAAGGAATTCCTCCCTGGGAGGGTGGGGAGGCCCTGGAATGGGATTCCCAGAGAAGCTGTGGCTGCCCCTGGATCCCTGGAAGTGTCCAAGGACCACCCTGGGACCACCCTGGGACAGTGGGAGGTGTCCCTGCCCATATCTGGCTTTTCCAGGTGGGATGGATCCTTCCTTGCTGGAACAAACCCGAGGAGCTGCACTCCCAAGAAACCAGAAAAAGGCCCCCCAGGGCTGAGCTTTACAGAGCAACCTGAAAGAACAGCACTAAAAAAGAGATTTATTCTAAAAGGAGTACAGAGCACACGAGGGTTCAGACTCCTGCCTGGACATCATCAGTGCCCAAATATTAAAGCAAAATCACAGGTGTGAGAAACCCTGATTTTTTTTTTTTTCCCCTGCCTAACGCACGTTTTCCAGAGAATAATTTAAGAAATATTTTAATTTATTTTTTTTTAGTCTTTCATGTTCATTAATGAGACCAAGATGCCACGTGGGTATTTTTAAAATGCTGACTGAGTCAGCGAGGGGAAAAATGAAGAGAAAAAAGGTTGGGGAGGTTTTGTTAAATTAAATAAAACCAGTGCTCACACACTGGAAATGAACTCTGCCACCACATTCATTTTTTGCTTGAATCAAAGATTAATTCTGAACGATGATTCGAGCAGAAATAGGAGAAACAAGCTGAGCCTTGATGGCTCAGTGCAAACACAGGTGGGGGAAAAAAAAAAGAGTTTTATGTAAAGATTCAGTTGAAAGTAAACGCTGCACATCTTAATCAAGCTGTATTCACAGGGGGATATTTTCAGGGTCAGGGAGGCAGATGGCTCTGCATTGTGGCTCTTTCTGCAGCAGCTGGTGGAGCCTTGAGGAGGAATTATTAAAAAAAGGTGGAACACACACGGATTTCTTTGGAATAGTTAAATACAAAGCTCTGTACAGTCAGTCAGATGTAAATTTAGGTGCCAGGGAGTGTTGTGCTGCTGGAGCATTTTGGGAATATTTGCTTTGCCCTTTACCTCACCTGCCAGGAGGTCACAGAAATTCCTTCCCATCTTTGTATGGGTTTTGTGCAGGAAAGAGGCAGCGATGTAAATAATGTTTGGCTGCTTGAAAGCAGGGGTGGCTTGGCTGGGATGTGCTTTTCGTTTTGCTGGTGCCTGGAAATTGGCTTTTCCCTGCTTTTTCTGGTGTGTGCTGCTGGTTCCAGTTCCAGGATAGATGGATCCCAAGAGAAAAGCACACCAGAGTGAGAAAGATCAGGAAATAAATCTGCAACCACTTCAGCACCAAGGAGCAGTGGTCAGAAATATTTCTCTTGCTGGCATGGCTGCAGTTTCCTGCTTTGTTTTGGGGGACACTGGTGAGTTCAGGGGAAGTTCAGATGGTTTTTAGGGATTTGAGACACCTTCTGCTCTCCCAGGTTGATCCAAGCTTCGTCCAGCCTGGCCTTGGACACTTCCAGGGATCCAGGGGCAGCCACAGCTTCTCTGGGAATTCCAGCCCAGCCAGGAATTCCTTCCCAATATCCCATCCAGCCCTGCCCTCTGGCACTGGGAAGCCATTCCCTGTGTCCTGTCCCTCCATCCCTTGTCCCCAGTCCCTCTCCAGCTCTCCTGGAGCCCCTTTAGGCCCTGGAAGGGGCTCTGAGCTCTCCCTGGATCCTTCTCTTCTCCAGGTGAACACCCCCAGCTCTCCCAGCCTGGCTCCAGAGCAGAGGGGCTCCAGCCCTGGGAGCAGCTCCATGGCCTCCTCTGGAGCTGCTCCAACAATTCCCTGTCCTCCTCACGCTGGGAGCCACGCTCAGCCCAGGGATTTATTTGTGACATCCTACGAATTTATCCATTTCCTCCCCGAACTCCTGACGTCCAAAAGAGCATCCTCACCAACCCCCGGCACTTCCATGAGCTGAGCACAGCGTGGAGAATTTCCTGTTGTTTCTTTGCTCTGTTTTGGGTTGGTTTTGTGTGTTTTTTTATCCTCAGGAACCCACCTGCTGGTTTTACATTCCCAGCTTTTCGGGCTGAAGGCGCAGCGAGCGAGTTTCCCTTTCTGTGTCATTAAGGGTTTTATGGGGCTCGTCCTCTCGCTGTCTCTTTTACAAGGTGCAGTAATCAAAATGTGCCATATTTATATTTTTATGGAGCAGCTCTTTCTGCTTTTATGGAGTAGATGGATGGATGCAGCGCTGCCTGTGCCTCAGTCTGCTCTGTCACGTCGCTCCTGCAGTGACAGTGACAGCCAGACCCTTCCCCATCCTGCAGAGCCATCCAGGCCAGCTGGCTGTGGGTGTTGGGAGCTGCAGCTCCATCCTCCTGACCCTCTGCTGTCTCCATCTCTCCATCAGGCGTTGATAAAACACCTCCAGAGCCTTTCCAGTCCTGGGGATTAATCAGCATCTTTACAGGAGAACGTTAAATTCTCCCGTTGGATTTGGGAATCGCTTCTTCCCAAGTGTCTCTCTGATCTCCTATAAATCAATCAATAAATCAATAATGCAACCAGCACAAAATTGGACGCTCAATCCTTCGGGTTTTCTTTCATTTAGGTTCATTTTTAAGGCTTCCACTTCCCACTGGAGGTCCTGGCCTTGTGTTTTTAAGGACACCTTTCCCATTTTCTTCCCATCCCGCCCCGGCTCCTCCCGTGTCCCGTGGAGTTGGTTCCTATGGTTACCCCCCCTTTGTGGGGGGACAAAGGTTGGCATCTTGGTCCTCCCGAGCCAAATTCTGCCCTTTGACTCCCTCCCCTTTTCACACCCCTCGCTAAGCTTGGCCTCTTGCTCCATCCAAGGCTTGTCAGCCCGGGGGTTCCCATGGAAACAGGGAAGGAAATTTGAAAAGAGAAGCACAAAGGGCTGCTTAATTTGAATGTGAACAAGGGAGGAAGGCTCCTCGTAGTTCATCTTTGTGTGGCGAAATTTATCTTTTAAAAGTTGCTTTCCATTTGTAAACTTGTTTATATTCCCTGTTCCTTGGTTTCTAGGACAAAAGTTGTCACGTCCGTGGCATTGAGAGAGGAGAAACATCTTTCTTTATAAATTCAGGGAGACAACTCTGGGCAGCCACTCATTTTCCTCTTCCTCCCTCGCAGCTCTGAAAGCATCAATCATGTTTTTAACGTTTCTCCCTGAAAACTCACGTGTGTTACATACTTTCCCCTTCATAAGGACCCAGTGATATTGTCAATTATCTGACATCTCTGCATCCTGTCTTTGTGGGGGAGTGGGTGAATTTTGTGTGTCCTTGAGAATCAGCAGAGCCAGTGCTGAATCCCTGCTCCTGAGAATTCCTTTTCCCTCCTTATTGGACGTTTTAACCCTCAGGGTGCAGGTGCAGCACAGAAATGGAAGAACTGCAGAGGATGATACGGTTGTAAAGTTCAGACTTGGATTTCAGGGTTTGCTGCTTGTTGTCAATAATGAAAAAAAAAAAAAGGCAAGGAAACAAAAATATCATGGGGTGAGGACATTTTATAAATGTGTTAAATTACCCAGTTTGATATAAATGTGTTAAAGCACAGGGAAGTCACTTTGCCCCCAGGTTTTCCTCCGTGGCTTTTTGAACGACGAGTTGTCTGATTCTTCCAGAAAAGGTCTTTACCTCACATCCAAGAAACACCACTTAAAAGGAGTTATTTGGGAATCCATCCTCCAAATCCTGTGGCTGAAACACCGACCCTGCAGAGCACTCAGAGGTTTTCTTTCCTCCTCCTTTGCCCGTTACTCACAATCACCTTCATTAAGTGGTATCACAAAAAAAAAAGCAACTCAGTTCTCCAGATCCATCAGCTGCTTTTTTTCCCTGGCACCACGGGAGGTGGTTGCTTTTGTCTGGGAATTGCAAACTTCCAGGCTTTTAAAATTTAGCCTTTGCTTCCCCTCCCACTTTGTAGTCTCTGCCTTGAGATTCCAGGGTCACGGAGGGGACTCGGCGGAGTCGGAGCCAGGACTGGGAGGGGTCTGTGACTTGTGGATGTCCTGCAGTGGGAGCTGATCCCGTGGTGCCCATCAGAGAGGAGCTGGTGGGATGGATTAAAGGACAATTCTTTGATCTCTGGCTGTCAGTCCTCATCCCTGAGCTGGGAAGCAGTGGGAGCCAGGAGGGAGGAAGAGCTGAGCTCATTAAGGGATGCACGGACACTCCTCCTCACTCTGCCGGCCCCATCCTGCTGCTTCCAGCTCTTTTTGCCTTCCCTGCCTCACAGCCCCACTCCTGTCTTCCCTCAGCTGCATTTTCCAGCCTTTTGGACACTTTCATAGACACATAAAAGGGATTTTGCAGCTTTGGGCAATTGTTCAGTGGGAAAACACACTCCCTCCCTCTTGCCTCTCACATCCCCCTCGAGCAGTTTAACGCAGACTTTCCCACTTCTGTGATCCCACTGATTCCATTCTGTGTCCATTCCCCCCTCCCAAACTCCCCTGCAGGATATTCCATCCATCTTTAAGAAGGTTTTGAAGGGGTTCTTCAACAGCAGCCACAGATATTTCCTTCTCTTCATTCCATCTAAATGGGAAAGAATTTGGAATTATCACCCTGGGTGGGGATCTCATGGAGGAGTTGCAGAATCTTTTTCTCTTCCCTTGTTTCCCTCACCCATATCCCCTCTCTCTCTCATAAATCCCATTATTTGTCCTTGTCCTACTCGTGAGCGTTCCAGAGATGTGGCAGCAATTTCCCCCAAAATTCTTGTCTGTGGTACAGAAAAAAGTTTGGAACAACCTCCTGATCTCAACAGGGAGAAACTCCTGGACTTTTGAGGGCAAAATACTCTTTAATCTGTTCTGAGAGCAACAAAAACCCTTTTAGGGTGCCGCAGAAACAAATAAGTGGAGGCACTGTGGGAGTTCCTGTCAAATATTTATATGGTGAATTATTAACTGAAAAATCAAGTTGAGGGCTTGGGTTTGCCCTCGGTTTGGTGGTTTGGGTGAGGATTTCGGGATTGGTCGTTCAGAGGTGGATAGCAGCTGCCTGCCCAGTGGAAAAGTGGGATACAATTGCAATTATTTTGAATTCTTCCCCCCGTCCTCCCCTGTAGCGTTCAGCTGTGACCTCATTAACTTGGCACTGAATGGAAGGGAGCATTATTTGCCTGATGAATCTTAAATTTTAATTCACAGCTGCTGCGTCCACACGTGTTTTTTAGAAACAGTTAGTGGCTTAAAAATGGTTAAAAATTGAATTCACCTGCTAATTATCCTAATTCCTCCATTTAGAGGCGTAAATTAATTTTCATTTAATCCGTTGGAGTAAATAGAGGTGTTCTCAGTCTTAACTTTTCTGTTCTGTATTAATGTCTGATGAATGGAGAGGCCTGGTTGGTTGCCCTCTTTTAATTCTTTAATTGGGTAAGAGACATTTATATTAGGCTGGACAATTTCTTTGAAAAATTAAAAAAAATCTCCATAAATTCGGTCAGCGTTTGTTCAGAAGCCACAGACTGGCTGTAGAATCCTAACAATGAAAGAAAAAAGGGAAAAATCTCTTTAAGATTGAAGTTTCCCCCCAAACCCACCTCATTCCCTCATTGTTTGTGTCCTGCTGTGCACGGGGCTCGTTGGGAAGAATTCCATGGCCAACACCAAAATACTGGAAATTGTTCCTGAGGTTCAACTAAAGCTCACCTTGTGTTTTTTGTGGTGGCTTTATTGACTTGCTCCCAGTAGATGATTTCATGCAGAGCCCCAGGAGGCACTGAGAGAAACACTCTGGGTTTTTCACTCTGACTTTGAGGTAAATTTACAGGTTTTCCTGAGTAAAATCTGAATTATGTCATAATCTGGCCACGTCTTCCCAGTCAATGTATGTGAAGAGTGTTGAGTGCTGCAGCTTTGCTTTTCTGGTGGTTGGAAATGGGCTAAAATAATCTCCAGGCCCTGGGAATCCTTCCAAACAAAATAATCTGGAGTTAAAAACTGTGTTCTTGGGGAATGAGAGAGAAGAGAAGCAGTAGCAGCTGTAGTGGAGGAAATATGGAATTAAATGGGAGTTGAGATTTGGAGGTGGTGCAGCTTGGGTTGGGTGGATCCTACTCCAGTAAATGCAGAGAAATGAGGAAGAAATTCCTCCCTCTGAGGGTGGGATGGAATTCCCAGAGAATTCGTGGCTGCTCCTGCATCCCTGGAAATGTCCAAGGCCAGGTTGGACGGGGCTTGGAGCAACCTGGGGTGGTGGAAGTTGTTGGGGTTGGAACTGGGTGAGCTTTCTAAGGTCCCTCCCCCCCAAACCATTCCATGATTCTGTGATTCCATTATTTTGGGGGATTTATTTAGCAGGGCTGTGGAGTTGGTAGACAACAAGCCAGGGAAGCCATCCTGTGTTATTTATGGATGCACATGGACCAACCTGCTGATTTTTTGAATTACTTCCACCAAAAGACAGCTCTAGTGTCCTGGGCTGGCAGTGCAGCCTGCCTGGAAAAGCCACCAGGAGGGAAAAAGAACATAGTATCTTTATTATAATCATTCCAAGCAGTGCATTTTAATTATTGCCCTGTGAAATATCCTTAATTTTGAGCCCAAAGATGTAAATCTTTTCTCCCATGCAGCTGCTGACAACGTGTGGGTGCTTTTGCTGTGATATGGATTTACCAGATGGTCCTCAACGTTAGATGAAGACACAGCTGTTAAAATATCAGCATTTAATATCCATGTTGCAGACATGTAGCAAATACCCAGAACAATTCTTACAACATTAATCCAACAGATTATGTTCTTACTTCAGTTTGCATCATGTTATTTATGTACATTATTGTAGAGGAGCAGGGTTGTGCTCTGCTCCTTCCCAAGACCAAAAAAACCTGATTTTTCCCCGGAGATGCATCATTGTATCCCCTGAGTACTTTCAGGGTCTAATTGGGGCAGTAGCTGTGGGGCAGAGTCCTTGTGGGTCTTGCAGGATCCTTCCTTGAAGGGTTTAGGTGAGATTTGTTTTCATAGCAGCAAAGTGAAATCATGTATTTAACCTCTTCCCGAGGAGGTGCTGGTCCTGATTGTAGCCAGGGGAAGCCCCAGGAGCTGTTGGATGGTGATTCCTTCTTGGAGAACACTCTCCAAAGCCCACAGCTCAGGCACCAGGGGATTTGTTCCAGCTGAATCCAGCGTTGTTTCTTCATGGATGGAGCCAGGTGCTCCCACTGCCGAGAGAGAAACGAGTGAAGCTTCCCGAATTCTTTCTGGCTGCCAAAACTTCTGCTCCTGGATTTCGCAGCCTCCTGCCCCTCCTGGCTTCCAAAAATTCTGCTTTAACAGCCTCGAGCCTCTTCTGTGAGGCAGTGAAAGGGTTTGCCTGCTGTGCTGTGGGGCTGGTGCTCTGAAATTCGCTTTAATTTACCTCAAACCCGAGTCAGGGTGGCAGAGGAAGAGGACAGGGGTCAGAAAACTTCTGCTCCTGGATTTCGCAGCCTCCTGCCCCTCCTGGCTGCCAAAAATTCTGCTTCACAGCCTCAAGGCTTTTCTCTGAGGCAGCGAGAAGGGTTTGTCTGCTGTGTCTGCTGTGCTGTGGGGCTGATGCTCTGAAATTCGCTTTAATTTACCTTAAACTCTAGTGAGGAAGAGGACAGAGGTCAGTAAACTTCTGCTCCTGGATTTTGTATCCTCCTGCCCCTCCTGGCTGCCAAATTTCTGCTTTAACAGCCTCAAGGCTCTTCTGTGAGGCAGCAAGAAGGGTTTGTCTGCTGTGTCTGCTGTGCTGTGGGGCTGATGCTCTGAAATTCGCTTTAATTTACCTCAAACCCGAGTCAGGGTGGCAGAGGGGTCAATAAACTTCTGTCCCTTGTGAAAATGCCTCAGGTGACAATGGGATTCGCTCTCGTTTCGTGACCATTTGATGACAACAGAGTTGACATTCGAGGCAGTCAGAACACTGCAGGACCCCTGGCTGCTCTGCCAGGAAGTGCTTGGGCTGAAATGCCAAAATTCAGGAAGCAGAAGCCTTCTGCCACCCTCATCCCAGTGGAAAACGTGGAGATTCAATAGTCTGCCCTGGCTTGTAGTGCTGAACAGCCTTGGCTGTCCTGCTGCATCAGCTGGGTGAGAAAGCACAGCGAGGTCACACGAGGAGTGGTAGAAATCATCAAGCTTTTGAGGAGAAAAAGTAAATTCTCTTCAGTGGGAGGGTTCAGTGTCTCTTCTGGTACGTTTGGAGATCCAGCTTGTCTGGGTTTGTTCTGCAGGGTTTTCATGTTGTGTATTATGTGGCAGACACATCCTGCATCTCCACAGCTCTAGAAATGAAAAAGTGAGGGGAATCCAAATTGTGACTTTGAATCTTGGCTGTGTCCTTATCTGTATTTTCCATCCTGTTTGTGATTTAGAGAAATCCCTTTTTTTTTGTTTGTTTTTTTTTTTTTTCATTTTTTGAGCTCTGAAGAACCTGATCTGGCTGTGAATTCCATCGTGTGCTCTCCAGGCAGTGTCAAACCCTCTAACAAATCCCACCAAACGCTCTCCCTCCTTTGCTCAGCAGTAGAGATTTTTGAGCAGGGGATCCTCACGCTCCTCTCTCCTGTTATTTTCCAGGGAGACCTCCCTGGAGCTGGCAGGAATTGTGAGGTCCTGCCCTGGGGATTGGGGAAAGAGGAGGAGGAGTATGAGAGGGAGAAGGAGAAGGAGAAGGAGAAGGAGGAGAAGGAGGAAAAGGAGGAGAAGGGAAAAGGAGAAGGGAGAAGGAGGAAGAGGAGAAGGGAGAAGGAGGAGGAGGAGAACAAGAAAGGAGAAGCAGAAGGAGAAGAAGAAGTAGAAAGGAGGAGGAGAAGGAGGAGGAGAAAAAGGAGAAGGAAAAGAAGAAGAAGAAGGAGGAGAAGGAGGAGGAGGAGAAGGGAGAAGGAGGAAAAGGAGGAGAAGGGAGAAGGAGGAAGAGGAGAAGGGAGAAGGAGGAGGAGGAGAACAAGAAAGGAGAAGCAGAAGGAGAAGAAGAAGTAGAAAGGAGGAGGAGAAGGAGGAGGAGAAAAAGGAGAAGGAAAAGAAGAAGAAGAAGGAGGAGAAGGAGGAGGAGGAGAAGGGAGAAGGAGGAGAAGGAAAAGGAGAAGAAGGATAAGGAAAAGGAGGAGAAGGAGAAGGGAGAAGGAGGAGGAGAAAAAGGAGAAGGAAAAGAAGAAAGAGAAGGAGGAGGAGGAGGAGAAGAAGAAAGGAGAAGGAGAAGCAGAAGGGAGAAGGAGGAGGAGAAAAAGGAGAAGGAAAAGAAGGAGGAGGAGAAGGAGAAGGAGGAGAAAGAGAAGGAGAAGCAGAAGGGAGAAGGAGGAGAAGAAGAAGTAGAAAGGAGAAGGAGAAGCAGGAGAGGGAGAAGGAGGAGAAGAAGAAAGAGAAAGTTGTTGTTGCTCCACTTCTCACCACGGGTCTCCTTCCCCTTCCCACGGTGACAACAGCTCTGGAGCATTCCCAGCAGGCCTGGAAGCAGTGATCACACTCCCACTTGGAATGTCAGCTTTGCAGGAGAGGGAAATGTGTCATTTCCATGACAAACGGGATTTTGACGAGATTTAAAGCTCCTGCCCCGCAGTCTCTTCCTTGTCCAGGCAAAGTGTCTTTATTTACCAGTATCTAAAGCACAGTCCAGAGGATGGTGGATTTATTTCCCTGACAGCATCCCTCTGGAATTCTCCCAAGCCCGTCACAGCAGGCATATGGAGAGGAAGGAGGCAGCCCAAACCCTCTCAGCTGCCACAAACCCAACCCTCCCTGCAGATGGAAATGGTTACCAGGACCACCCATCTGCATCCCCCCGCTCCTGAAACACGAATCCCACTCCCAGGAAAAGTGCAAACTGACAGATGGATGCTGTCTTCCAGAGGAACTTTGGAATTTAAAATGCAGCAGGAGACATCTTTCAAGAACAAGAGCAGATGGCTTTGCTTCTTAGTCCTATAGGCAGAGATTAATGTCATTTGCTGTCTTTTAACTACTTCCATCTTTATCCTCCCTTTTTTTTTTTTCCCCTGCAGAAATTAACCTTGGCTGTCTGTCTGCAGACAGAAAGCTTGGGATGGGTTTTCATGATTGCTGCCCTTTCAGAGCAAGGCAGGTAAAAAAATGGCCTTGGGTTTTAAAGTGAATAACAGGGTGAGTGCCTCATTCAACCTATAGCATGGAAAAAATATAATTTAAACCCACAGTAATTACTTGTCTTTTTTTTTTTATTATTGTTGGAGTTTCTCAAATAACTGCTTAAATGCTGACATTTATTTTTAGTGCTAAGGTAAAAACAATCTGACTTTTTTTTCCCCTCCTCAGCCCCTAAAGCACTGCACTGTCAGTCTAATCCTCATTGCAACCAGGATTTTTCCAGCTGCCATCAAATTATGAGATGTGGGGTTTTGAAAGGCCATGGGGTTCACACAGATAATTTGGAATAGCTTTATTCCATGCTGAAGGGGGAAAAGCTCAGCAGGCCGTGCCCCATCTGGCTTTTTCTACTTGTAGCACTGCGAAAACCCAGAAATCATTCCAAAAATAAAAGTGCACCTCAGATTCTCTGCAGGGAAGTCGGTGCTGAGGTAAGCTGGGATGTGCTTTGTGCCAGGAATTCTCACTGAACGTGTCTTGGCACCCAGCTCTTGGAGCAGGCTGGGGCAGAGTCACCTTTTGCCTTTAGAAAACAGAATAAAGGGTCTGCAGCCCCCGAGCCACAGCGGGTTGGGTAAATTGGGTGGGTTCCAGAAGAAACAGCCTCGCTCCTGCACTCCTGGCTGTGCTCGTGGCCCTCTCTGCCACCTTGGGTTTCATGGCATGGTCCAGCTCAAGCCAAACTGGGTGGGAAAAGGTGGAAACAGCCCTGATTTTCTGCCAGGTTTGTGCCCCGGATCGCTGCTCTTCGCTCTGCTGTGCCCACGTGAATTCCCTGATTCTCCTTAGGAAGCAGCTGGGTTGAGGCAGGAGCCTGGTTTATTCCAGCAGCTCTTCAGCTCAGGTGTTAACCTGGAACAGATACTCCCAGGGGAAGTGTGAGGAGTGTGGGGCTGCAGGATCCAGTGAATCCAGCGAGGTTCAGGGGAGCCAGGGGCGACAGAAAACGAACTTTGAGCCAATTCTGCTCGTGGCAGCCATCAAAAGCAGGAGGCTGAAGGTGCTCAGTGGAGGCAGGAGCTGTCTGCAGAGCTAAATCCAAAGCAGCTCCAGCTCCCCAGGGGAGGCAGCCTGGAAGGCATTCTGCCCACGGCCTTGGAGACACAATTCCTGATTTTTTTCCCTAATGAGCAGCAAGCTCCATCAAAGGCCGGGAGATGCAGGACAAAGAGCAGCTCCTGTGGCTGCTCTGAGCCAGGATGTGCCCTGAGGCAGCTGCTTCCACCCGGGAATTGCAGCAGCAATTGATAGTCATAGCATCACTGTCTTCCCAGGAGCCCGAGGGCAGGAAAGTTCCCTCCTTCTCCTCTCTGAGTTTATGAGGATGTTTCCTGTTTAGTTCTGTGTTCAAAGAACAGAATGTATAAATGAACAGAATGGGGGAAAAGCACTGAAGTAATTTGGTTTAAGTCCTGCAAAGTCACTTCCCAAATTACAACCAAAAGGTCTGTGTAAAATAAAATAATTTGGTTTATTACTTCTCAGTATTATGAGGTCTGACATTGGAACTCTGTTCCATGGTGTGTTTATAATTTGAGTTGCTGCTCTTGCTTTGTAACCAAAAGTGAGGATTTGTTAAAAAATTTGGGAGGGGGCAAGGAGGGGAGAAAAATCTAGAAATTTCATCTCTCCTTTGTCTTCCATCCCTTGGGGGATGAAGGTTGGGGTTGGAATGAGATGATCTTTAAGGTCCCTTCCAGCCCAAACCATTCTGTGATTCCGTGACCCCCTCCTGCAAACAAACCCAAGGCCAGCAGGAAATTTGTAACTCTGCTGAAGCACGGCCATCAAAGCTTTTTTTCCCCAACAGATGGGAATTGCAGGGACATTTCTTACCACAGCTTTTCTTCCAGCACAGAAAATTCCAGGGAAAAGGGGGGGAAAAGAGCTGGGTGAGGTGGGGCAGCTCTGAGGGAAGTGGGGACACAACACCTGGGTGGCAAAGCAAAGGATGAGAGGGGTTTCTCTCTTCCTTTCTTGGATTTCCCAGTTCTCAGCCTGAATTACCGAGATCAGTTTGGCTGCCACGCCTCCTCTTGCCCTCATCCTCTTCCTTTTTCCTCCTGGAGTTGTTCAGCAGGCATTTTCCAAAAGCACATCCCATTTAACAGAGAGCCTTTTGTTCCGGCTCGATGTCATAACTTGCACTGCGTCCTTGGGCAAGAGCATGAAAAGATCCTTTTAATCTCCCTGGGTTTGTTTTTAATAGGGAACAACATAATCAGTAGGTGGAGGTGACTTTTCATCTTAGGAGCTGCAAGGGGGGAAGACAATTTTGGAGATAATTTTTGGGGTTCTTACAGAGGGAGCTGCCCACAGGCACAAATGCTGGCTCAGAGCAAGCGAGTCTCTTCTGTTATCAGGAGATTTTTAGGGATTTCTCTCCTCCTGTTCTCCAGCTCAGCCTCTTCATGGTTTTAAAGCAGAGTGGTTTGATGTAATTCTGAGAGGTTTTGTCTGCCTGCAGTCGCTGTTTGGAAAGAATGGGGTGAGAGAGGCCTGGAGGTGCTGGGGCAGAGCAGCAGCACTGGGCACAGTCCTGTTACATGTCCTCTCCTTCAGAGGGAATTTCCTCAGAATCCCTGGATCACTGGGGCTGGGAAAGGTCTTTGGGATAATCATCAAGGCTGACCTGTGACAGATCCTCACCTGGTCACCAGCCCAGAGCTCTGAGTGTTGTTCCTTGGACCCCTCCAGGGCTGGGGACTCCAAACCTCCCTGGGCAGCCCCTTGTGGTGTTTAACAGCTTTTCCATGAAGAAATTCCCTCTGATGTCCAACCTGAGCCGTTTCCTCCTGTCCCTTCACCTGGAGCTGTGTTTGCACACCTTGAGATACTCTGGGGTCTCTTCCTAAATGGTTCAGCCTCTGCATCTCCACCAAAACCAAGCAAATCTTCTAACAAAGGCAAGATAGCAGGAAAAGAGGAATTTTGGGAACATTCTTTTTTAGTGGGAGTGTGTCAGAGCAAAGTAGGGGAGCTTTTGTGAGGAGAACTTGAAATTTGGGTGTTGGTTTGTGAAAAGTTGCAGTGGCTCAGGAGGCAGAACTTTGGGATTGGGGCAGGCGTGAAAACAGAAATTCTTTTTCATGAAGTTGTAGCTTGTTTTTCTCATTTTCAAGGCTTTTTGGAAAGAAGGGAGGTTAAACTCTTACCAGAATAAAAGTGGAGTTCTCGTTTTATTTTCCCTTTCCATCAAGTAAAAACTTTCACCTTCAGCTTTTCCAGGCAGGTGTTATTATTCCTGGAATAATTTCTTGGATCCATGTGGTCAAACAATGGCTTTAACTCTGCTGTAGACAATAAATACTCAAATCTATAAATAAAAATAAATCTGAAGTACATGTCCAGCCAAAGAGAAAGAGTTCTCTGAGTAATATGAGCCTGTAAATGTAAATATTTCCCTGCTGCTGTCTTTTTCCTGGTTGATAACTCTGAAGGCTCATCCTGCTCTTCCTGCAAGTTATTGCTGAATTCCATGGCTCTCCTGTTCATGGGATGTTTGAGAAATGAAGGGAATTTAATCAACTTGGCAAATAATAATGTTGTTTTTTAAAAAAATCACATTAAAAATCACAGCATGGTTGTGTCTTGTATTCCAAAAATTAACTTTTTGCAGAGGCTAGGAGACTTCTGGGAAGGATTGGAAAAGAGGTGGTAAGGGAGAAGTGAAACTTTTCCTTCTAATCCTCAGTATTTGCCATTTTCACCACCACAGAGGATGACCTATTTTTTTCTGTTATATCAGTTCTACTCTATAGTTTGGGAAAAGAAAATGCTGAATTGGTTCAAAACACTTCTCAGGAAATTGAGAATGTAATCTTTCTGCAGCTCCTCTTCAGCTGAGCTTCTAACAAGATTTAGGATTTATTTGTATTTATATAGAGCAGGTTCATTTGTGCTTCAGCTATTGCTCTGCAAATTCCAAAGATTGGAATTCCTGCTCCTTAACCCTGCTGGGCTGTGGAGAAAACTCCAGTATCCAAATAATGGGCTTTTTCTAAAAACCTGTGTAGAACAAAGCTACAGGTGAAGTCACTGTTGCCTTTTCCCTTTGAGCTGTGATTTGAAATATAAATCAGGAGAAGAAGTGGCTTGTGGAGGTGTTTTTCCAATCTGGGGTTGGTTTTATTCCAGAGTTGTAAATCCTAATGTATTCCAATATTCTCTAATTCCACTCTCAAGGGAATATCTTTGATCCTACATTGATATCCAAAGAGATGGTGAGTGGGTGCCACAGAAACCTGGAATGAGACATTGATCAATTCCTGAGGAGTTTTAAGAACAAACCACAAAAAGCAAGAGCAGAATGAACCCACCCTGGACAGGAAGAGTATAACGTGGATTATCAACATGCAACAGCTTTTTCTGAGACATAAATCCCTGTCCTCTTTTATTTTTCCTTCTTTGTCCCTCAGGAATATTCCAGACCAGCTGTATTTGCCTAACTCTGATAGATTTTCTCTCAGAGCTCCCAAGGAGTGTTGCTCTCACCCAGACCTGTTATAAAGCACCACAGGAGCACAAGACACCCCTCATTTATTTTGACTTTTTTATTTCTTTTTCACAGACTTTGATTTCACAGTGCTTTTCTGATGCTTAGGCAAGAAATGACATCTTGGCTGTGCCTTCACTGAGGTTGCAGCCCCGTTCTGGGAGCTGGGAAGTTCTGTGGCTGTGTGGGAATTTCTGTAACTGGGATGATGTTCAGGCTGGGAACGTTCTCCTTCCACCTTCGTGAGAGAACTGAAATCCCTACCAGGGGCATTCAGCTGTCTAATTCCCACTGATTTTAATGCAGATGGAGTACAGAAATATCCCTTGGGAATATTTTCATTGTCCCAGTGATCACCTGTCTTCCTCAAACACCCCAGTTCTGTCCTGACGATCGTTTCTCCCAACAGCCGGAAAGTCGCGGTCATGGCCGCGATGAGACAAAGCGAAATATTCCACGGAAGTGCCTCTTGTAGCTGTTGCATTCTCCTTTCTCTTTGCCAGCCCTTCCACCCCATGGTGAACCTGGAATGCTCCCGGGATTTCCGGCCCTTCCTGTGTGCCCTGTACGCCCCGGTGTGCATGGAGTACGGGCGGGTGACGCTGCCCTGCCGCCGCCTCTGCCAGCGCGCCCACAGCGAGTGCTCCAAGCTCATGGAGATGTTCGGGGTCTCCTGGCCTGAGGATATGGAATGCACCAGGTGGGAAAATCCCCCTTTTGGTTTTTTTTTTTTAGGATAAAATTTTGCTCCTTTCCGGGATGTTTCGCGGCCCGTTAAAAAACCCAGGTGTTTCGAACGTTTTCCGCCACAAGTGGCTGTGTTTTCCTGCCCATTTTCCAGCAGCCTGCTTCCTGAGGCGGGGAGCGAGTTCCTATTTCTGCCCAAGAGATCAGCTGAAAATTGGCTGGGTGTGATGAGGATGAAATCTCAAAGCTGTTTGCAGAGCACCTGCCCCTTGCTGAGCTGCAAACAGCTGTGTTCAGCTCTGCATCGCACAAATAACTCCATGGAAAAACAATCCGGTGATGTTCCAAGCTGTTTGAGACAGAATATGCAGGAAATTAAAAACAATACCTTCATGCTTTATTGTTTTTTATCAGTGACTCCGACAGCTAATGAAATTGAGGGATGGTTTACAGTTGGATTGGAGAGAATGAAAAACAATTAAAAATTATTTTAGTTAAATAAGTCAGAGGATGTTTCTAGGTTACTGGGGTTCCTCCAGTCTCTCCTTCAGAACTCCAGCAGTCCTCAGCCTCCAGTCAGAGCTTTATTTACACAAACATCTTTATCATAATTCCATTTATGAGTGCTGGTGGCAGTGTAACCATCCTGGATGGCAGCAAGAGCAATTGCTTGGGAAAGGCTTTAAAATGTTCTATAAAATCCTGCTGCCGTGGGCTTAAATTCACAGACTTCCTGGGATGGATTTTGCATCTTTACCTTCATTCCTAAAGCCCCAGTGGGTTCCTTGTCTGTTTTATTTTTAAACTTATTTTATAGTTTCAACATTGCGCTCCGGGATGAGTTTGTGTCTAAATTGCGCAGAATTTCTTGGATTCCCCGTTTTTTTGGATCATCTGGTTTTGCTCTGGTTGGTTTGCCTGAAGTCCCACCTGGAGATGAGGTTACCAGTCCTGATAAGGTGTTGAGTGTGTTTCTTGTAACTCTCTTCCTTTCAGGTTCCCAGATTGCGACGAGCCCTATCCTCGCCTGGTTGACCTCAACTTGGCCGGCGAGCCCACGGAGGAGGCCCCGATGGCCGTCCAGAGGGATTACGGCTTCTGGTGTCCTCGGGAGCTGAAGATCGACCCGGACCTGGGTTACTCCTTCCTGAGGGTCCGCGACTGCTCCCCGCCCTGCCCCAACATGTACTTCCGTCGGGAGGAGCTGTCCTTCGCCCGCTACTTCATCGGCGTCATCTCCATCGTCTGCCTCTCGGCCACCTTGTTCACCTTCCTGACCTTCCTCATCGACGTCACCAGGTTCCGCTACCCCGAGAGGCCGATCATCTTCTACGCCGTGTGCTACATGATGGTGTCCCTCATCTTCTTCATCGGCTTCCTGCTGGAGGACCGGGTGGCCTGCAACGCCTCCAGCCCCTCCCAGTACAAGGCCTCCACGGTGACGCAGGGCTCCCACAACAAGGCCTGCACCATGCTCTTCATGGTGCTCTACTTCTTCACCATGGCCGGCAGCGTCTGGTGGGTCATCCTCACCATCACCTGGTTCCTGGCGGCCGTGCCCAAGTGGGGCAGCGAGGCCATCGAGAAGAAGGCCCTGCTCTTCCACGCCAGCGCCTGGGGCATCCCGGGCACCCTCACCATCATCCTCTTGGCCATGAACAAAATCGAAGGCGACAACATCAGCGGCGTCTGTTTCGTCGGCCTCTACGACGTGGACGCGCTGAGATACTTCGTGCTGGCCCCCCTCTGCCTGTACGTGGTGGTGGGAGTCTCCCTCCTCCTGGCCGGGATTATCTCCCTCAACCGGGTTCGCATCGAGATCCCGCTGGAGAAGGAGAACCAGGACAAGCTGGTGAAGTTCATGATCCGCATCGGCGTCTTCAGCGTGCTGTACCTCGTGCCCCTGCTGGTGGTGATCGGCTGCTATTTCTACGAGCAGGCGTACCGCGGCGTCTGGGAGACCACGTGGATCCAGGAGCGCTGCCGGGAGTATCACATCCCCTGTCCCTACCAGGTGAGCCCCCCCCGGGAGGGGATGTGGGAAGAGTTACTCCCTGTCCCTCACTCGGAGTGCTGCCATTCCCGTGAAAAAATGTTGGTGCTGCGCTCAAATTGTTGGGATAACGCATTAGGCCGGGTGTTGTTGGGATATTGGAGGCTTTTCTGTGGAGTTTCTTGGTTGTGTGGATATGAAGATTTTATTTTAAACCACCTTCAAGACCAGGACTTGAGGAGTTTGTTTTTGATCACTGGAAGTTTTGCCGGTGAGCAATTTTGGTGTTCGTTAGGCCGGGTGTTGTTGGGAAATTGGAGGTTCCCAACAGCTTCTCACTGTTTTTCTGTGGAGTTTCTTGGCTGTGTGGATGTAAAGATTTTATTTTAAACCACCTTCAAGACCAGGACTTGAGGAGTTTGTTTTTGGTCCCTGGAAGTTTTGCTGGTGAGGAATTTTGGTGTTTTAAATGTTGGTGTTCGTTAGGCCGGGTGTTGTTGGGAAATCAGAGGTTCCCAGCAGCTTCTTGGTGTTTTTCTGTGGAGTTTCTTGGCTGTGTGGATGTAAAGATTTTATTTTAAACCACCTTCAAGACCAGGACTTGAGGAGTTTGTTTTTGGTCCCTGGAAGTTTTGCTGGTGAGGAATTTTGGCATTTAAGCTGAGCTGTTGTCAGGCTCCTTTTTCTAAGTCTCGTTGTTCATCCACAGCAGTTTTGGGGCTTTGGTGGCCTTGAGGTTTTGTGCTCATTTTGTACATCTCTATAAAATCCAACTTGAAGTGTCTTCTGAAGAAAACCAGAGCTTGCAGCTCATCAGCTGTGGGGCTTTTTTTTTCAAGAAATTGAGACTTATCTGCTCAATTTAATTGAGTTATCACAGGAACAGAAGCCTCTAAGAGCCCTGAGATCAAACTCTCCACTGGTTTATTCAGATGCAGTTGAAAAGAAAGTATTTTAGGGATTAATTGCCTATTTTGGAGCCAGAATGGCAGATTGTTTTTAGAATGACATTGCTCAGATATTTCCTGCAACTCATTTTAGAGGAACTTTATTTCCAGAAGATTTTACAGCAAACCTCTATTATACAACTGCACACAGAGGGATATTTAAAAATTAGCATTTTGGCTCTGAAGCAGTTAAAACACCAGCTGAATCATCAAAGCTCACATTTTAATGCAATAAAATATCATTTAAAGGTTTGGCTTAGGCTTGATAATAATCCTTTTATTACCTTTTAACCCTTTCTGTTGTTAGATTTTATTAGGGTGGGACTCTTCCCTCCCATCCAATGTTGGGAGTGTTTTTATGGCAGGAAATCTCTGGCAGTGGGTGTGTGCAGTTCCACTGGCTTGATTGAGTCTTCAGTGCTGCAGGTTTTAATCTGTTCAAACTGGCTGATGCTTAAAAACAAAGGGAGAAAAAAAAAAAAGGAGGGGGGGACATGTGGCTTTCTCTTGATTAATTTCCAGCACCCACCACGTGCCAATCTAAATTTTCTCTGGGAAGGTAAGAGGGTTTTGCCTCTCCAAAACTTTTGAGCAGAAACTTGTTTTTTAAACCTCGAAACTGAGGGCTGCAATAATGAAAACATGTAGGAAAATGCTCCTGAAACCCCTGGCAAACCGTTGCCATAATGGCCCAGCGGGAGTCAAAAGAACAATAATGGTTTCATTCACATCAAATTGGGTTGAAGGACCTGCAGACCCCAGGGAGTATTAGAAGGGTTTGGTTTTTTTTTTTCCTTTTAACCCATCCATATATAGTTTTTTCTCCCTCAAATTAACATGCTTCCTGTATTAAACAATCCAGATTTATAATTGAAACAGATTCCCAAAGCTGTGGGGAAAACGATTTTATCCTTAGCTCACGCCAGTGAAATATGTCCTTAAATTAGGGGGAAATGTGGAGTTCTGGGGAGAACATCCCTCCCTGGCGAAATGAGAACACGTTTTTACGAAGCTTTAACGTTATTTAATTAATTCCAACCTTTCTGAGAGCAGACTCTCCTAGAACAGAGAGCTGGAGTCGATTCCCTGGAGGATGAAACGCTGCCATGTGGAGCTTCCCAGGGGTTGTGGCGGTCGGGGGCTTTTTCCCGACGCCGGCAAATCCGGGGTTAAAAACCCGGGAGTCCGGCGGAGCGTGACATCATCTCTGCCTTGGGAGAGGATGCCACAGAAACTCCTGCTGGAAAATTCCCCTTGAGGGGGGTGGGAATGGGCACTGCTCAGTGCTGTGGATTCTCCTGCCCGCTCCAGAACCAGGCTGGGCTTCGGGTAAAAACCAGGAACTGCGTTTCTCTGGCTGCCTAAAACAAGGAGTATTCCCAAAATTAGAAATATTCCCCAGTGGAGGAGGCCACAAGATGCCTTCATGCTCCCAACTGTGATTTTTGGCTACCTGGATGTTTCCTGGCCTGACCTGGATATGCTCTCTTGGGAAATCTGGGAGGCATCCGTTGCTTCCCTTTGCCACGAGGACAGGGAATCAATGTCCCAGTATTCATGGGGGCAGAAGGAATTTGTGTTCCTTCTCCTGCCCTCAGTGTCCTCCATGCCCCAAGGTTCTGGGAGAGAACTGGAAAGAGGGAAAGGACTCAGGAGCAGCTTTCTCATCCCACTCCTCTGTTTTCTGGAAGTCAGGAAGTGGCTTCAGTCATCAAATCAAGGAATGATTTGGGTGGGAAGGGACCACCCAGTCCGCTATCCCAAGCCCCATCCAGCCTGGCCTTTCAATGGGAATAAAGGCAAATTGATCAAGAGTCACCACAAATAATTCTTGTTTCTGCTGCTCTGCAGTGACTGCAACAATTGGATCTTTCCACTCAGCAAAACTCTGTGAAATCTCTGCTCCCACCGGCCTAAAAATGCTCTGGCCCATCCACCTCTCTTTTTACTGAGGTTGGGACATTTTTCTTTTCCTGGAGGGGGAAACAGTGCCTTTGGAATTTACTTTCAGCATAGGAATATTCAAACAGGGAGCTGAGTTCTACCTCACAATCCTACTTTTCACTCATTGCCTTAAAAAAGGACTTAACCCAATGTCACCTCATTGTTCATGGGGCAGAGCCTCAGGACAGGCCAATAATTTCACCATTCTTGGTAAATTCTTGGTGTTGGCTTGGTTTGTTCATCCCACCCCAATGTTCAGCTGTCAAAGTTCATCTCTTTCCTCTCTTGTTTGCAGTTTCTTCCCAGATGTTGATGGGACGTGGGAGTTAAATCAGATCGGGTGCAGGTTTGGGATCAAATTTTGGGCAGTCACTCTCCAGAAACACAGAAGGGCTCAGGTGGATGGGGAGGGTTAGGTTGGAAATCAGGGAAAGGTTCTTCCCCCAGAGGGTGTCAGGCTCTGGAACAGCTCCCCAGGGAATGGTGACATTCCCAAGGCTGCCAGAGCTCCAGGAATGTTGGGACAACGCTCTCAGGGTGGGATTGTTGGGATGTCTGCAGGGCCAGGAGCTGCACTGGAAGATCCTGGTGGGTCCAGCTCTGTATATTCCACATTTTTGTGACCTCTGGACACGTCTACTCCAACCTCCTGCTCCAGCAGGGTCATCCTAGTTCTGTGTCCAGTCAGGTTTGGAATTCCTGTTGCCATAAAAGCTGTGATTTCCTTCCCATCTGACCTCAGGAGTAAAAGGAAAAGCAGGGGAAAAGGGGAAAAAAAAAAGTTTGAAGTGTATTTAGCTGCTGTTCCACATCCTTGTCCTCACAGTGATTTATTCCTTACAGGGAGAGTGATGGAGTTTTATTCCTCTTGGAATTACAAAGAGAATCAAAATTGGGCCACTGTGACCTGCCCCAGTCTGTGAAAATAGGTCTCAAAATTGGGATGAATTTGGCTAAGAAGTGGAGTAGATATTCAGTAAAATCTGTCCCCAGAGCTGGTTGTAGTGTACATTTCTCTTATGAAAAGTAGGAGTTCAAAGGTACAAAAAAAAATCTGATTTTCCTGCAAAGTAAAGAAAGTTTTAAGATTAATTTATCTCAAATCCAAACCTAAACAGACTCCACATTTTCCATGAATGCTTCAGGGCCAGACTCAGCACTGGGCTGCTGGGAGAGGCTTCAAATTTAGATACTAAGAAGGTAAAAAAGGGAAAATGAAGCATTTCAAAGACATTTTCTGCTGTAATGGGAGTCCTTGAGAAGAGGAACAGAGCAGTAGGAATTAATTACCCAGTAGGAATTAATTACCTTTGCTTGGGATCTGATATTCAGCATTTCCCTGCACAGGGATTCAAAACCTGAGAGTAAAGGTGCTGCTCCTGCTTCTCTTTTCCCTGTTTTTTAAGGGAATGGGAGGGAGTTTAAATCCCATCCCATTCCTTCCCTGCCACCTTCCACTGTCCCAGGTTGCTCCAAGGCCTGGAAAACTCTTCCAGGGATGGGATGTGAGTTGTGCCTGACTTAATTCTTGATCTCTTTCACGAGGTCACGTTTGCTCTTACTGGATATTTTTCTTTTAGGATTTTTGCTGCAAAATTCTGGGGACGTTTTTGGTGAAAATGGGAGAGGAAAAGTGGGCTTTTTTTTTTCTTTGCAATCAGTCCCCTTCAAAAATCAGAATAAGCCTCAACAGCTTTTTAAACTCATTTTCTGCATCCTGACCAGCCTTGGTTGAATATCATCATTCCAGAAAGAAAATGAGGGAAGAGGATTTGGGGTTTTTTGCTCATTTTTTGAGGATTGACATAAATAAACACCTAAGATGGCATTTCATGGAATTTGGGAATGCTGTGGAGAGATCCTTCTGCTTTGCTGCTGATAGAGAGGAGTTTTTCTGCAGCAATGATGAGCACAACTCTTTCAAAAGCAATTTCAAGTTCTTTGAAGCAGTTCCTGTGCTTATCTCTAAATCTTTCCTATTTTCCTTCTGATCTTTGCTTTTAAAAAAAATGTTAAAACTGCCTTGGTGTTTTAAAGAACTTAATTATTCTGAGCTGTAAGATGATGTAATAGTGAATATCATTTTTATCAGCAACAAAAATAGATGATCCCTTTTTTTTTCCTCATTTTTTTTTCCCCTCTCCACTCTGTTTCATCCCAAATTGAGGCCCCAGCCTTGCTGTGGGATAAAATTAAATGGGATTTTACAGGAGTTTCACCCACTTGTTCCCATCCACGGCTGCTGTGGCACAAAAGAAATAAAAGTACAAAAAAAAGTACAAAAAAGGACAAAAAAAACCTCAAAAGCTTGCCAATTTATTCCTGTTAATATTGAAATTTTAACACAATATTTTAATGCATTATCTGACAGCATTGGCCTGATGGGTTTTAATATTAAGATCAAAACCCTGATGGGATCAGAATCCTGATGGGATTAAAATCCTGTCACCTGCTGGTAACTTTGGCTCAAGAATTCAGCAGTTTTCTTGTCTCCCAATGTGCTTTTGGAGCTGATAATGGTTATTTTTTTAATTTTACTGTACATTTTCAAGATCTTTTTAAGATGTGGCATCCCTGCCCATGGCTTGGAGCAACCTGGGATAGTGGAAGTTGTCCCTGCCCGTGGCAGAGCATGGAATGGGATGAGCTTTAAGTCCTTTCCAACCCAAATCCTTCTGTGATTCTATGTCCCAAAATTATCCCCAAATGTGACAAAAATCTCTTCATTTCAGGCTCTTTTGGCTCGTTAACATCCCGAAATTTCTTGGTTTTGCTGCTCTTTTTTAAAAGCTGCCCACGCAACAGGGCCAGGGGCAACATTTCCAAGTTTCATTCCTCCTTGGCATGGCTTTAATCCTCCCCTCTGCTGAATATCCTGGCCCCACGTGCTCATTTTAAATAAATTTGGGCTGAAACAAAAGAAACTCCAAGAAAAGCTGGCAAGGATTCATCCTTGACACGCAAACCCTGGGGCTTTGCGGCGCTGCTTGAGCTGCAGTGCAATTTCTCAGGGGTTTTAATGGAGAAAATTCAATTTTTTCCCCCTTTTTTTCCATTTTCTCCACTCCTCTGAGGGTGTTGCCACTGAGTTTTTTAAGCCAGCGTGTCTCAGCTGTTTTGCCATCTGTGGGGCTGCAGAAATGTGCAGGGAGCACTCGGGGCTGGCTGGAGGAAAGGGGCTTTGTCACAAGTAGACAGAGAGGGAATAAATGGATTTAGGGATGTCTGTAAACCTGGATTTCTCCTCCCCCTTCTCCCTTCATTAATTGTTGTTTAGAATTCCTCTTAGGAGAGGTAATGGGTTTGCTTAAATCTGCCCTAAAGGAGTTGCTTCTTGTTGGATGTAATTATTCCATCCTAAAGGGGAAAAAAAACCCCAAAAACCAAACAAAACAAAGGTGGAGATAAAACCAGATTTTCCATATTAATCAGAAAAGATGGAGCAAATCTGAATTAGGAGATGGGTTTCATTCAAAACCAAGTGCAGCTCAGAACATTATTGATCACAGAACTGCAGTGTTTCCTGGCAATAATACAGGTAATTTCTCCTGGTTTGGATGCTCAGGAAAAAGAATATTTTCAAGGAGCAGCCTTGGATTCTGGTTATTAAGGAAGCTTTTTTCCCCACTGGTTTTTTAATTGTGATTAAAGCAGCAACAGAAGCTGAGTGAAGTCACTCTTTACCCTCAGAACTGAATGTTGCAGCACCTGTGATGGGAAATCCATCACCTGAAGCCAGATTTATCTTTTCATTTCAATAAATTAAAGGAAAGTGCTTAGGATTTGCATTTTGGAAATGTATTTTTTACTTGTGGTTTGTTTATTTATTTTGTCTTTTTAATAGTGCTTCTGAAGTCACTATATATAATCTGAATTACTGTAAAATATCTGTGAAATAAAGAACAAGGCCAGGGTCTATTTCTCATTTTCAGTGTGAAACAAAACTGATAAGTGTCAAAAACTGATAAGAAGTAGCAAAAACTGATAAGAAATATCAAAATTGATAAGAAATAACAAAACTGATGAGCTGTGTCCAAATCAGGGTTATGCTTTGGCCAACTCATGTTACTCCTTGTATTTAAATTTTGGGAATTGCCTTTCTAAAACTACATTATTTATAGGCTTAACAGTCTGACTTTAATGTAGGAAAACATTTTAACCTCTCCTCCTGAAGCAGTTCTTCCAGAGGGAGCTGAGAGGAGAGTTAAGTAGAAATAAATCATTAATAGCTGTTATTATATTTGAATATATTTCAGTGTGGGATTACACTATAAAATTTTCTCAGTCCATGGAATAACCCTGACACCAAATTAGTTTTCAAACACTCGGCTGAACTGGTGTTTAAAAAATCAAATTATACGAATTATATTATTAATACTACTCCCCTCACACTTTAACTGGATCAAGGGCTGTAACTTAATGAACATTTTTAGATTGCAGTGTGTTCCCCTGAGTATGGACATGGAATAACTCCTGGTGAAACCAAGGGTGGGTCTTCCCTGAATTAATTTCACCCTCATAAATTCCTTTCCTTTAACTGGCTGGAGGAACTCAAGAGAAATTCTTCTAAAATAGAATTCATGGCCTTTGAATTGTTCTGTAGAGGAAGTTTGTTTAGGGATGTGTTTTTTAGGCACTTACACAGTTCAAATTCTTGAGGAAAAGTGTATTTTAGATGAATTTGGCGTGGTGAGGTGGACCTGGGCTATCACTTCTGTGGTAGAAAATTTTCCCCCAGAACAGCTGTTCCCCATGAATTATAAACTTTTATTACATTGTCTTTATCACAGTATTTATTTCTCTTTAGCTTTATCACAGTATTTATTTCTCTTTAGCTTTATTACAGTATTTATTTCTCGTTAGCTTTGAAGCTGTTACCGGCCCCAGCCTTGCAGAGTAGCCAGAATGGCATCACAGTTTGATAAAAGCAAAACAAGCAAGGTTTTAATCATAATTTACTTTACAAATCCTACTCCATTTTAGTGGAGAACAAATTGTGAGTATAATTCCGAGTCTCGCAGCAATGACAGTGATGGAAACGCTTTTGAAAGCAAGGCTGCTGCATCAGATTCCCTTCGGCCTTTCCCCCCACTTTTCCCATTTTCAGCAAAAGGATGGGTTAATTTGAATTTCATTGTTTTTTATCCTGAGGGAAATATCAACTGATCAGCGTTATTGCCCCAGAGGAGGGGGACAGGTGTTGTGTTTGGGCTTTCCCCACACGAGCACGGCGAGCTCGTTAATTCGTGGTTTCACACATTTTAGTGGGAAGAGGCCGCGGGTCTCTGTCAGGAAAAAGCAGCTGTGATTGATCATTCGGGGGGCAGGAGGGGAAAATATTCAGGAATTAGTTATAAAAGCGTTGAAATGAGCGCCGTGCCTGTGGAGCAGCGTTGGTTTTCCCTGGAGGAATGTGTGGAAATGGATGTTTTTAACCTCTTCCCTGAGCACCTGCCCCGTTTTGGGAGGGGAGCGGTGCCTCCGAACTGGCGGATTCACCGAAGATTCTTGGATTCTCTGAGGGAAAAACTTTTCTGTTGGATGCTCTGCACCAGCCCAGCAGTTGGGAGGGGAAAATCGGGCTACAGAAATCCCTTTATTCCACCTGGGATCGTTGTTTCTGACAGAACCTGCTGGGTGAGGCCTCGGAGCTCGTGGGATGTGTCCGAGTGGCTCCTGCAGCCCAAATCCTGCAGCTCCTCACCTGTTTTCCCTGTCAGCTGGAATTCTTCCTGGATCCACAGGGAAATCCTTCCCTGGGAGGGTGAGGAGGGGCTGGGATGGAATTCCCAGTGAAGCCGTGGCTGCCCCATCCCTGGAAGTGTTCAAGGCCTTGTTGGAGCATCCTGGGATCATGGGAGGTGTCAGGGTTGGAACCAGATGATTTTTCAGGTCCTTTTCAATGCAAAACATTCTGAGATTCCATGAAATTGCCAAGTTCTCATGTTCCTGGAGTGCACAAACCCCTCTTGGCATCATTCTGAAGGAAAACAGAAAATCATAACCAGAATTCTCTTCCCTCTGGGAAAAATTCTCATTTCTAAGGCCCCAAGGCCTCCCACTCCCTGTGTCCCTGCCCTCATGGAAAAGCAGCTCCTGGTGCTCAGAACAAGCAGGTTTTTAATCCAGAAAGAAGGACATTATCCCAGTTTTTAAGGCCCAGAGGAGATCTGTGTCTGGATTTGAGCTTTTTTAGTGTGCAGGAGGAATTTTGAAAGCCTTTAGTGCAGGATGATGAGGGGAGTGTTGAGGCATCAAGAAGGGTCCGGCCATGGCGCCAAGTGGGAAACAGAAGAAATTAAATTAAATTCCTTAGTAGATGTTCCCAGTTATTGTTTCAGCTGGGAACAGGAATGCAGACTCTAGAATTGGTTTTAAGAGAGTTTTTTTCCCTCACTGACTGCATCAGCAGTGGAATTCACTCTCTGATACTGAGGGATCACCTGGTGGCATTCCCACATCTCCATCTCTGACAAAAAAAACCCCAATAATTGTTATTTTGTAGCTGAAATACTGCTCAGCCTCTATTTTTAGATGCCCTTTGGGAGTTTTATTGACGTTTCACAGCTCGGAGTTCTTGCAGAACAGAACTGAAAGGTGAAGCCAGTGCTCCTGCAGGGCCAATTTTGGGGGAATTGCTGTTGCCTGGGATCTGTGGTTAATGCTGAAGTCTCATCCTGGGCCAGGGAGGTTGTTTTAAGATCAAATTCACTCCTTTGGTGAGTAAATCACTGGAGAGGAGATGGGGAAATCCCACATTTCTACAGGATAACAGAGGGATATGGCATTTTCCTTAATAAAAATTAATTATAGTACTGCAATAAAGTGCTGCGACCAAAAAATGTAGCAATGCCTTCAGCACACCTTGCTAAAATACCCTTAAATCTTTAATTGAGGCCTCATTACCACGTATTTATCAGCACAAGCAAGAACAGACTGAATTTCTTAATAAAACGGTTTGGGTTGGAAGGGACCTGAAGGATCAACCTCGTTCCAGGGATGCCTTAGACTGTCTGTGCTGCTGAGAAGGAGATTTTTATATTGGAATCGTTTCTCCTGAGTGAATTCAGTGTGAAAACTGCCAGCAGTGCTTTGCCTGCATTGTGTTCCTATAAAAGAAGAGTATTTTTCCCTCCTCGTGGCAGGGGGTGGGAATGAGATGAGCTTTGAGGGCCCTCCAAACCCAAACCATTCCCTGAGTGCTGTAAATTCCACAATTTCTGTTCCTCATTGTTACAGTATCTGTGTCATTGTGTGGAGCTCGGCACAAGTCAGCAGCTCTGAAGTGTTTCTTAGAAAAGCGAGAGATGAAAATACATTTTATATTCTCCTGAACTTCATTTCAGTTCCTTTCCCTCCTTGCAGTAGTTCAGCTCTCAGGGAGGTGTCTTAAATAAACTTCAATTGTTTATTCAGATATCCAGGAGGGAAATAGAGTCAGGTAGTGCTCAAAGAAATTTCCTTTTAAACCCAAAGATATTTCCTTATAACCTGAATTTTTAAAAGCACAGATGGAAAGTGCATCAAGTGACTTTGGACATCTCCAGGGACCCGAGTGTCTCATTTATTGATCATTCCCTGCCTCATCTCCTCTCTCCAAGAAGATAAATTGAAACCAGGGATCTTGTCCAATTTTCACTGTCATTTTCAAAAGTGGTTCCCACAGGAATCTGGAATTTCACGAAGCTTTTGTGTCTCCTCTTTTAGTCCTTCAACTGGAACAAGTTGAAGGCATTAAGAAGCTGATTATTTGTAGTGTGGACAACATCACAGCAGCAGAGTTTTCTCTGAGCTCTCCCCCAGAAAATCATTGAGATCTCGTTTTGAAACCGGATCCTTCTGGAAAAGATTGGATTGTGCCCCGTGGATGATTTGGGAAAAGGAGGAGCAGGTGATGCAGGGCTGGAATCGCTGCCATCGTTGTTTCAGCTGCTCCCTGCTCCCCCCAGCAGTCCTGGGTACCTGGATTTTCCCAGGAGACACCAACAGGGCTGGGAAAGCTGAGCTTTAAAAGCTGAGGGGGTACAAAAATGGGTCTAAAATAGCAGAAGTGCTGCTGAAACCATCCAAGGTTACATTCCCTGTCAGGAGGAGGGGTGGCTGTAAATAAGGACCCAGAGCAGATCATGTGCACAGGTGCTTTTGGAAAATATTTTGCATTTTTGAGGGAGGCAGTGTGTGCAGTTTGGATATCCCAGGTGAATTCATAATTTCAGGTATCATGAATAAATCCAAGCCCATCCAAGTCTGCAATATTTTGGTGTTTAAAGTTATATTTTTGACTCTTCCTAAAGTGCTGTGCAAAAGTCTTAATTTTTGATGGTGAACACGAGTGAGTTTTTTGCCTAATTTTGATTTTTTAAAACTGTTCAACCTTGTCCCTGTCCCAGTGTTTTGGGGTTGGAGGTGTCCCAGTGCTGTACCCTGGGAGGGGCTGGAGCCTTTGGGCTCAAACACCTGGTTTTTAGTTCGTTAAGCCTGGAAAAATCATTTCCAGTTTCATTTTTTTCCGCTGTTAATTATTATAAATGTTGTTAATTATTATAAATACCTCGCTACCTGCAGATGAATATTGTTTCAAACAGGTGCAGTCACTTATATTAATGTGAGTTTAATGGGTGTTACTCCCTGAATTGGCTGCTTTGTGCAAAGAGGCTTAATTTGGAGAAAAGTGTGTAATGATGTTTAATAACTCGCTTTGCCAAAGAGCAGGATGTGCTTCCTTTCACCTGAAAGATTTGTTGAATGTATTTATTTTAATTTTTTTTTTCACTTGGAATTATTCACAGCGCTCGGCAGGAACACGTTGAGCCAGGAGTTTTGCTGTTGAGTGATTTACTGGGATGTCTTGGTGGAAGTCACCCAGTGAGCAGCTGAGAGCTTCAGCACTTGAGCTGGTGGTTTATTCTTGATGAAAAATACAAAATTAAATTCCCTTCGGGCCAGAAAGTTCAGCCAGGAGAGACTTGGCCCCATGGACAAGCATTAAATGTAAATATAAATAATTAAATATCAAAAGGCACCTGAATGTCACCTTCATTAAGAAATGATGAATTTCACCACTTATTCCACTTAATGCCAAATGAGCTGGTGATGAAATAATAAGGTGGATTTCTGAGAGCTTCGTTTTGCTGGGTAATTTTTTATTGGGTAATCGTTAATATTTTCTGAAATCCTGGGTGGAATGCAGGCTCGTAGAGCTCTGATTGTCAACCCCTGTCCTCGACTGGTGACACTCAAAACGTGCCCATCTCCACCAGTCATGCCTGGAGCTATTCCAGGATGGAATTCCTTCATGGCTGCTGCAGCCACATTTCTTTCCTATTGCTTAGGTCAAACACCTCTGAGTGGTTTTTCCCCCCACATTTCCGTGTTCAGCTGTTCTTTTTCTCACACTCGAGTCCCTCTGGGCCACAGGAGCTTCTTGCCAGGGGTGGCTGCTTGGTCCCTGTCCTCCTGCTGGCCCTGCTCGACATCCCTGTGAATTCCCAGAGCATTCCAGCCTCTCAGAGCACCAGTCCCTGTCTCAAACAGCTGCTGGGATGTTTCCTTGTGCTCCAAGCAGGCTGGTCAGCCACTTCCTTAGGAGTGCTGGTTTTTCCAGCTGTCCCAAAGCCACTGCTGCAGGGGACTCCCTGTTGGAAGGAGATCTGATTTCGTGGGCACCTCCCCACAGCTAAACAGCCCCAAACCTTCCTGCCATGCCCATCCTTGAGCCATCCAGGGGTCTTTTGTACCCCACTGTGCACCGACTTTATTTCTGTTGGGATCAGGATGGATCTGCTCTTTGTCATCTTTGTTCTCTCTTGTTCACCGCCCTCAGATAATAAAAAATTTTCAGGGTGTTAGAAAATTTCAAAGGGGTTTGGAAATCTCCCTCAGCTGTGGAAAGAAACTGGGAATCTCTTGCTGTAGGCCAAGTCATTTAGTGGCCAGTGGGTGTTTGAGATGATGGAATCACGGAATGGTTTGGGAAAGGACCAAAACTCATCTGACACCTCCCACTATCCCAGGTGGCTCCAAGCCCCATCCAGCCTGGCCTTGGACACTGCCAGGGATCCAGGGGCAGCCACAGCTTCTCTGGGAATTCCATCCCAGCCCCTCCCCACCCTCACAGCCAGGAATTCCTTCCCAGTATCCCATCTATCCCTGCCCTGTGGCAGTGGGAAGCCATTCCCTGTGTCCCATCATTCCAGTCCCTTGTAAATGGTCTCTCTCCATCTTCCCTACAGGTCCTGGAAAGCCACAGTTGGGTCATCCCAAACCTTCTCTTTTCCAGACTGGACACTCCCAGTTCTCTCAGCCTCTATCCCAGTTCTCTCAGCTGATGGAATTGTTGGAATTCCACGGTCACAGTGCAGGCTCCAGCGTCACACAAATGCTTCCAGAGGACTTCCCACCACCATGAGTTTGCTCCTTCCCTCCACAGCTTGGTGGCACCTTTCAGGCTCGCTCTGGGAGTTCTCTCTCCTTGAAGGGTCAGGTTTTGGGCTGGGTTATCAATTCCTGAAAGCCCCTGGGTGTCTGTTTGTTTCACAGCTGCCTACAGACCTTCCTGGAAAGAACATCTTTGTCCTCTTTTCCAAACAATCCCTTCGTGTATAAAAATGTTTGGAAAAACAGACTTGGGAGCGTTTTCAAGCTCAGCTGCTCTCCCTGGAGAGAGAAAGTTTTGCTGGGTTGATAAGAACCAGGCCAGTGCCTCGAATTCCCGAGGGAGGGAGACAGGGAAGCCCTCCAAGGAATAAAGGATCAGTGTTGACCATCCATGGAGCGTTTCACTGGCATGTTTTCCCAAGAGCAGCCACAGCACCTGCTCCTGTATAGGTTAATCCCATCAAAGAAACGAGTCCCTATGATTTGCAGACTAGAAAATATTTCACAACGCTTCGGGACAAAAGAGCAGAAATACAAATAAAGGCCAGGACCTCGCAGCAGTTGAGCCTTTTGTTGGAGCCAGCACTGGGCCGTGCAGAGCTCCTGGTCATGCTCTGAGGATCCAGGGAACAAAGGGAACCCTGACCGTGTTTGCTTTGGCTCGAGGCACAGGGGGATGATTTAAATGCGTCCATGAACGAGCGGGGAGCCAGGACGGGTGGTAGAATCTTCCTGTTCTCCTTTTCTCTCCCCCCAGGTCACCCAGATGAGCCGCCCCGATCTGATTCTGTTCCTCATGAAGTATCTCATGGCCTTGGTCGTGGGGATCCCCTCGGTGTTCTGGGTTGGAAGCAAGAAGACGTGTTTCGAGTGGGCCAGCTTCTTCCACGGGCGCAGGAAAAAAGAGTGCGTAGAGATGTGTTACAGATAAACCTCCCTGGGGGTCCTGGGGGAGCGTGGGGTTGGTTTTTCATGGAGGCAAAGGCAGGAATGGATGGAAAAGTCACCAGAACGGAGCAAAGAAGGACAAGACAGGCAACAGCTCAAAAAAATTCCTTATTTTTCCCTAGTTATTCTTTGGTCCCAGAATCAAATCTACGGTTGTTTGTCTTCAGGATATTTTTTGACAAGAATTAAGTGTCAAGTGAACGGTGCCTCTTTCTGAGAGGTGGAATTGGAACTTTTTATTTATAAATGTGCATCTAGCCAACTGAATCGGACCTCTAAATTGAAATTAAATGCAGGTTCTTCTCACTGAGGTTGCAGTTGAAAGCATTTCTCTCTGCTTTTAATCTTCCTTATGCATTGGTGCTGAAGAGCAGTTTGATAAAGCCACAAGAATTTCTCGGAGCTTCTGTAAAGTTGAAATTAATTTAGACTTAGAGAAAATCTGTGTGATTTCATGGTAGCTGTGGGTAGGTACTTTCATAATAAATATTGTCCTTTAAGGTGTTTTAAAATAGGTCCACAAAGACAGAAGCCTTTTGGTGACTCCTCCATGACTTTTGGTCCCTCCCTCAAGGATTCAGCTCCGCTAAAATAGCCAGATAGAGAGGTGCTTCAAAATCAGGCAAACAGGGACATTATCATGTAAATAATGGTAATTATTTAGCCAGGCTGTGCTACTGGTTCTGTTTGTAGAACAGCCACGGTGCTGATTGCTTTTTTACCGCATTAATTAACGTTAATTAGCTCCAACCGCTTGCCTCGCTCAGAGTCGTCAACGAGAGTCGCCAAGTGCTGCAAGAGCCGGACTTCGCTCAGTCCCTCCTGAGGGACCCCAACACCCCCATCATCCGAAAGTCCAGGGGCACTTCCACGCAGGGCACGTCCACCCACGCCTCGTCCACCCAGCTGGCCATGGTGGACGACCAGAGGAGCAAGGCCGGCAGCGTGCACAGCAAAGTCAGCAGCTACCACGGCAGCCTGCACCGCTCGCGGGACGGACGGTACGAGAGGCCGTCAAAAATCAGCGAGTCACGGAGGGGTTGGGTGGGCAGGGGCTCAAATATCGTCTCACTCCACCTCCCTGGAACGCCTTCCACTGTCCCAGGTTCTGCAAGCCTCATCCAGACTGGTCTTGGACACTGCCAGGGATGGGGAGTCCACAACCTCTCCGGATAAATCTTGTGCAGAGGGTTGGACGGGCCCCTTCCAGCCAGACATGTGGCCATAATTAAGTTAAAACTGGATGTTCCAGGGCATCTCCTTTCCCTGTTGGTGTCTGGACTGGAAAGAGGGAAAATGCCGTGATATTTTCAGAGTCTGTGCTGCTTTTTGTGAATTAATTCCACAGAAGGACTCTGTTCAGCACCGGTTTTCCTGCACGGGAGCGACCTGTGTTCCACCGTGTGGGAAAACAGACCTGCCCCAGTGTCAGCTCAGTACTTTGGTGGCTGCTTTTGTCCCTGTGTCAGTCGATTTTGTGTCTGTCAATACTCCCAGCCGTGCTGGAGTAAACAAGGGCACAAGTTCCCTGCTCTGACTTGAGGTGGAGTTAAGGTTTACAGCGTAATTAATCACCAAGTGTTTCACTCCCCTAATTATCAATCTCAGGCACAGGCTGGAGTGAGAACCGAGTAAGACCCATTGTGTGAGGAGCTGAAATGCTCTGCCTGGGGCTGTAGGAGCTGAGGCACTGAGCTGAGCAGGCAAAGCCTTTCCTCGCCCCGGAGCTCTGTTTACATTCTTGCAGCATCGCGGTAACAATTGCCCTGTGTTTCCCTGAATTAGGTACACTCCCTGCAGCTACAGAGGCGTGGAGGAGCGACTACCTCACGGCAGCATGTCACGACTGACTGATCACTCCAGGCACAGCAGCTCCCACCGGCTGAACGAGCAGTCACGACACAGCAGCATCAGGGACCTCAGCAGCAACCCAATGACACACATCACGCACGGCACCAGCATGAACCGCGTCATCGAGGAGGATGGCACCAGTGCCTGACGGGCAGCGAGGGCTTGCAGTGCTTGCAGGGCTCCTGGGCCCTTCCTCAGCGAGGTGACACGCTCAGTATTATCCTCATCCTCTTGTCAGGTGCTGAATTGGGGCGTCAGGTGCTGAATTTGGGCGTCAGGAAGCCGGGGTTGGCTTCTCCCGACGTTGTGGGACTTGCATCGGAGCTGGAGGGCTCAGCTCTCTTGGATTCCTGAGTCAAAAGCTGGTTGTCTCCTCTGAACCTCTCTGTAGGTAATTATTTATTTGATAACTGTTCCTCATCAGACACAACTGCTGAATTTCTTATTCTCTGTGGAAAACGATCTCCCCCTTTCTCTCTCCCTCCCTCTGTCTCTCCCTCCGTGGGCTCCGCGTGTCGGGAGGTGCCACCCCACAAAACTCGGGGTCGGGGTCGTGCTGGGAGCTGTTCTGATGAGACTTAAGGGACCTCTTGATGGTTGAAGGAATCACCTCCCTCGAGGGGACACACCCAGCACTGCCTGGGGGACACCTGTGCGAGCTGGCAGCGTTTGGTCACACTGGAAACGCAACAGGAACGAGATTTTGGAGAAGGAAACTCCTCTGAGGATCACCAGCTCTTCCCAGAGCTGTCCAGGCTCAGTTGTCCACAGGGTGGGGGGAAGAGAGAGGCAGGGAAGAGCGATTTTTTTATAACTTGTATTGTCCTTGCTTTTTTACAAAAGACTATTTAAATTTTCTACTCGTTTACAATTTCTGTAGGAAGAGATGGGTTTTAAAAGCAGTTATCTAGATAATATTCAGCCATTTATTTTTTAGAGTCATGTACAAAAGCTGAGATTGCCTGTTCCTGATCTATTTAAAAAAAAACTATCATAGAAAAGCTGAATTTGTCACCCAAGCAGGAATGTACAGCCCGTTCTTACAGCCAGAGCAGAGCCTGTTTACAAACCCCAGCAGCACCTGGGTGAAGAAAGCTGAGCCCAGAAGGAGCAGAGGAGTTTATTCAAGGATCACCCTCCTTGTGATGTCCTGGCTGGTCTGGGGAGGATTCTCTGTGCTGAGAATTCAGAGATGGGTGGGAGAAACTGAGGCAGGAGCTACCCTCAGATGGGGGAAAAGCAGGAGGTGGCAGCTGGAAGCCCACGGAGTTCCTCGAGGAGGAGACGGGATCCATCCACAGTAAACTGGTGGCTCCTTCCCACACAGGGACCTTGGTTATGGATCCACCTCTGCTGTGGCTTTTTCATCCCCTACTGCAGATTCGTGGTGGAGAATTCTTAGTTTGGATTTTTTGTGTGGGAAGGATCTGTTGGGATGCACTGGAGGCAGAAGTCGAGGCCGGTGGAGGACGGTGCTGTGGATCTCCTGGAGCTTCTGCTGCCGAGGTTCACTGGGCACGAGGAGACACTGCTGGCATGCAAACCTACCTCAGTAATTACTGCAGATCACTGCTGGGAAACGAACCCTTCTTTCTGCACTGTCCCTGCATCCTTCCCTCCCTGACCCCGTGGAGGCAGGAGGAGAAGGAGCCTTTGTGCACCAGCCTCGAGGGCAGGGCCGGGGCAGGAGCTCGGGGCCTTCGCGATGGAGCTGCTCCACAATTAACTCATTTTAATTGTAGCTGATGACACAGCAGCAGAGCTCATAACCTGAGTGCTCTGGAATCAAAGGCTGCCCCGGGAGTCACCACAGCTCCCAGACAGATTTGTCCCAAATTGTCTTTCTTGCTTCCACCGGGCTTCTTGCTCCAGAGGAGGAGACAAACCCAGCGTGGAATAACAAAGCTCTTTGTTGTCAGCCCTCGGAGGGAGGAGCTGCACCCAGGGCTCTGCTTTGCCTGTTTGCTCAGCAAACACCCTGGGGGCATCCACAGGGATACCCTGTCCCAGGGAGAACAGGGATAAGAACCTGCAGGGATAATAACCCTGTCCCAGGGAGAACAGGGATAACAACCTGCAGGGATAGTCCTGCCCCAGGGAGACCTGTCCAGATCCAAAGCACATGGCTCTGGAAAATCCTTTTGAGCTGCTTAAACTGGAGAAGTTACAACTCCCTGGTAGTCCCAAGGGTCGGAACCTTTGCTGTTTTCAAGTTCAGCTCCTCCTAACTCATGTGCTGCTTCAAAGGGGTGATCAGGTGGAAATCTGGATCTGTGGAAGCTGAGTTTTCCTAAACACTGGAACTAAACTGAATAAGCTCAAGGGTTTACATTGATCTTCTTGGCTCAGTTTCCACTACTTTCTTTTTTTTTTTTTTTTCATGAATTGTAGCTTTGACTTGTTTAGAGACAGGGAGAGGAATGCTGATGGAGCTTGGAGGAAGATCCTGCTGGAAATGTTAATTTGTGAGGCTCAGTCCCCCCAGTGCTTCCAGAGGGGAATATCTAAGTCACTCCTCGCTCATGGATCGTAAAGGCACAGGCTCCTGTCACCCCAGAGAGGTGATTAAACCTCAAACTGGAGCTCTGGCTGGGTTTTTTGCCTCGTTGCCCCCTCCCTTCTACCTTCAACAGCTGGGCCAGCACGCTGTGCTCTCCTGGCAGAGCATTCCTCCTGGGAAGAGCATTCCTCACCCATGGAAGAGTGTCCCAGTTCCCCAGATGGGGCTCATAGGGCTTCAGCTCCCAAACCATCACGTCCAGGGGCTCTGAAGCGCATCCCAGTTTGAATGTGGCCCCTCCACCATCTCTGGCAGGGGCACCAGGAGTGTTTTTGGGGTGCTTTCCTACCTGGTGAGAGCTCCAGGCCTGGTTTGTGGGATTGGTGCTGAGCTTTAAGCTGCCCCTGAGCTGGGAGGAAATGCAGGAGGGCATTTCTGCAGTCCCTGCAGTGCTCCGTGTGCCCCGCGCTCCCTGCCTGTCCCTGCAGCGCTTTGTCCCTCCCAGCAGCCACCAGAAGCCGGGTCCTCTCTCCCAGGAGTCAGGCAGGGGAGCTGGACAGGGCCTGACTTCTCCAGCTCATCCCAAGCTTCTTTCCTCTCCCTCCCGTGCACGCGACGGCCCCGGAGCTCCGCTCTGTGAAATCCTCCGTCAAAGCCTCCCGAAAAACGCACGGCTCCTCATTCCCAGTACTCCCAGGGAGCTCCAGCTGCTGCTCCACCGACCCAGCTGCGCTGACAACAGATCCCCCCCGAGTTTGTGATGTTCCTTCTGTCGTAATCCCTTCGGAGCTCCCACAGTTCACCGAAATTTCCCGGATCGGAGCTGCGGTCGCGTTGCATGGAAGCGGCCGCTCCTCTTTTATAAAGCATAAGCAATCCAACAGCAGCAAAAAGCCACATTTAGGTGTAAATGGTTTTGTGTTCTCCCTTTTCTTCCAGCTGAGACCCAAATTTTGTGCTGGAAGTGTTAAGACACCAACCTTAGAGGGGTCAGTGGTGAGCGTGGGGTGGCGCTGGCAGGCTCTGGTGAAAATCTGAAGAGTCAAATCCAGCACCACTCCCAAGTTGTTCCAGTGAGGAGGACAGGGAAAATCCCTCAGAAGGGGCACAAGGAGAAGAGCCAGGCCAGCCCTAGAGCAGTGCCCACCCTTCCAGGGGAGGCGATTCTCCAGCCCAGCTCCAGGGCACTCGGATCCCAAACAGCAGCAGGGGGCCGGCAGCTCCATCCGTGTGGTGAAACCGGGGCGTGGAGCAGAGCAGCCCCTGCCCAGGAGACATCCCCAGGTCACCCTGAGCAGCAGAATGTCCAGTTGAATGTGAAACTTTACCCCTATCCCCTTGTGCTTCTTTCCTAACGGGACTGGGATTGGTTTTCCCCCGGGGCGGGGCGTTCTCCCACTCCTTGCCTGTCGGGTCCGTGCATGGGGAACTCGGTGCATGTAACGCGCTGCCGCCTCTTCCAGCCCTTCCCTCGGCACTCCGGTGTCCGTGTTGTGGCAACTTCCAACTCCTCAGGAGAGGGGAAGGAGCTCCCGTGAGACCTCTACGTCGTGGAATGTGTGGGGCAGCCCCTGCCCGTGGCTGACCCCACTTGCACTCGGCTCTTGGTAGACTTTGTTTACAGTAGTCCAGTGTCGGTTTTGTAATGTTTAATTTTTAGCACTTTAACTGTGAGTGTACAAACTGGTTCCCTTGTAGTTGGTGTACATTTTCATTTTAGACCTTTGGAAGTTTTTAATAAAACGATGGAAAAACTCTGGCAACAGGTTTTCAATTCTTCTCCTGTGGGTGGAATCCTACCTGCCCTTGAAAAAATCTGGTTCAGCAGCAGCTGAGATTTAAAGGTTAAATAATTAAATATCAGATTTGACTCTGGCCTGCAGCTCTCTGAATTTGAAGAAAGACTTGCTAGACTTAATCTCCCCCCAACATCTGCACTCGTGGACGCCGGGCACCCTTCCAGCAAACACAAAGCTCACTGCAGGTTTTGGGCTCTGGGTTGTTCCGCCCTTTTACAAGAACAGACCACTCAAACCACCAGCATTTCACAGGCAGAGCAGAGCAAGGAGCAGACAGGTTTGGAAGCAGCAGTGCCAGGGATGTTTGGGGTTTTTTATTGCCAAATCCAACCTGAGGACAGGATGAGTGATTTATTCAAGGAGCTGTCTGGTATTTGGGTGGATACGTGGTTGTACGCTGAGCCTCACGTGGCTGGTGATAAAATAACTCCTTGCACTAATTACTGCTGCTGCTTTAGGTCTCGTTAGATAAATAGTTCAGGGATGAAACTTGAGGAGCCACTGGTAAAGCCCCAGGTCTTGCAGGGCCCTGTGGAATCAGCCCCTGTGTGCAGCAGGATCCTGGGCAGAGCAGCTCCATCAGGGAACGGCTTCCACAGGGGTGAGCACCCAGAGCGTCCTCGGAGCAGTGGCAGGAAAATCCCTTCTGGGAAACCGAGGTGGGGCTGTGGCTGCTGGGGACACTTAAAGGCAGCTGCCAGTCCTGCTGGAAGGACCTGCACCCCGGCAGGGAGGGCAGGAGGGACAGTACCCCTTTCCTCCATCTTCCCTGAATTTAAACTGCTGCTGCTGTGGGTCGTGAGCGACCAGCTCCGAAGTCGAGCAGCCAAAGATGTGATCTCGTGCAGCCAAGGAGGGTTCCCACAGCAGCTGAACCCATCAGGGATGAGGAATGGGAGCCCACAGCGTTTATCTCCCCTCTGTGCTGCGTTACCAGGTCCCAGAGGGGTTAATGCAGGGGTTGGGGAGGAGATGGAGTCACCCAGAGCTTGTTCAGCCCTCTCCAAGGTGGTTTAACGACCTGCAGGTGAGGAAGGTGGGAGGAGCATGGAAAAGGAGGAGCTGAAAGGGTGATGGGGTCGGAGCAGAGCTGAGGTCAGTTCAGCCCCCCAGGCTGGGATTAGGGGTGGATGTGTTTCAGTCACTGTCACATTCCTGATGCACCTCAGCGCCCTGGTTGCCGTTTGGGGGCAGCTTTGTCTCTCAGCCCTGCCAGCTTGGGCCCTTGCTGTGATTTCTTCAGTTTGAAGGGAGAAGAGCAGCTGGCCATGCACCAGTCCCAAAGACAATAAATCAGAATCATGGAATGGTCTGGGTTGGAAGGGACCTTAAATTTATCTCGTAGTTCTGTTCTCCCTGCCATGGGCAGGGACACCTCCCACTGTCCCAGGGTGCTCCAAGCCCTCTCCAGCCTGGCCTTGGGACACTGCCAGGGATCCTGGGGCAGCCACAGCTTCTCTGGGCACCCTGTGCCAGGGCCTCCCCACCCTCACAGGGAAGAAGTTTTCCTAATATCCAATCTAAACCTACTCCAAGAAAACCTTGGTAACAAAAGGCTAAAACAAAACAGGTGGAAATAGAAGGATCTTCTTTTAAAAAGTCGTTTTCTTCAGGAGTTCTCTCCAGCTCAGAGCTCCAGCCAGCAGGACAAAACCTCCAGCCCTGGAGCGTGACCGCCTGGGAGCTGCGTTTCCAACGCCCTTGGCTACCGGTCCGACTGGTTTTTATGATAACACTCCAGGCACCTTTGATTGATATTCTGTCTCCAGTTTCAGTGCCTGCACCTGTTTGCCACCTCTTCCCAGCACCCACATCCTGCTCCTGTTACCCCACTGGCATCTCCTGCTCCCCCTCCATCCCATGGGGACATCCCAGGTGGGGGAAGCCGCTTTCTCCTCACCCATCTCTTTGATTTTGGGTTTTATGAGATCCCACCTTCCCCATTTATTGCCTCCATGCACCCCCTCTGCAGCACTTTGATGCATTTCAAAGCCTCTGTGTCCCAGGACCTGGCTTTAAAAAATTCTAAGGGAGTGCTGCATGAACTCTCAGAAAATTAGAGGTATCCTGATACCTGAAATGGTGGGAAAGCTGAAGAAGGATGGACCTGCAGTGCCAGATGGTTGCCAGCCTCTTCCCGAGCTGATGTAATGCAATAGTTTAAATACAAATATATTAATATTCCTGTTTGGTGTAGACACATCCTCCGCTGCTTCCTGTTCCGTGCTGGTGCAGAGGGTTCCTGCCTCTGGGAGAACGTGCTGAAAAAATCCCTTAAGGCCCTGAGTTGCAACATAATCCAGCTACAGATCCCACCTGGAATCCGTCAGAAGGGACGAGCCCCGACATTCCCCCGCCGAAGCCTTCAAAGCCCTCTGATCTCCGCCGTGGAAACAACACCATCAGATAAGGCTCGGCCCCTGCCAAAAGACACAGAACATCTGCTCGGCTGCACAGAGTGGGATTAGGTAAAAGTCAACCTTGTTACTCAGTTTTAATTTTTGGGAGGCAAGCAGCTCCCAAGTTCTCCCTTGCAGGGTGGGGTTGGGGCTTTCACGGTGGTCCCCGAACTCTGAGGATGAGGCGCCCTTGGGAGCGATGGCACCGATGCACAGAGGGAGAGGGGCCTTCGATGTCCTGGCTCGTGGAACAGCAATAAACTCTGGGGCTGAGCCAGAGTTTGGACTTGCAGTGGTGAGGTGAGAGGAAACGGCCTCAGGTTGTGGCAGGGGAGATTCAGGTTGGCCATCAGGAGGAATTTCCTCACAGGAAACATTGGAAGGGGCTGCCCAGGGGGGCGGTGGAGTCCCCATCCCTGGAGCTGTCCAAGGAATAACTGGTCAGGCACTCAGTGCAAGGTGGTGATCAGTCAAAGCTTGGACTCGATGGTCTCTCAGGTCTTTTCCAACCTAAATGTTTCTGTGAAAACCAGAAACCATCTTTAGTTTTTAGCTCTTTTCTCCAGCTTGAAACGTTTCTCCCTAAAAGATCCTGAAACCCCAAATCTAAAATCCTGAAGAACCTTCCAGTTCCACAAAAGCTCCTGGAGCTCCCCTGGCTGACCCTGCTTGGGCAGATGAAGGGTTAACCCCGTTCTTTGGGAGCTTTTTGCTGTGAGCTCAACCCCGAGCGCTGCCAGAGCTCGTTAGTCCGCGAGCAGGGCGAGGGGACGGAGCAATAATTGCAGTGACGGCCTCCGGAGCTGTGAGAAAGCAGCAGCGGCACAACGAGGAGGCGCCGAGCTTCGCGGCCCTGGACAGGTGCCGGGGCACCGCCGGCCGCCGCAGAAACCCTGACCCCTGTCGCTCACTGGCGGTGACCCTCCCGACCCGGTCGGGATTTTCATCCCATCCGCAGCAGCTGCTGTTGGAAAAGCTCCGACTGGCAGGAGCGAAAGTTTTGGCAGGAGGGAGGAGCCCCGCGATCCCGGCGGGGACAGCGGATGTCACAGGGACATCTCCGTTCCTCCCTGGGGCAGCAATAAATCAAATTCCCAAGGCTGCTCCTGCCCCAGACCCTGCGGGGCTCTGCATTAGTCAGAGTGGTCGGGTCAGGGGTGGTGCAGCAGCAGAAAAAGCTGCACCGCCCACAAGCTCGTGTGCCCAAAACTGGGCTCAAGCCGGCTCCTGGCATCGGCAGAGCCCGCTCTCCTCCTCCTCTGCTCCCGCTGTACCCAGAGCTGGCTGTACAACATTTGTTTCCCCCATATCCTGTTTTCCCAAGGATAAGCCATCCTTAAGGGCTTTTCCTCCCTCCTGGGACAGTGGGGTCCCTTTGAAAGAGCACGTGGAGCGGCGTGGGGCGCAGGGAGGAGGTTTTGCTGCGCAGGAGTGGAGGGATGCTCGTGGGGAGGGATGATTGTGGTGCGGAATTGGTGCTCGGGATGCCCCTTGAGCTGGAAGCTTTGGGAGAATTTAATGGGCGAAGCTGCGATTAATCCTGTGCAAGGTCCTGAGCGCCGGCAATGCCCCACACGTGCCCGCGGGAGCTGCTGCTGCTCGGGGCTGCTGGGCAGGATCACCGCAGCTTTTCCTCCCAAACCGCAGGGCAGAAACCTCTGCGCTACCCGGGAAGAGGAAAATCCCTGGGGAAATGGGAGGGCTCGTCCCCGCCTGACGGAGCAGGAGGCTGGGACGCTGCCCGGCCTCGCCGCTGGATTTGGGGAGCCCAGGGGGTTCCCTCCCTGGGGCCAGGATGGCTGCGGGAAATCAGCCCAGGAAAGCGGCGCCCCCAGAGGCCAGGCGGGATTTTTAAGGCAACAGTGCCACCATGTGCACCGCGCCAGCCCCGGGCTCCCAGTGCCACCGGCGGCCTCAGTGACACGGGGGATGACAGGCGGGAAGGTGGGGATCGAAACACCTCGGGATGGGGACACATCCATGGATACGGCCGCGGCAAGGAAAGGGTGGCACTCCCGTGGGAATCACTCGATCCCACTGCAGTTGGGATCCTGCAGAGGCCAAGAATGTCTGTGGTTTGTAGGGACAGCACGAGAGCTGGGGAACCGTGGGATGTGCAGAAATCACATCAAACGCGGTGCTCCCTGGAGCTGCAAAGGGGAGTTTCGTGCTGGGTTATGCTCTTCCCCACCTTTTCTGGTGCCCTGCAGTGCCTGGGCCACAGAGTCCCCTCTGTGGGGAAGGAATTATTTTCTGCATGGGTGGTGGGTGTGTCCCCAGCACCCCAGAGAAGGAAACACCCCAGTGGGTGTCACCCTGACACCTCAGGGACCCGAGAGTGCCTCCAGGTGCAGCTCAGCTCCTGGGAAACGAGCTCCCAGGAGGAGGGAGCAGAGCCCTGTCCCTGCTTTCAGCTCCCCCAACATTTCTTGCCACAGGAGATTTCAAACCCCCATCACATCCCAGCTCCTTCCGTGGCCGTGTACCCCAGACTGTTTCAGGGTGTCAAATGGGGACAAGAAGCTTTGGGGACATTTTTAGGGTCGGGCTTTGCTATTTTGGTTCCCCTCCGAAGCGTGCACACACCTAAGGGTACAAGTACAAATCCACACACCCCATGTGGGCCCNTGCAAATAAATAATGGAGGAGCAGGAGGGCATTTGGGGAGAGAATTTTGCAGGGAACTGCTGGTGTGACACAGGCCCCCAGTGAGCTGGAGATGCAGCCACTTCCCTCTCTTGGATCCCAAAGGCTAATCCTTAGGGAAAACAGACATAAGCCTCTTAGCTAGCGTGCTGTCAGTGCCCATCACTGATGAGCTGATTAAAACCAAATGGAAAAGATTAAATTTGCCCCTTCCAGGTACCCCAGGAGCTGCCCTGGCTGCAGGGGATGGGCAGGAGATGCTCCTTGCTGGCTTTGCTTTTCCCTATCCCTCTGACCAGACCTGGGTGCTCCACAGAAATGTTTCCAGCCTTTGTAATCTCCATAAATCCCTTCCATGTGCCCCACCAGGAGGTCCTGGCAGCAGCAGCTCCTTCGAAGGTGTGGGATTATCTGTGTTCAAGCTGCCATCTGGAGCTGCAGGAAATGGTGTGAGGAAAATCAGTTACAGGCAGAATTTCCCATAAGAGACCCCCTCTTCCCCTCCTTGGTCACTCCCTGGTGACATCCACGATGTTTTACTTTATTTAAACTGTTCAGAACAGTTTTGCTGCTCTGGAAGTAAGACTTGACAAATATGGGAAAAGAGAATTTCTTTGGATTTGAGAAATATCTGTGGCCCTCCCCAGAATGTGGCCAAATGTTGATTGGGACAGGGACCTTGATCTCCACAGAGTCACATCCCAGCTCCAGAGAAGCAGCAGGAGCACACAGAAAGACATCATGGGAACAGAATAGGGAATGTGGTTGAAAAAGAGGCTTTTTGAGTCAGAACGAGCTACTGGCAGGGTCTGAAACGTCTCTTCACATCTGCAGCAGACACAAGGTGGCATCAGAAAGCCAAGTCCTCCCTGTGAGGCTGCTCTTGCCATGGAAGAGAGACAAGTTGGAGCTCCAGGTGTGCACACACCTGACTGCTGTGCCTCTGGTTTTCCTCAGAGTCCTTCAGCAATTCTCCTCTCCTGTCACTGCTGGCTCTTTTCCAGGTCTTGTCCACGACTTGCAGTTGCTTCTCCTGTCAGAAAAAATCCCAGGAATTACATTAGTGGAGCTTGATGCAAACTGGGAATGTGGATCAAGCTTGTGAGGTCTCACTTTCAGAGCAGTATTTGGGCTTTAATCCCATTTTTGGGGTGATCCTGCTGTGGCTGGGTGTAGGATCATCATCCCACTGGGATCACTTTTCCTCAGGGTTTGCTGAGTTGTTGGTTGGCCCTGGAGCAGGATCCCAGTGCTGGGCTCAGCAGAGCAAAGCTCAGCAGTGCTGACCCAGGGAGGTCAAGCCACAAAGTCTCGTTAATATTTAGGTGATTCTGCCACAGAGCTGCATTAATTACCCACCTGAGATGAATTAATTACCCACCTGAGATGAATTAATTACCCACCTGAGATGCATTAATTACTTGTCCAAGCAGCCTGGGCACAGAGGAGAGGCCTGTGGGGAAAAGCAGGGCAGAAGGTGTCAGGAGTTGGGGCTGTGACCCAGAGTCCCCAAATTCCCCCTGGCCCCACATCCTCCTGCAACACCCATGGGAACACCCAGTCCATCAATTGATACATTTCCAATCCATCAATCTATACATTTCTATAACCATAGACCACTCTAGATTTGTGTCTAACAAGCTCTCACGGGGGGAATACTCTGAACCTCATACCTCTAGCCATGAGTTTCACCCCAGGAGCTGGTGTGCCCCAACATCTGCCCCTTCCTCTTCAAACCAGAGCTGCCCATTAATTTTCTAGGGGTGTTTTAAGACACCTTTTTTGGGTTCTACCTGGGAATGGGCACAGAGGCCTCTTCCAGTGCCTAAAGAGGTTCCAGGAGAGCTGGAGAGGGACCTGGGACAAAGGATGGAGGGACAGGACACAGGGACTGGCTTCCCAGTGCCAGAGGGACAGGTTAGATGGGATACTGGGAAGGAATTGTTCCCTGTGAGGGTGGCACAGATTTCCCAGAGAAGCTGTGTCTGCCCTTGGATCCCTGGAAGTGTCCAAGGCCGAGTTGGATGTGGCTTGGAGCACCCTGGAACAGTGGAAGGTGTCCCTGCCATGGCAGGGGGTAGAATAATGTGATATTTAAGATCCCTTCCAAAGCAAAACATCCTGGAATTCTCTTTACACATACACAAACATACACATATATATATGTGTGTAGATATACACACAGACACACAAAATATACCAGATTTACATTAAATGACATAAAAATACATATATCTGCATAGACACAGAGCGATATATCCATTCATACACACACCCTGTCAGAACCCCAAACCACTCCGTGGGTCCCAGGGACCCCCCCAACCCCTTCCCACCCGAGGGGACCCCGCACCCAGGAGGTGCCACCAGAGGGCACCGCGCCCCCATTTTTGGGCGCCGCTTCCCAGAATGCAGCGAGTGGTGCCGGGGGCTCGGCGGGTTCTGCTCGCCGGGCTGCGGCCGCAGGGACAGCGCGGGGCTCCGCAGCCCCTCCGCCAGGTAAGCGCCGCGCCCCGGGACACTTCGGGCCGCAGGGTCTGATTTAATTTAATGTCATTCTACGTTGTGTTATTTTTTTGGGTTTATTTTCTGTTGGTTTTTTAAAAAAATTTTTAGTTTAATTGGTTTAGGTGTTCTTTTATTTATTTTTGTTTTCCCCGCCAGTTGTTGTAATATTTTATTTCTTTATTTTATTCTACTTTATAATCACTCCCCGCCGGACAGGAGGAGCACCCCGGACTCAGCCGGGGAGCAGCACCAGCCCCTCCCGGGATGGGTCCCACTTGGAGGGGACCCATCTTCCTCCTCCTTTCCCCTCCCTATCCCGGGCTGGAGATGTCCCTGCAGCTGGGCATGTCCCTGGGACTTGGGGTGCCTGGGGGGCCGGGTTTTTTTCCAGTGGGATGAACCCTGGCTGAGCTGGCAGCTTCCTTCTTGGAGGGGGGTGTGGGGTTTTATCCAGGTCCCCAAAGTTGGGGGAAACTCGGGCCGGTGGCCCTGGGGTGGCACCGGCTCCTCTCGCGCTGCGCCGGGATGGTGCAACATAAATTAGGTTTAATGTGACGGCTGCGATGAAACAGCGGGCGGGGGCTCCTCGAACCCTGGTGAAAGTTGCGTTCGAGTTTGGCAATTTGGGCCACGGGGAATGCAAGGAAAATTGGAGGCTTTGGAAGGGCTTCTGTGGCCCGAGGAGAAATCCCTGCAGGGAGGGGGAGTCGGGAATGGTCAGAGAGGAGGCGAGCGGCCCTTGAGAGCAGAGGATTGGTTTTGGCTTCCCTTAAAGAGGCATCTGGGCAGCCCCGGTGCAGTGGTACCTCTCCCGTCCAGCCTCGGCCGCGTTACCTCCGCGTCTGGGATGTGGACCAGGACAGTGCGGGCAGAGCAGAAGGACTTGCAGAAGTCGGGATGCTCTGGTCTCGGTTCCTTGCTCCGGTTCCCCCTTCGTGTCATGGATCTGGGGGTGCTCAGCGCTCACCATCTCTCTCGAATTGTGTTTTGAGTTGGTTAAAAACCTGATTTGCACCAAAGCCCCCAGCCAGAGCAGCATGAAAGAGATTTTTCCTGAGCCGTGGAGGGAAGTTGGACCCGAGCTAAAACAAATAAACTTGTATTTCATCATGCTGGGGCTGGGTTTCTTTGTGTTCCGCTCTGCTCTGGGCAGTCGGGGCTCCCTACAGCCCCGTCCAAGCTTCACCTTCAAACGTGTCTCAGCGGCCGAGCCAAGTAACTTCTGCTCCTTCCTGCAGACCTCGCTCCCTGCGGAGGCTGCTCTGCCCTCTGCCTCCCTGGGGCTTCTCCCTGGGTGTTTCTCCCCTCGGCTGCTGCGGGAAGGGGCTTTGCGGGGTTTCTGCTCCAGCTCAGCGCCAGGCTGAGATGCTGCAGACGTGGAGATGTGAGCCTGGCTGGCCTGGCAGGGCTGCGCGGCAGGCGGAGCCGTGCGCTCTGCCCGGGGATGTGTGCGGGCTCCGCGGCCGGCGCGGCTCGGCCCGGCCCGGCCCGGCTCGGCTCGGCAGGGAAGGGATGCTGCAAAGCAGGGAAAACACGGGGGTTTTTAGTCCTGGTAAGAGCTGAAGGTGCTGAGGTGTTTCTCTGCCCGTCCCCACCGCTGCAGACCTGGCCAGGTCTGGGAGCTGTGTCCCAGTGATGATGGGAATGTGCCTGTCCAAAGCAGGAGCTGAGGGGATTTTGGGGGTGGAGCTGCTGGTCCATATCATTGAATTAGACTATAAAAGGTCCCAGAGAAACCTTGAGGAAGAGCCTGTGCAGTCCCAGCAATGCAGGATGGGCACTGTGTGTGTGCAGGAGTGATGAGGAGATGCAGTCCAGTGTCATCAAAGACCAGAGATGGAAAAAAATGGGGTATTAGCAAGAAACAAACAAACAAATTAAATTATGTGTTGTGCCCCAACGTGCTCTTCCAAAATAAATAAGGGGAGATGAGAGTTTGTTGATCCCACAGCAACAGCCTGGGGGGACCTGTGGCTTCTCTGCAGCGATGCCAGCGCAGAATCTACTGGTGAGACTTAAAATCACTGTAATTCATTAAATGTATTCCATTCTCCTGTAAGAAAACAGATGAAATGTAGGTGCCAATGACTCAAGCGTGTGTGGAATGCTGTTACATCGGCAGAGAGGGAAGATTTTGACACTCTGCACAGGTTCCATCCATTAGTTACAATATTCCCAGCGTGCCACACGTGCACTCACGTTTTCATATAAATGGGTGCAAACTCAGAGGTGACACAAGGGAATGTGGAGAAACTCAGGTGAGTTTTTCCCCTGCAGGACCCTTTGTTCTCCAAGAGGGACCTCCAGCTTCAGTCCATTTGTGGCTGGTGTAGGTGATGCTTTCTTTTCTCTGATACATTTTTGGCTTCTTTATACCAGTCTTCCTGCTTTGGAGGGAGGGAGGATGGAAATGTTGAAATTCCTGTTGAAGAGTTTGACATTTTGTAGCAGATAAAGCCAAATGTAGACAGTTGCTTTGATTTGGCTCCTTTTTGCTGAGTTTAAGGGAAGGCAGGATGGGATTCAGGCTGGAGGTGGAGAAAGGAGGTGGCACATACACCCCTCATGTCACAGTGGCATCCAGCTCTGGTGTTTTCAGCAGACATCCATCCCTGGGAATCAGCTTTTTCCAACTGGTTTTGTGCCCAGAAACTTGGATCAGTCGTATCCAGCAAAGAGACGAAGGTGAGGGAACATCTGCTCCCGTGTCACTGACACCAGTTTTTGTGGCAGCTGTGATTTGGTCGCTGGGGATCCCAAAAAGGATTTTGTGACTGTTAGGTGAATTGGAATTGAAGGTTCTCAACTTCTTCCTTAATTTCTTCTGTTTCTCTGTCTGCCTTGGGAATGAGGAAAGGGTTTCCAGTCCCATGTCAGTATTTGTCTTTATTATATCTCAACTTCTTCCTTAATTTCTTCTGTCTCTCTGTCTGCCTTGGGAATGAGGAAAGGGTTTCCAGTCCCATGTCAGTATTTGTCTTTATTATATCTACAGTTGGTCTCTGGTGGGTCCTGGAAGCAGCTGCCTGGAAATGGTCAAGCAGGAGCTTTTATGATCCTTGTAGCAAGACCAGGAGAGGTCCTGGTGGCCCTTCAGATGCTTGAGGAGGGGTGGGCACTGGTGGATGGGGTGTTCACATCTGCTGGCTGCTCCCAGCCAGGGATGGCTCTTTCCAGATGTGCCATTTTTTGGATTTCTTTCCCAAGCATCCCCCAGATTTTCCCAGAGAGGAGGTACTGGGATGTCCAGTTGCAGAAGGAGGAGGAGCTGCTCTCTGGGCTGTGTGTCACCTCCCTGCCCTTTCTGTATGCCCTTGGAAAAACCAGAGAGCTTTCTATGGAATGTGGCCCAGGGATGCTTTTTCCTTCAGAATGGGTCTGAACTTGTCCAGTTCAGCTGCAAAACCTTCAGCTGTTTGTGTGGGTCACTTTTTAAAAACAAAGGCACTTAAAAAACTATTCTTTTCTCAAAAATTAGTTTTGGTGGCTGGTACTTTCACTGGGTCACGTTTCTGGTGGTTAAATTATGGCTTTGTTCCTATGAGTTAATAAGGCAGTGATTATGATAGGAAATTAACAGGAAATTGTTAAACTAATTAATTCAATTAATAGGAAATGCTAACAAGCATTTGCCCCTCTCTGGGGCTGCCAGTGGATGATCTCTCTACGAGCCTGTGTCAGCTCCAGATATCAGCACAGAGGCTTCACTGGGGAACTGGGGGACCCAGTTTGGCCATGTGGCTCCACAAGGGGACCTTTTGCTCACCAGCCAAGTGGCGAGGGGAGCATCCAGCTCTTAGCAGGAGCAGCAAAGCCATGCTTGCTTTGGACTCTTTTGGCTGGGAGGTGGGAGCGTGTCCTGATGCCAAAGGAGGAGAAACTCCTTATTTCTGAGATACAGCAGAAGCAGGAATCACTCCCAGCCTTGTAGAGGGGCTGGAAGGAGGCAGAAAGGGTGATGGAAGTCACTTGTCAGCGCCGGTGCATCTCCAGCAGGGCCTTAGGAACGGATCCACCCTCAGATGGTATTGAAATGGTAAAAAATCAGATGTTCCTGGCTGCCTTGAGTGCCACTGCCCTCATGTGCTGTGATCCTGCCCCAGACTTCCACTGAGTCCTGGCTCCAGCCTTGGTTTGCCAATCTGGGATTTTTTCCAACGAAAAATCCGAAAACTCTGAAAATTTCAAACAAAAGCTCAAGCAATTTTTCTCTTGCAGCTTTCGTTTCACAGTTCACCTTTCTTTCTGGCTGTTATTCCTGCTGGGGCTTCTGGCTTCCTAGAGAAAGGGGAAAAAAAAAAAAGAAAAAAAGAAAAAAGAAAGCAGGCATTTAATAATAGATCAAAAATGAGATTACGCAGTAAGTCAGCCCTCCCCTTCCCAAAATGCAACCAAAGAAATTGCAAATCACCTTGAAAAAGAAAAGGAAAACAGTGTAGATCAAACCTGATGTTAAGTATGGATGAGCTGTTTATATTTTATTTAATGGCTGTGTGCTGTCCTAGAACAGCCACCCTCCCCTGAATTTCTGTTTGTGATTAATTAACCAGTAGAGATGAACTGGGATGGGGAAAATTCAGTGGAGCTCCAAATGGGAATGCAGTGGGGGCACAGGCTGGCACACCTGGTGGTGGTTGTGGTTGGAGGTAGCTCCCAAAGCCCAGGAGGTTTAATGAGAGGCTCCTTGTTGTCCATCCCTGCCGACTCTGGGCCAGTTCTGACCACCTTTGGTGGAGCACTGGGGTCGCCGAGGGAAGGGAACCCAAGAGGCTTCGTGCCAAATGAGTGGGTGCCAGCAGAAGTGCCATGATGGAGGGAAGAGGTGATTATTAGTCATGGGTAATTAGTGAGAAGCTGGGCAGGCCCCAGCCTGGGCCAGCGCTCAGCCAAGGCTTGATGAGACACGACTTCCCTGGAAAGGAGGCTTAGCCCTGGCACTGGGCACTGAGGCTGTCAACCCTGGGCCTGTTCTTGTTTGCTGTAAATCCTCCTTCAGGTTTTGGGTTTGGTGGGGCCAATGCCACAGGACAGGTGGGAGGGTGGGAGCTGGGACTGGGGTGGCCTCAGGTGCCTCAGCCTCAGCAGCCTGTGGGGAATGTCTCTCCTGGACCATGCCGAAGGTCTCCAGGGGCAGTGTGGACGCTGTGCATGCCAAGTGTGTGGGCTGCAGAGAGCCAGGCTGGAGGAGCTGCAGGGGGAAAGCTCCTGGTCTTGCACAAGAGGACAGCAGAGGACCTTCAGCCTGACCCCCCTGAGGTCCTCTTTGCACTCTTGATGGGTAAAACATCAAGAGGGACACGAGGCACAGAGAGTCCTCTCCCATATTATCCTTGTCCAACATGAACGACCCAGCCTGGGTCATGCCCTGGGGATGAACCTCCACACAAGACCACGTTGGAGAGGCTTGGAGCAACCTGGTCTAATGAAAGGTGTCTCTGGCTTGGAATGAGATGAACTTTAAGTTCCCTTCCAACACAAGCCACTAAATGATTGTGTGATTCTATAAAATGCAGCTGCAGGATTTTTTTTCTTGCTAAATCACCCACTTTGAAATGCAGCCCCTCTGACCCTGTGAGAAGAAGAGGCTGAGGAGCCATGTCCATCACAGCTGTGGTGAAGGCAGGGCAGGGAGAGACCAGGAGCAGCAATCCTGTGCTGGGTCTGGCACCTGGGGCTCTGAATGTTCACCAAGGGCTGCCAGAGCACCAGATGAGGCACCAGTTGCTGGAAAGCACCACTCCCATGTGTGATCAGCATTCTCTAAGGTGTTCATTTATCTTCTTTGTCACCTTCTTGGTCTCAACTTTCTTGTGGAGTTGGAGGAGAATCTCTTTCCTTACCTGCTGCTTGGCACACCTGCTGAGTTGCTGCTCTTCTTGTTTATTCCCCAGAAGGAAGAAAATCAGATGTGCCAGAGCTGGAACTTAAAAAAATAAATATATCCAGACTTTGGAAACAACCACTTGGAGGTGGAATGAGCCTTAACAAGAAAATTTTTGCCTTCCACCTTTTTCTGAGACTAGCTGGGACTAAAGTGCAGGGAGAAGACAGTGCAAGGTTTACTCTCTTTTAATTTCAAATATATTCTGAAAGCGGAGCCCTTTTTTCCCTTGAAGTTGCTTTGCCAAGTTTGGGTGGAGGAAACCAGCTGAAAGCTTTGCCTTGGTGGATGTGGGATGGAGGCAGGAACACATTTATTTTCGTTATTTACCTATTTTTACCGGTGAGGCCCTAAGGCAAACAGCAAAGCCGTGGCTGCGTGTGCAGGCAACGGGAACACTTTCCCCTCCCCATCCCTTTTCCCAGCACCAACAAGATCAGCAACAAAGATATGCAATTGAGTCAGCAATGCAGATGCCATCAAATGTCTGCTTTATTCCAGAGCATGAATCAGAGCAGTGTCAGAGCCTCATATCCTGCATCTCCTGATAAGAGTGCAGTTACCTCCAAGGGAACAAAACACGGTGAAATCCCATTATCCCACCTCTTGCAAGCACCTATAACTCACTGCTACCAGCAGTGCTCATTTTAGTGCAACCTCTGCTGCAGCACGTGCAGAGTGGTATATTTTTAAATCCCACATCCTGGAGCCAAAAGATGTTGTGGGTTTATTTTCTCTTTGCCTAACATGTGACCAGCGTGTCTATATGTACACGTATTGGTGTGTGAATATAGAAATATCAGTGTTTTCTGGAGCACAAGCTGTTTGTGTTGAGCCCTGTTAGACCAGTAAGAGCAGCCTGTGCCACCAGTCCAGGTGCTGGTTGCTCACTCTACATATTTTTCCAATGTATCATATTCTTGGAGAAAAAAAAGCACTAGTATCATTTGGCTCTCCAGCCATGCTTTTACCTCCAAAACCATCTTAATTTCTGGGCTTAAAATCTTTCATTTGCTGTGGGAGTGAAACCCTTTATCCCCAGAAGTTCTCTGCTCCTCCCTTGCAGGACTTTTCCATGCCCAGCTCCTGGGCTGGAAGGTCCAGGCTGCAGCCAGCTCAGTGACAGCACTTCCTGCTATTGTTCCACGGGGACAGCTTCTGGCTCCCTCCACAAGGGTTATGTGTGGCCACTGGCTTTTGCATCAGTTGCCTCTTTTCTCCTGATTCCAGGGCACCAGCTGTGTCCTGTTCCTGCTGCAGTCCCCATTCTGCAGCTGGTCTGAAAAGCCTCAGTGAGATGAAAGGAGGCTTGCAGTAGTGCAGTTTATATCCCCTAAAAACAGATATGACCGTGAAATTTTGCTAAAATCTGTCTGTATTGTCCCCAAGGGACGTGTGGAGCTGTTTAAAAGACATTTATGCCACTGTGGTGGAGGTAGAGAAGGACAATTTTCACCTGAGATTCCTCTTTTGAGGGGCTTGTTTGTTCCTTGGGGTTTTTCTGCACCAGACACTACAGAAGCTGAGAGGATAAAAAGCACTTCAGTGGTTTCCCATCTGTAGATTTGAGGGAAAATTAGTTCAAATCCACCACCTTTAGCTACATCATAAATCTCACTGCAGAAATACAGAGCCTAGACATTAATAATTAGGAGCTTGCACAATAAAGGGCTGGAATATTTCACAAACGACATCTTTCGATCCAGCTGATGCTGCGCAGAGATCTGTGTGAAAGTTCTGTGCAGCCAAGGTGGAGAAGTTTTTGCTCCCATTTTTGCCTCTTGAAGAAGAAGAAAATGGGAAGGAAATATCAGGTTGCATTCCCAAAGTGTTCACTAAAGCTCAAGCATGGGAGTTTTAAGGTTTCCCCCTATTAGAAAGTGTTTGTATGTTCTGAAAGCAAATAATGCCAATTAATAGTTATCCTTTCCCAGCTTCCCACGCCTTGAAATCACTCCAGTTCAGCCAAGCTGCTTCCTATCAAACAAAAAGAAAGGATCTGCTGGGCTGTGGCTGAATATGAGCAATGTTACTCCCCAGGGTTCGTGTCCCTGAGGTTTGAGGACTGCAGGAAAAGGGCTGTGGGCCGTGAGATGACAAATGGAACTCCACAGTTGCTCGTTCATGCTCCAGCAAAGCTTTGGTTTGGATGTAGATATTTCCCAGCCACGAGGCTGAAATCTCACCAGCTCTTATGTGAATATTCTTCACTTTTTTTTTTTTAATGCAGTTTGAAGTAATTGGAGGGCTGGTGATATTTTGAACAATTTATCCACCTAGGAAATGATGACCTTGGATTTATTCAATCAAATATTATCAAGATTAAGAATGAAAATAGCTGAGCTTGTCAGTCATGAGGAATTGTGTTGCAGCCTGGGCTCAAATCCATCACCTGAAACCAGGAGACTCTGGCAGGATATTCTTCATTCATCAGCAAGAGGCATCCCAGCAAGATCATTTAACTGTAATTCATCAATTTATCAGGCTACTCAAGTAAGTGGGGGCTGGAGAGAGGAGAAAGGGAATGATTCTGTGTGTCTGTTGTAATGAAGCTTTCACCACCTGAGGACTTTCCTTGCTCCTTGCTTTTTCGTGTTTCATGTTGCCTTGAAGGCCTTGTTGAAAGGAAAACATAATCACAACTGTGGTGAAAAGAGAGGCTTAAAGAATTAAAAGGATTGATGAGATAGAGCTTTTGCCCTGCCTGGGTTGTCACCGACCTGGGCCTGACAACCATAGCCTGGAGAAATCCTGGAGAATCTCAGGTGGATTTATAGAAGAAAATGAAGTGAAACTTTGTGCAGCCTGGAGTAAAGGGATGGACTTTTAGGTCCATCTCAGCTCTCTTCTTCCTGTGTCTGTGGTGCAGCTCCAGGCTCCTTGGTGAAGCCCTTTGGGAGTGTGGTGCAACCTCTGACTCTGGTCCTGTCTGGTGTCAGCTGCCCTGGGCAGTGTCATTCTGCTGCTGGCTGATGCCAAGAAGCTGGGCTAGGAGGTTTCTTCATCAATGTGCTATTTTAGACATTTGGCTGTTCCCAAGTTCATCCAGAAACTGATTTTTCTGCATGGTTACACCTAAATCTTCAGGTTGTTTCACTGCTTGGGATCTCTGCTCAGATCCGTGACACAATAATCAACATCTGTGTTGTTTTCTTACAAAAGGAGCCTCAATCTCACCCAATCACCCCTTGTGTTTGTGCCATCCCAGCAACTTCTGAACCTGCCAGCCTGTTTCAGGCAGGCCTGACAGAGACACGGGGCTGAAGGGTAATGAAGGTTGCATAAGTTCATGAAAAACAGGCAGTGAGGCATGAGGCATAAGCCCAGGTACTCACAGAGCCTCGGGGAGGGGTGGAGCTCCAGCTTGCATGAGCGGATACCAGACAGTCCCCAGGAGGGAGGGAGTTCTTCAGCTGTTCCATGGGATTTGCTGCCCGGGCAGACCTCAGGCCCCTGGATGCCGGTCTCTGTTTGCAATAAAACTGGTTTGCAGTTTAAATGCAGTGGCAGTTTGGGCAGAAGCAGCCCGGAGTGAGGTGCAACTGCTTGTGTGCTTTCTGCAGAAACACAGCAAAAGGCTTGAGCAAGTCCAAGCACTCCAGCTCAGGAAAGCATTTCCTCCTACCTGGGTTTCTCACATGTCCTGTTGTTTTCTTTCAACAAAAGAAAGAGAAAGGGAGAATTCATTTCAATTTAGTGCTAAAATACCTCCAAGAAGATGAAGCAAAAGGAACTGTTAAAAAGAGGGATAGGTGGAAATTAAAAACCCTTTTTTTCTCTTGTTGTCCCTTGCACACATATTATACATACACTGATCTTGTGCTATACAGGAAAATAAATTGTAAAGGAGACAATAAAAATCAGGGTGAAAGGGGGAAAAAAAGAGGATGAGTCAGGTCTGCTCTGCTTATCTGAACCGAGGAGGAGCCTGCCTGGTGCTCCTGACAGACTTTTTCAGGAAAGATAATGCACTGGGTTGATGACAGTTTATGAGATAGACTTCGAGGGGTATGAAAATTGCTGGTAGGTACTTGAATGCCTCTGACTGCACAGAGTGAATTGGAGTTGAGTTGCAACAATTTCCCTAAAGCTATGCAGATTAACATAAAAATACCAAGGAAGTCCAATCTTTGAATTTTTATCTGCTTCAGCTCCAGAGTCAAATAGGGGCATTACAGAAGTGCCATTCATTTGAATCGATTGTCGCTGCAGCCTTTGTGGAAAGGCTGCATCTGGGTTTATTGATAACGTTGTCGAGGTGCTTAGAAACACAAGTGTGTTTTGGTTTATTTTCCCTTTAGTAACTTATTCTTGTTTCTGGGTTTTTGTTAAGATATTTTTTTAGTTCTGGTCTCCTCTGGAGATCTCCACTGAGCTGAGCATTGGTAACAGAGATGCTCTGTGCATCTTTTCTCCGAGAGTTTGCCATAAACCTGAATCTGTTCCTGTAAATTTTAAAGTAATTTTATTTGCTGGAGGAAAAACTGAGATGAAGAAGAGAATCTAAGAATTGTGATTTACCAGCCTTTTAGTTAGGAGGCTTAGATAGGTGCTGTTTTTTCTTGGTTAAACCACATCAATGTGTAAATTGTGTAAATGCAAGTTTAGTGGCCAAAACTTCCTGTTGATCTCCATTGTACCATCACTTCACCCATTTTACTTCCTCTGCTGCTCCCTGCCTGCACAGAGAAGATGTAAAATCAGTCTGACACACATTAGAGAAGTAACTTTGTATGTGGAGTTTCAGATTTGGGGACAAGTGTTTCAGGTTGTAGATGTGTCCTGCTGTTGAAGAAACACGAGGAAAATTCCACCTACTGAAGGGGCAGCCTTGAATTTCAGCCTTGTGCTCCTCTGGTTTAAAAAAATTGCTTTTTGGGAGCTGTGGCCAAAGACTTCACCGTTTTGCCTTTGTTCTCATCCTATAAACAGTTCCTGCACCTAAGGAGGCGGTTGGGAGAATTAGTCATTGGGTTTAGAGCTCTTTGAAGATGGCAAGTGGTGGATAACAGCTCAGTGTTCATTAATGCCGTGGCTTAATTTGATGAGAATGTTTCACAGCTGAGCTCAGCCACACCACAGAGCCCAGCAAGCTGCAGTGGGCTTTGCTTCACTGATGGCCCCCAGCTGGGTTACCTGGCCCATCATTCCTGATCCGTGGGCTGCAGCAGGGGGAGCCTTCCCTCTCCACACTCCTCCCACAGGTTCTGCTTCCACTGGCCTCCTGCCACAGCACACGCCAAGTTTAAATCTGGTTCTGTGTTTTTGGCTTCGTTCCTTCGAAATGTTTTCAATTTTCTTGGCTTCAGCTGATCCCAGTGGCATCTTTTTTATGATGCACTTTATTCTACTGCTTCAAGTGCAATAACACTCCTAAAGTTCAGCCTATTTTTAATTACAAAATAAAAAAAGACAGAGCATAGTATTGTTCTGTTGCTGGTGGGAGAAAGGGGGGATTTTTCTTCATCTTTAAATTTGATTGAATTTAAATCTTGACATACATAGTGGTTTTAGTGGAACTTTGCTGTAATTGGAAGGGCAAATGGTTGTTTGCTCTTGCACTCTTGGGAGCCAATATTGATGTTGATTAAACAAAAGCACTGCCACGTGTTGGAGGATCTCAGAGTGCTTCAGGAGTGAAGACTTGGACGATGTCATTACTTTTTCTCCTTTTCCCCATCCCCAGACTGACCAAAAATGTATTTCAGTGTGATGCTGAAGCTGAAGCAACTTTGTAAGGCTGACACTGAGGTGATGTTTGCTGGGGACTGTTCTGATCCGTGTCAGTGCCTGTGAGGAGCTGGGTCAAACTCTCCCCAGAGCAGCTGAGGTGACTCCAATGTTTATTCTCTGTTTTGCCCCTCACACTGAGCTCTGTTTGGCTGCATCTGTACCGGGAAAAGCCTCACTGCCTGCAGCTGGTGGGATTTCAGGGTGGGGTCAGCCTGTGTTTCTGCAGTTCCTGCGTGGGCAAGGATTTATGGGGAGGGAGAGAAGGGATGTGGGGGGGATGGTGGCTGTGCTTGGGTTGTGTCAGTGTCCTCTCCTTCACAGGGGGGTTAAAGAAAATGTTTAATGAAGTGGTTTTTGCCACTTTTCGTTTTACTTGTGCCTCAGCTCTTCCTTTGCATGAGAATAGAAATGACTTTTGTTTCAAGTTCTGGAAACCTGGAGATGCTGAATAGGTAAAAATTTGTTCTATTTACGGGCTGCAGAATTTCTTTGTACAATAAACCAGTTTGTTTTAATTTAAACTATGTATTCAGCACATTTGGCTTGATTTTATTTAACTACAAGTTTGACATGTCTTTTTAATTTTTTTTAAATTTGTAACATAAGCCCTAAGTACAATGAAGAAAGTCAGATTGGTCATTAAGAAACTTAATTTACCATTTTTAACATCAAATGTGTTGACTTGCATAGTTTATTAATTTTTACAGATGCCCAACTGTAAAAATAGGACAGCTTTGCAGTTCAGGCAAAGACCTGATTTATGGAGAAATAGGCCTCTGTTGTTCTCCAGCAGCAAAAATCAGCCTTTCATTAAGGGGAAAAAAAAAACCCAAACCAAAAAATGCAAAGCAAGAGAGTTTAAATCAATCAGAATTGAAGTATTTTGCTCCTGTTTTGCATCAATAAATCCTGTATTAAAGGCAGAAAAGGCAGGATGGTTGAAGAAGGATTGGCAGGCAAGTTAGCAATAGTGTTCCTCATGGACTGGTCTCAAGCCTGGTGTTAATCAAGGTATTGACTAATGATAGAGCAGAAATTAGTGGGATTTGGAGGTGTCATCAAAAGAGGAAAACCAGGAGAAGAATGACTGACTTTAGGACTATTTGTCTGTAAGCAAATGTGAGTTCTTGTAATGCAAACTCTGATTGAAAGCTGGGGGTTCTGTGTGGAATTGTGATGTATTAATCAACCACAGGGTAATTCTGATGTCCTGATGGTAACGATACATTCTGGGATCACATCTGTCAACTGAATTATTCCCACTGGTGACAAGGAAATGTGAATGCCACTGCAACAGGTTTTTAGGGACATCGCTTAAAATGCATTCTGCATTCCTTGTCCATAGGAGAAAGATTGATTCCAGCTGGAAAAGGTGCAGCAGAGGGCATCTGCCAGAAATGATCTGGAGAACAGGGAATCTGGTTCCCAAAAAGATTAAAGGAACCTGGATGGTGAGGTGGTGACAAAAAAAGGCAGAGAAAAATTAGATTCCTTCTCTATAAGTACACTGGTGTAAATACCAGAGAGGGAGAAGAGTTATTTAAATTAAATGACAATTTTGGCACGAGAACAAAAGGCTCTGAAAAAGTTTAGTCTAGAAAAGAGCAGAATAGCTTCAAACTAAAGGAGGTGCTTGAAAAGCCTTCTAATGGGAATTGTGTAAAGGGCTAAAAAGCTGATTACTGTGAAGATGGAGCCTGATAAATGTATTAATGGGATTATGCAATGTGGTTGGCTTCAGTATTAAGGGATCAGACTCGGGATTTCCGGTCCTGCGCTTTTGCAAATACACTTAAGAATCCTGCAGGTATGAAAAAAACCCATGCAAGGTTTACATTTTAAGAAATATTTTCATTCTGATTCAGCTTGGAGTGGGTTTCTCTGTTTCTAGTGCACTAATAACTGAATTGGGTGAACTGTGGAAGAGAGGAAGTACCTTCTGAGCTGGGAAAAAGCAGCAGCTGCCACCTGCTTCCTTATTTTAGTGGTCGGCTTTGGCAGCAGGCCTGTGCTACTTAGATATCTATTTTTTAAAATTTAAAGCCTTTTGTATAGTTAAAGTTAAGCCTTGGACTAGACTGTGCTCCAAAGGCTGACAATTATTTATTGTTATTTATCACTGTAAGGTGCTTTTTAAAAAACCCGCAGCACTTAAGGCACACGAGTGTTTATTATCGATCCCGGCGTTCTCGTTATCGATCCCCCTTTTCCCCATTTACAAAGAGGCCCCAGATTTCTGGTTGCTTTGCTAAAATCCCAATAAATAAGACCCAGTGCCTTTTTGTCAGAAGGTTGTTTTGTCAAAGACGACTGCCAGGCTATTTTAGCACGGTGTAAGTTTGATTTCATGGGCACTCCGTGCTCAGTATTTCCATGCTTTGTATGTTTTGATTGTCTGCCATTGGTAGCTGAGTCTTGCCCATCCTCCTTCCTTAGGCAGAGCTGCTCTGCCTGGAGGTCTCTGTGATTCCAGAGGGGCACTGGTGGAAGCAGGGGATGCCTGTGGTTACAGGAGAACTTCAGATGCACTTTGAAACGTGGCTGGGGGATGTCAGAGCTCACCCTCCCTTCACCCCTAACGCTCTCCTCACTCAGCAGCAGCGTCTCTATTCAGCCTGGGGGCTTGACCCTGACTATCTCCAATCTCCAGCGTGTTCTCCTCGCTCCCCACGTGTGCTTCTTATTCTCTATTCAGGATGCAAATGGCAGATGGTTTTCCTTTTTTGGTTTCAAGGTCTTCTCATTGGAGCCTTTCAGCCATTCAGCCTCTCAAACCTGGTTTGCTTAATTACCTCAACTTTTTGAAACGGAAAACCTTGCAGACCTGCTTTTATTTTGCTTAAACTGAGGCAATTTGTGGAAAACAGGCTTGAATTGAGTGATCACAAGCAGCTTTTATTACAGTATCCTCACTATTTGCCAAAAGTCTCCCTCAGAATCACCTCTCGTTTGCTCAGGGCCTGTTTTGTTCAGAGCTCTGTTGGCTCTTACATCCTGGACTTACAGGGCCCCACTGTTGGTATTTGTTCTTCCTTCTATATCTGGAATTTAAGACTCCCTTATCAGCCGGTTCCTCGGAGTATTTCTTTTTCTCTCTAGTCATTTTCAAAAGCTCTCTGCACACATCCAAACCCGGTGGTGGGGTCTCCAGTGGAACTTGAGCACAATCCCAGCAGACAGGCTCTTACAGCCTTTTCCCAAAGTGACTCTAAGCCACAACGATCGTTTGAAGCCTGCTATCGCTTTGGAGTTTTAGCAAACACAGATGATTCACTCAGCTCACAGAAAGAACCGTGGAGCAACGTCCCAAATGATTATTTAAATGGAGTTTTGGGAGTGGATTTGGGGTGGCCATGGGTAGTGTGCAGGCTCGAGGTCTGGTTTTGGTGGGGGGCTTTGAGGGTGGGTGTTTTCCCCAGCCACTTGCAGATGTGTTTGCCTTTACTACACGATGATGATAATTTCTAACAGATTGTTTTCTTAACAAGGAAGAATTATCCCTGGTTTACATTGTGGGAGCTGAACCTGGGGACAAATGGAACAGCTGGCTTAAACACACAGGTCTGTGTGAGCAGGTCTGTGCTCCCCCAGTCGTTTCAAGCACTCTCAGCAATCTGGCAGCTTGTCAAGGCCCCTCAAACTGTGTGGACTCGAGGGTGAGCTGAAGTGCTGGACCATCACTGCCTCGAGTCTGGTAGCCTGGTGCAGCAAAGCACACGCTGAAAACGATGCTTTTGTACTTTACCCAACTGCTTGGTTTGCAGTCACTTTTAATTTAAGTTTAGACAGTGCTGAGTACTTAATTAAAAAGAAAAAAAGTGCTTTTGGTAGACAAGAGTGTAATGCCCGAGCTATGCCACAGTTACAATATGTAGGTGTTTGGGGATTAGGTTATAGACAAGCAAAATGATTGTTTCTTTTTAACTTCTGTTTAAATACAGTTCAAATGATGGAGTATTTAGTAAAGCAGAATAAGCTGAGGCCTGCCAGCTTTTTCATACCAGTGGTTACCAGATGTGTCTGTATTTAGAGCCCTGCCATCTGTTCCAGGGTGGAGTTTGGGGCTAGTCTAGGTATTTGGATGAGTCTTCTTCCTTGGGTATCTCTGGAAAACTTGAAAGCATCTGTGTTGAGATGAAGAGGGAGCGTGGTTAGCTGTAATACTCCAGGAATCCAAGGGAATTTTCCAGAAATGCAGCTGATTCCTCAGTGCAGCAGGGCCTGGGAGGGGAAGGAGCCGTGAGGAAAGAGGCAGCACTGGTATTTTGTGCTGTTACTCAGCCCTTGCCAAGATGCAGTTGGAGTTTTGCTTGGCTGTCACCAGGCTGGGCTGCTGCTTCCTGCTTTGGATTCCATCTTTCTTAAGAGTCCATGGAATTTCCAGGAATATTGCAATATGGAAGTCCCTTAATGGGACTTTTAAAGTTATTTCTGTAGATAAATTCTATTTACATATGTTTTAGATAATTTCTTTTGATGCTGGATTGGTGCAGAATTAATGTGAGCTGTTTACAGAACAAGGGGAAGGAAACTCCCTCTACCTTCACCCCTCACACCATGTCTAGCTCCACCAAAGCCAGAACTGACCCAGCACACTGAAATTCATTTTTGGTCATTTTGGGGATGGGGAAAAACATATTTTGGTCAACAAACTACATGTGAAAAATACTCACCTAGTGCTAGTGACAGCCTTGGGTTGATGGTGATCTGGGACATACCTGGGGAGGAGGGAAAGCTACACGTGTCTCTGTCCATCCAGTGTCTCGTGGTTTATTTGTCACCACTGTCTGCATCTCTCAGAATTTACATAATTGTTGCTGAAAGAGGAAAATGAGCCTTTTAGAAAGGTTGTTGTGAAGAAAACAACGGAGAGGGGTTATGTATGGTTTTATAAACAAAGCATTGTGGTAATGGGGTTGGAACGAAATGATCTTTAAGGTCCCTTCCAACCCAACCCACTCTGTGATTCTATGATAATACAGTCATTTAATTAATTTATCCAGAACGTTTGTCCCTAATCAAGCATGTGGCAGTGCAATTCGACATACTCAGAGTGTGATCCATAATATTCCACCCCAAACAAAAGCTTCTATTCCATTTCTTGCCCAATGATTTTTCTTTTACACAGCCAGGTAAAATAAAACCAGTATCTGTGTCCTCATTAACAAGGGAACAGGCATTTCTTTTCCTCATCCCATTTAAGCACCAGGCAGTGTCCTCCAGCATCTTGCCAAAAGCTTCCACTACTTTTATAAGCTTTTTCTTTTGCCACTAGGAACTGGTTCCTCTGTGCAGGATGCTGACAATTCACTGTGTTTGCTCTTTGGCTCCCAGCTGGGGCTGCACCGGGTACAAAGCAGCCCCAGGACTTGGGAGGGAAAGATCTGTGAGTCCATTCCTGTGCTGCCTTTCCCTTTCCTAGACCAGATACTGCCCCTGGGTGCTTCATTTCATGTTCCAGCCCTTGCCATGCTTTATGGCCAGCAGTGGGGTGTATTGTTACAATACTCCTCGTGCCCATGGGGTCTTCAAAGGGCTTTATTTAACTGTACTGAGATGCCTTTAGCTACCACTGAAATGCAGCTACTTAAGCTGCAAACCCTGGCAGCTGCTCCAACAGCAGGAGCACGACCAGGCCACTGCTTTTATGTCATAAAGTAAGGGAAGAAAAAAAAAATCCATATCCATTAAAAAACTGCAGGGAAAATGTAAATTGTCAGAATATAATTACCTAAACTGGAGTTTGGCCAGCATTCTAGATTAACATTTCCTCTGGTGAAGCCGTGGGATACCTGATGGCCAAAAGCAGTCGGAGTCTCAGCAGGATTAAAAACTGAGTTTTGCTGTGTAGTTGTTCCATAGTGGCTGAGAGATGTAGATAATCTATTTAGCACCTACAGCACCCTGGGGCTAAAAAGTGGCTGAATCCTATGAAATCCGATAGGAGTGTCTGAGGTTAAGAGTGCGCTCTGCAAACATTCCGTGAAACTTGTAAAATCCGCAGATGGTCCGACCTTGGTACCGTCTCCTGTGGAAGGGAGGAGAAGGAGATTAAAAAAGATGTATCCAAAGGGTTGCAGCAGGGAAAAGAGGGAAGCTCAGGGTCCTGCCTGCCATTGTTGTTCCGTGTTTTCCCGAGGTTTATTTCAGGCCATGGAAGTGTGCCACGGAAATGTGCTGTAGCTGGCTCTGAAACTCCTTAATACCTGCTTGCAGTGACTCAGTGGAATTTAGAGCAGATTGGAGACACCGGGATGCAAGGCAGGCTTAGGGGGAAATGGGATGAGGAACAGGGAATTTGGGCTGGGTAAGGAAAAGGGGGAAAGTGGGGACCATTTGCATGGAGAGGACACAAAGGTGTGATGGCATTGACTGTGTTCAGCTGCAGCTGCCAAGTGCGGAGTAACTTGAAAGGTAATAAATATAACAGAGGTTCCCAGCCTGAAATGATACAGAGGTGTCTAAAGGAGTGGATTTGTGAGCAGAATCCCACACTGGTTTGGGCTGGAAGAGACCTTGAAGCTCCCCCAGTGCCAGCCTCTCCCATGGGCAGGAACACTTCCCACTATCCCAAGCCCTGTCCAACCTAGCCTGGGACACTTCCAGGGATGGGGCAGCCACAGCTGCTCTGGGAATTCTATTCCAGGGCCTCACCATCCTCACAGGGAAGAATTTCTTCCTACAGGTTGAACAGAAGGCCGGGATCTGAACGGTGGCTGCTTTTTTAGGTGGCTTTGCTTTGCACCTGCACCTTTTCCTACAGCAGGATTCGTTTTTTCAGTCCTCCACCCTGTCAGCTTCAACTCAAGGTCACCATGGACTTTCAGAGTCTGTAACAGGACTGGCACTGTGAATTGAGTCTGTTCCTTTGGGAAAACAGGTTTAGAAGTCGATAGGAGTAAAAGGCTTTTCCTTGCCAGGAAAGTGTCGGGCAACTTTATCTGCAACTTATTTTCTTGTTTAAACTATTATTAATCATAGGTTATAGACTCTGCCCTTTAGGATCCATTTCTGAAGTGGAAATTTTACGTGGATATGAGAAAACAAAAGCCCAGATGGCAGAAAAGGTGGGAAATGAGGGTACTTGAATACAGTAATTTTTCTTGTGGGATAAACAGAAGGCAGCAGAGCAGTGGATTTTTCACTTGGTAGAAGGGAAGCTGAAAACTCCTCTTTAATACCAATCTCTGTTAGAGTAAGAAGGGGAAGCACACAGAAGGAAGGGGATTAAATCTGAAGGTGTCTCTGTCAATATAATCTGTAATAGCCTTGATAGCGCTTCCTCAAAGGGAGACTTGGCAGACCGGCTGCTGATCCTGACAGCTTGTTTTCTTTTGGCAGCTGAGAGAAGAATTGTTCTCCTGAGTTGCCCCTGAAGTGCACATTCTCCACTGGTGTTTCTTCCTCAGTGAGGACCTGAAGGGAGTGATTGTCTCCCTGTTTCCTCATGCAGAGCTCCAGGTAGATCAGGGTGGAACACAAAACCCCGAGCTGTGGCACAGTGGGAACAGATGTGTGTGGTAGGACAACGTGGGTGTGTTCAGTGATTCGAATGTTAATTTAGTCTTTCTGCTGTGCAATAGTCATAGTCTTTTTAAAATTTTTGCCCTGATAAAACATAAGAAGTATTGTTTCTCCGAGCTTTTGAACCTGCAGTACCTATTCCTGCCCTTCCCTACAGCACATTCCCTGCAGCGAGATTGGATTTTGTATTGCTTATCAAAGGGCAGACCTGTGCCCCCGCCTCACCCCTCGCTGGTTTTTCATCTCAGAACGAAAGTTAGGTTCTCCTTGCATTTTCTACACATGTGTAAATGACTGTTAAAAAGTGCAGAGCGATGGAAAAATGGTTTTTCGCCGTGTCGAAGTGCTCATGTTTTATTAAAGCTGAGATTCCTGGAGCTTTGTGGCCAGAAACACACCCTCCCTCTTTACTCCTGGAGATAAACTCTCATTTCTTCCCGTGAAAAACTCTCTAATTCCCCCCCAAATTGTCAGATTGTGTGTTTTGGGGTGGGATTTGATTGCCATAGATACGAATGCCTTTCATGGAGCTTTCAGTATATAAAATTAGAATGCATAAACAGAGGACTGGACCTGTGTGATGTGGTTTTGTTGTGAGAAGATGCTGGCACTGTTACTTACTTCCCCCCCCCCCCTTATTTCTTCATTGCTTTCCCCCCCTCTTTTGCTTCACTTACCATCTGTTGCATGCTATGTTTGGTACTTGTTGCTGGTTTCTACATAGCTCCTCTGACTTCACAACATTTAACCACTGATACCGTTCACGCCAACCCTCCAGCTTGGATCGGGATGTTATTTTGTAACAAACTCCAAGCCATAGTGGTATTTTAGTATCTGCTGATCAGTTTCCCACAATACAGTTGTTTTCCTAACCCCTTTTGCCGGGAAGCACCTGGACATCTCTCAGGGGGTCAGTGGCAACCATTGCGGCCTCATCACTATAGGGCAGAGGTATGACAGAGCTCCATGGGGGCATCGTCAGGGGGTTCTTGGGGGATACACAGCACTGCACGGACTGAGGGAGCTCCATGGGGACGCTCCGACAGCCTTTTAGGGGGAGACATAGTGCTGCTTGCCCGCAGCATCGAGGCAGCATCGGACAAGATGGCGGCTCCTCCGTGAGGGGAGCGGAGGGTGTGAGGGACGGGGCGGCGCGCGCCTGCCTTTTAGGCGGGAAAAAGCGCCCGGGCGCGGCGCGCGTGCGCAGTGGCGGGAGCCGAGCTTGGGGGAAGCTTCGGCTATTCCCGGCAGGTTCCGGAGGCGAGAGTCTTGCAGCTCCCCACCCTCAACCCTTCGCCTATCTCCGCCCCCGCTTCGGGTATCTCCGCCCCCGCTTCGGTTATCTCCGCCTCCCTTCGTTAAGTTCCGCCATCACTTCGGCAACTTCCGCCGGTTCGGTCGGAAATGGCCGAAGACGTGCGAGACCCAGCGGTTTAAGGGGAGAAGACCGGCCGGCTTCTCGGAATAAACCAACTGTGTCCGGCCCGTGGGGGGGGGGGCANTCCCCTCGCAGCGTGAGAAGCGTTGTGGGGATGTCACACTGCAAAGAGGGACCCCCACAAGGCTGAGGGAGCCCCTCAGGGCTTGTGGGCTGTGAGAGAGTCCCTGACAGTATGAGGGACCTTGTGGGGGCCTCAGAGTGAGGGACACTGCGGAGGGGTCCCCACAAGGCTGTGATGGCAGGTGGTGCCCAGGTGCTACTGACAGGCTCCAGCCTTCCTGCCTGTCCTCCCTGCTGCACCCAGCAAGGATCCTGAGACCCCCGTGTCCCGCCTGTGGCTCCCCAGCATTTCAGGGGCCGTCACATCCCCTCTGGCTGCTGCAGCCTCATTTCTCCCACTCCGGGGCAGTGCCTGAGTCCCTGTGGTTCCTGCTGGGCTTCTGCCTTGTGAGGTGGTGAGGACAGCAAGGACGAGGCTGCCCTCGCTCTGGGCTTCTTAGTGTGGCCGGTATTGTGCTCCTGTGAGTTACTCGCTGAAGTTGAGGTTTGTGTTACTCTTTTTTTCCCCAGCTGTTTTCCCCACATGAGGTCTCTTCTTGCTCAAAAAACATCGGGGTCTTTACCAGAAATTTGACCAGTGTGGCAATAACAACTTACTGCCAACAGGGTAATGCCCCATTACACTGGTCCAAACCCAAACAACTTGGAGCCTGAAGGGGCTGGAAATGGTTCAAGTGGTATTAAGGATTCACAGAGATTCTGAGAAACGCTTTAGATAAGCTGTTCTGTTACTGTGTNACAGTCCGGGGGAAGCCCCCTGGAGCGGCGGGGTGGGGGGGCTCGGCCGGGGCGTCCCTGAGGGCAGGAGGGGGGCGCGGGGTCCCTGAGGGCCGGAGGTGCTGTGAGCGCGGTCCCTCAAGGCTCGGGGGGCTGCGAGAGGGGTCCCTC
>VZRX01016816.1:0-47620 GCA_013398075.1 Notiomystis cincta
ATCACCTGAGGCTTCTCCCACTGGTCAGGGAGAGGGGTCGTTCCCCTGCTGCACTGTGGGGTCCCTCCCATGGAAGACAGTTCTCTATGAACTTCTCCAGTGTGAATCTATCTCATGATCAGGTCCTTGCAAACTGCTGCAACATGAGTCCATCTCAAAAGCAACTGTCCTCCTCAAACCACTGCGGCGTGGGTCACTCCTCCATGGAGTGCAGTCCTTCACAGAGGCTGCTCCAGCCTGAGAGCAGGGGCCCTCTCTCCACAAATGTCCCATGGGCTCACAGCCTCCTCTCAGCTGTCCTCATGCTCCAGCGTGGGGCTCCTCCACAGGCTGCACATGGATCTCTGCATTCCTGTGGATTTCTGTGGGCTTCAGGGGGACAGCTCCTTCACCATGGCCTGCAGAGGAATCCTGGCTCTGGTGCCTGGAGCACCTCTCCACTTCCTTTGCTGGCCTTGATGTCTGCAGAGTTGTTCTTATCACTCCAGTTAAAATTGCGTAACTGCTTTTTGTTTATCTTTCTTCTTGAATGTGTTATCACAGAGGCGTTACCACCATAATTGGCCCAGGCTTGACCAGCACATTCATCTTTAGAGGCATCAGGGATTGGCTCTTCTGGACATGGAAGAAGCTTCTAGCAGCTTCTCACAGAAGCCATCCCTGTGGCCCCCGCTACCAAAACCAGGTCATGCAAAACCAACAGACAGGTTTAAATAGCTGGTCCTACTGAAGTGGATGAAATGACTGGTTACACAGCCCTGTGTCCATCTGAACTCTGACCAGACTGACCTTTTCTTAACTTGGACTCTCCAGTACAAACAGTCCTATGACAATCTGTGGAAGAAGGATGAGCAGCAGGGATCTTCACCCTATCATAAACCACAAAGGCGCGTTTGCTACTGTGTGATAAAAACTCAGAGCTGCTGCTGGCTTTACTGGTTCGTGATTGCTCCCTCTTCTGCTCCCATGGCTAGAGGATATCATAAATTACCAAGAGAGCCCTCCCCTTAGCTGGGCAAGGGCTGAACTTTGGTTGTGTATTTGAGCTCAGGGCACAATTAACCTGGCACAATTCACTGAGGCATAGTTCACTGTAAATCCTTACAAAGTAAATGAATTGTAATCACTACATTTCAGTGATGACTAAAAGGCAATTTGAGGACTAAATAAAGCAGGATGTTGAAATTTCAAAGAGCAGGTATTTTGAAAGGATTTGAGGAAAAAGGAGAATACCTGCAATTCCCTGCAATGCTTGTGATGTGGCTGTGTGTGCTAATGCCATGGTCAAGCAGTACATGGCTGCATGGGCTCATGGGGGGAAGGAAGGATTGAGCCTTCAATCCTGCACTGGAGACAAAGGAGGTGGAAATCTGCCAGTCATGTCATGGACCTGTGCTCAGTAGTGGTCCAGCCCCCCCTTTTTTTTGCTCTCCAATTTTCATAATTTTTCCCCTGCTTAAAGCAGGGTTTATTCCATGATTGTCTCACTGCTCATTTGACCCTACTAAAGCCAGAGCTCACTTAGCTGTGTTCTGGCTATGAGGGATGGTTTTACAGCCCCAGGCATGCTGGTGTCTGTGTGAGACACAAGTGGCAAGGAAGAGTTTGCAGAGAAAGGCATCACTGAATGCCACAAAGCTTTGGCAGTGTTAAGGTCAGTAATCTTACAGAAGCTTCTAGCAGCTGGCACTCTGCCCCTGGCTCCCAGGTGATGGTGGTCCAAGGCTGTTTGTGACTCCCTGTGTGTGTGCTAAGCCTCAGAGGAATTAAAGCAGCGGAGCAGAACTGCTCAGGCTGGGACAAGTGAGGAAATGGCACCTTAGTACATGCCAGTTGCTTAGGAATCCCAGGCTGGGAGGAGAGGGAGTTTACTGTGATGGCTTTCATAAGCTGACGTGTGATTTAGGCCTGGTTGAACGTGTGATCATTGGGCTGTAGCTTTCTCCTGAGCTACTGAGAGGAAATCTACAATACCAGCCGAGCTTGGCTCCCTGCCGTGCTTGCGTGATGCGGGCTGCACTGGGGACTTGCTGTGCTTAAGGTGCTATGAATTGGATCCAAGCATGATTTAAGGCAATTTTCTTGTAATTCACAGTCAAGCAATGGAATAGATCTGCCTTCTGAGAATCAAAATGTATTAATAACTCCCTTAGACACAATTTGGAAGCAAATGATTACCTACATTTTTTGCTGAATTTGAGAGCATTATTTTACTGTACGGAGATGAACTCCATTAGCAGAACACATGAATTAAAACAAAGCAGCTTTATTTGCATTTTGGTTAACTGTTCTTGAGAAAAGAAAGCTCATCTAGTTGTGAATATGTGGCAACAAAGATTATAAATGGTGCAATGGGGCTTAATCTTTAGATTTTATATTTCTACAAAATGGCTTTCATACAGAAACATTTCCTTCTTACCTACAGCTGAAATTTGTCACCATGGTAACCTTCTGAGTTTGGAGGGGTGGGATGCTCTAGGCAAATATATGGCTACAACCTCAGAAACTCAGAAACCCAAACTGAGTTTCATTTCTCCTCTCTTTCTTTCACATCTATGAGGTTCTTAAACACTGGACGCTGCTCACATAACCAGATCAGAGAGAGGCTGTATGGATTTAAACTCTGTTTTCTTTTTTTGAGAGGATCAGTGTTTAGGGCAATATTCTCCCTTATTCAAATGGCTCCATCATTCCCTAGCTGCAGCTCCAAACCAGTTTGGCTCTCCAGGAATTGCTGGATCATGCTCTGCTCCCATACCTGCAGTGTCACCCACTGTTGCTGGGGGAAAGCAGAAATCCTGAACTGGGGCCCCAGCAGCTCAGAAGTGGGGAGCATACTGTTAATTTACTGGCCTCAATATACACACAGCTCTATTTTGTTTTGTTTGACATACATGTCTGAGAGCAACTTCAGGCCTTAAAGATTTCTTTTTTAAAATTTATTTTTATTTATTCTGAAGAGTCAAAAACCCCTCATACAAATGTGCTTAAAATTTCTGAAATTAAAATTATTAGAGCTGTGGAGAACCCTTGCCCACGATGTTATGTCAATGCAATAATATTTGAAGGACATGTCCACATCTTCATCATTTAACTTCTGATTTTTATTTCCCATTTATATGTCAAACTCCTTCGCGGTGCTTGCCCATGTTCTATTTTTGGGTTGCAGGAAAATGGAGGAGTTTATGATTAAAGCCCTGGACAAAGGCTGTGCAGACTGAAGTTGCTATTAGTGAACTTCTGACTCTGTCACTAACTCTTGACATAACCATGGCTGAGTCATTCCATGTCTTTCTGCCTTAGGTCCTTGTCTATAGACAGCACCTTCTTTCTTCTTCTCCTTTTTCTTGTGTGGGCATACAGTGTGACAAGTGCTGGTGTCAGGGTTGTTCCTCATCTGTGCAGTAGTGCCTTGATTTTATCTGAGGCTTCTTGGTATAGCTAATAAACAGTGAATGAAAATGATTCAAGGGAGTGCAATAACAAGCAAGGTGGTGACCCTACCTGCTTATTTGCTTTTTGAGAAGCTCCTGGCCTGCCACAGGAGCCACCAGTAAAAAAGGCCCTGTCATCTGAGTACACTCATGCCTTTCTTCTCCCTGTGACTGTTTACATCTTCTTATCTTTCCCCTGTAGGGTAGAGCAATCAAAAACATTCCTTCATGTTAAGTCAGGATGTGTTTGAAAGTGTTGTCTGGCCCAGGCTAGCTCTGGCTTCTGTGCCTATCTTTGCTCCTTTGAGGCCACCTGCTAATCTGAAGTATGTCACCTTTAACTAGGAAGATCAGGTTTAAAAGCTTTGGAGCCACTGGCAGGCAGAAGGAAGAATCCTTCAGGGCAGTTTGAGCACTAGGTCCACTTCCTGGTATCTAGCACATGAGGCTGAGCTGACTATAAATATGCAGCCACCCACCACACTGCTGTCCCAGTAGGGACTGGGGGCAGAAAGCATCATTTTGGGGATTTTACAAGGCGAAAGAATATGGAGCATAAAAAATAGCTGTGTTCACAGGTTACCATCCGCCATCTCGCTTCCTTTACACTATCTTCTCCTCTCTTTGTCAAGAGCAGCACAGCATGAAAGGGGGAAAAGACACATGCTGAGGCTGCAGTAAGCTCTTGGTGCCTCCTGCCTTCTTTCCCCTCTTCTGCTGTACACACTGCTCCTTTCATCTTGTTTAGGGTGGAGCGGTGGATCACGGACAGGCTTATTAGGAGAAGGACCTTGCCATTCAGATGCTTATACACCCATCTCCCAGATTACTGATATCCCTTGCATCTGCAGAACTGGGTAGGTAAATTTGTAAGAACGTGTTTTTCATTGAGAGATTTTTGGAGACATCTTCCTATCAGGTGTGTTGCACAAAATGGCTCCCTCCAAAGGAGGGAGGATCTCCCAGTCAACTTCCCCAAAATTTAAGGCAGGGAGGAAGGTGAAAAGCAATGATTTCCAAAATTATCTGAACGTTTTTTTTCAAGTAACTTAAATTGTTTACGGGCTCAGACTGGCACGGGGGATGAATGGAGGTTGTGCTGGGTGCCTGTTGCATTCACATAAATTGCTCCTCTCCCCAGAGCCCCATCTCCTCTGTGCAGCCAAATCATGTATGTTTGTAGGAGACAGTATGCCTGTGTTTCTCCCACGACCCTGCTGGCTCATTAGTGTTATTTCTGGAGGTCTTGTTTCCACAGTAACAAGCAATTACCATTGTTCCTTGGACTGCCAAAGTTACCACCAGCAACGCAGAGGAAGATGCGTTATTCTCTATATTGGGATAAAATGCCTTCATATGTCTTGCTATTCACTGAATGCCAATCCTGACGCAGGTCCTGTGCAAATAGCACACTCCACCCCCTGCCAGTGCTGCTTTTGCTGGTATTAAGACATACCAAATTCTGAAAAGATCCAAAATGATCTCTTCTGGTCTGTGGCTACACTGGCAACGACAGGGTCAGGATTTCAGCAGCAGGATGACTGTACCAATGGTAGCTCTGGTAGGAATATAAATAGAATAGCTTGGAGGCAGTTCTTTTTGCAATTGTGCTTAGCCCTGTTCTAAGTAATGCTGGCTAGTGACGTCAATGAAATATACTCTGTGTTCACCCTATAGCTCCTACCAGTACTATGGTGGAGCTCCCACATAGGAGTCTGGTGGTCTTGTGCTAGCAGGATGCTGTGTCTGTATTGCACAATCCTTCATCATCCCCAAGGGTAATGTGTGTGCATCAGCTCCAGCCATTTCTTCCATCAGTGGCTTCTCCTTTCCTGTTTATATTGCACACTGTTTCAGCTGAAATGGTCTTTGAACCCCATAGAACATACCCCAAATTTCATGCACATTATCAAAAGAGTAGGCAGCTGGGAAGCTGAAGGAATATGGGCTTTTGTAGGTGAGAGCAGTGGGATACTGGAGCGCTGGGGCAGCTGGGTCAGGTTTCGTAGCTTGGTGAGTTTTTATGGCTTTCAGTGACTCCAGTTTCCAAGTGTGACTACATATTCTAAGAAGCTCTGGGGCCCTGTTGTAAGCTCTGAGCTCCTCTTAACAGAGTTTTCTTGTGAATGGGTGTATGTATGGATCTACATATACACACCCACTTGCCCAAATGACTAATAGCAGATGTTGGAGGGAGAACACAGCCTCTAGCTTCCATAAACCAAAGCACAAGGAATCTTGCTCCAAGGAAGCTGAAGCAGAGAGAGCAAGAAAAGCATTTTAAAACTGATGAACTGCCTTTTGTGAAAGGCCTTGGAAACACCTGCACTAGAGATTTTTAAAACCTAGACTTACCAGAGAAGGTGAAAGACTCTTTCGTATCAGATCGCTGTATGAGTGTACGAGGGTGACGACAAACAAAGGGTGCTGCTTTGACAGCTACCAAGATTGTACTGCTTTAGATACCCTTAAGGAAATAAAAATCTAACAGCAAATACACTGTCTTTTCATAGGATGGAGAAAAGGATAGCCAGAAACAATTGTTGGTAAAGTCCCACCAAGTCTGCCAAAGTTATCTGAGAAGTGAAAAAAAAGAATCACAGGAAATGAGTTATTCATGATGCAGAATAGCCATCACCTTGATTTGAAATGAAGGTGGAGGAAGAAGTCACACACAGATGGAAGGAAAGTGCCTGTCTATCACATATCGATTCGAAAGGCCCTGCCTGATTTTGAAGTATCTCTTAATTATTTGAATTGAAGTGTTACAAAGTCACTCGGTTTTCTTTGGGGCTTACCATGAAGGCAAGTCAGCATCAGAGAAAGGTTAAGAAAATATCCTTGGGCATGTGAGAGTGGTCCTACCTAATGCAACAAGCTTCTCTTCTCTTCTTTTCTGTTGCATGCACTTAAAGCCTTGGATTTTAGCATCTGTATGATGGGGAAAAAATGATAATAATCTTATTTTCCCCATGTAAACCAGAAGCTGGTTAGTTCTAGGTGACAGGTTGGGTGGTTTATAATGAGCGGAGCCTTGATGTTGTATCGTAAGGAAAATATTCCCACCTCGAAAAGAAGCCAAGGCTTTGCTGTTGGCGTGGGCTGCAGGGCCCCCCTGGCGCCCCAGGCTCGCAGCTCGGTGCTGTGCCGGGCTGGCCGGCAGACACTAGGTGGAAGCCTTGGGTTGCAGTTCCACTGCAGCCGCTGACGGCAGGGAGACGAGGACTTGTGCTTTCAGAAAGGAGATCTTTTTCTTTTCTTCCTGCCTTCACGTGCTAGAAAGGGAAGTCCAAGCTCTTCTGGTGCGCGGTGGGGTGAGCAGAGGAATGGAGGAGAAGTGTCAGTCCCATCCCGGGTCCTCCCTGCAACAGGATCTTGTGAGCAGGGCTATGGTGGGAGCCTTGAAACCCTCTGTGTTCTTGGGTGTGGTTGGGTGGCAAGATTGATTTAATTTTTCCTGATTTATTTTATCCTCATTTATATATTCTGATGGGGATAATTTTGAGATCCCTGTGAGTGCATAAAAAAGAATTAATACTGGGATGAAAGTGAGTGCCGATTAGCTGCTTTATCTTGCAACAAATGCTGGTGAAACCAGCTACGATAAAGTGCATGCTGAATTTATGATGATTGCTTTCGACAAGGCCTCCAATCTGAGAACTATTCCAAATAGGGAGATTTAGAGTTAGTACAAAGAATGAATCACAGGTTAAGTGAGAGCCAGATGAAACTTGAAATGTTCATTTGAGAGAAATGTCAAAGTTTATGATTTCAAGGTGTCTTGTTACTTTTAGTGATAAAAATACTGTTTTCATTGTATTCCTAGGAACTAAAAATTATGAAAATTTCTATTACATTCTTTTAGAAAAATAGCTCATATTTTATTTTGAAAATTAGTAAAGTTTTGGTATCGTTTCACATATCAGTTGAAATGCAGAGTTAGGTTATGCCAAATCTAGTCTCATAAGAGGCCACGTTATGCAATCCTACCAGTAACATAACATACCATGAATATAATAATTAAATATTGTTACATAATTTAGTACAGGTGATATTTTATATTTGAAACAAGTGATTTTTCTGCAAAGCAATGAGTTTTTTATCAAAAGCAATAGCAGCTTTATTAGTCTGTGCTAAATGAAACAATTTAAATTTTTGCACTCTGAAATAGAAATGTTCTGGGTACTACTTAGGGACCAATTGTTTTTAATATCCAAGAAACCTGATTCCAGGGTAATGGTAGGATATTGAACACATCAGTGTCTCTCATTATTAACTAAAGAACATAAAAAAAAAAAGCAAGCAGAAAAATATGTTAAGAAAATAAAAGGTTGCTTTCAAAAATAGTATCTTAATTTGAAAGATGATCTGTCATTTTTCCCATATGCAAACTTTTCAATACTGAAATTTTTGTTTCAGCTTCCTTTTACATAGGGATTTTTCATTTGTACTTAGAATTTTTTCCAAAATGTTGATTTTGTCAAAGTGGTATTTTCTGGTTGAAGACTGTTTCGATTAAAATTTTCTCACTAGTGTGAGCTGTTATGACACACTCCTCCTCCACCCTCTGAGCTGTTGTAAAAGGGTGAGTGAAGTTATTGATTTATCTTTCCTTGTTTTTTTTTTTTTTTTTAGTGCAATGACTTCAAGAGCTTCATGGCTGTTCTGCAGACAGATGCACAATTGTGAAATATCAATATGGACTGCAAATCTCTACTGTCTGTGAGCTCCTCTTCCCCTCTGCATAACGTAATCCCTATCTCCACAATGCCTGCAGAGATACACATTTGCAAAGATGTTTTTCTGGAGATAGCGTGCATAGCAAACACTCCCTTACTTGTTCTCATCTCTAGCAACATTATACCGAGTTTCAGTTCACAGTTCCCTGTGTTCCCCCTCCTACCACTGAAATGCAGCCAACTCTGAGCTGCGGCTATTAAACATCACACAAGCAGCACCACAAAACAGATTGTGGAAAGCACAGGAATTCAGAGAAAAGCAACAAATTCAGTGAGGTCTGGGAAGTGATAACAAAAGGATCATGGGGAATGAATTACTCATGATGTAGAATAGCCAGCACCTTGATATTCAGGTGATACCAGGATGCAAGGGCAGATTTTTGAGGGTGGCACAAAGACATGTCACTAGGAGCAGTCAGGTTTCAGCCAGGGAGACGAGCAGGTCAGTTTCCTTAACCACTCATTTTTGTCAGTCTTTCAGAGTCCCAAGGAAAGGGCTGAAGGCATCATTGCTTGAGGGTTTTAAAACTGGTCGGTTTCAAGACAGGCGAAGGCACTTTCAGGACAGATGAATAAAACAAGATGGAGCAAGTACTGTATCTATTCCCACTTTGTATGAGTCTGAGAAAACAGTAAGGAGAAAGATGGAAAGGTCTGCAGGAATCACATGTACAAAGTTAGGAAACAATGTGAACTGGTGTGATAATAGCTGTGACATGGCTAGGGAAAAGCTTCCAAAGACAGTGCTCTTCTTTGACAAGAAGGCTATCTTCATGGTGACCTTAAGGTGAGAAAGGAGGAAAAAGGGGAAGATGTGCAATGAATCAGAGGGAAGAGAAATGTGTGCAAATGTATGTAGCTGTTTATGTGTGTGTGCAGCACAATAGGAGTCTCATTGAGGTCGGAAGGAGCACTGTAAGTGTCTGCATCTCAGTTTGCTTGCACTAGTGGCTTCAAGAGGGCACCTTGGCACAAAACCTGCACATGAATTCTTGCAGCTTTAGGTAAAGTGATGAGTGGGGAAGGTTGCCAGACACTGTCACTGAGCATTCAATGGACAGCTAAGAAGCAACTGCAAAAGTCTGTTCCCAACTCAAGTTGCATAGCAACACTAAATCGTCAGATTGCTGTTATGTCAGTCCCTTACATTATCCCCATTTTTACAGCCGGTTTTAGGAATCACGAAGTATACGATGTTACTAGCCCACTTCACAGCTGGATGTGTGACCTTTGTGTCTTGCTGAATGATGCCATGTAATTTGCTGCAAAGGTGTCTCAAAGTAGTACACCAGAGAGAAAAATCTTTGAAGATCCATCAGCACAGACCATAAGGAGCAAAGGATATGCCTGTGCAGGATGGGGCAGGAGAGATAGTTCAGGGTGCAACCCTAACCCTAACCCTAACCCTAAACCCTAACCCTAACCCTAACCCTAACCCTAACCCTAACCTTAACCCTAACCCTAACCCTAACCCTAACCCTAACCCTAACCCTAACCCTAACCCTAACCCTAACTCCTTAAAGGAGTCTAGTGTCTGCCAAACTTGTTGGGATGTGTGTTACCCCATCACTTCTCTGAACTGAGTCTTCACTGGTCCAGTTGAAAGCCTATATTAAGGGGTGAGCCACAGCTGCTCGTGTGTTTCGAATGCTCCCAGTGCATGCTTGTGCTTGGTGTTTGGATCTCTCCTGTGGACCATTGCTGCTGTGCAATTCTAACTCCCAGCCAGCTGTTTACTGCTTTTCAGTGTAAGCACCTTGTGAACTGTTTCCTGGTGGAAATGATGAAGTACAAAAGTAGTCACAACATCATCATCCTGTGATGTTTCAGACGCTGGCAGTCTCTGAAACAATACCTAGAAGTCTGCTTCTCTTGCAGGATGTTTCGAGTAACCTGCATAATGTCTTTCCTGGATGTCTTGTGTAGCACAGCATCCTCCTCCCTTTTTCATTCTATTGCTTCCTCTTTTGCTGGCACAAGATCCTGAAATGCCCCTGCCATCTCTGCAGCCAAGGCAACCAGGGTCACTGGGTACCAAGGTGTGGCTGGAGTTTTAAGGATGCAAATAAAGTGAATGAACTCCTTTACTGCAAACATCAGAGTGACATGGATTGAGGACACAGGGTGGAATGAAAACGACCTTACAAGCCTTTTGAACTGGATGGTGGAGAGAGTGACCTGCTTAAGCAAGTAATTCTCAGTGATGTATCTCCTTTCTGAAGAGTGCCTGCTTGTAAACTATACCAGCTTTTTCAAGATCACCACTGCAAATTATGAACCAGCAAACAGACCTCAGAAGGACAAGATAGACTGCCTGTTTCCTCTGTATAGAGTAATGGAATTATTCTGCTTCATTAAAACAACTGATGAGAAAACAAAGAGCCTCAAGAATCAGTTCCTCTGTTTCTGTGCCCAGAATGCAAAGCACACAAATGGTACAACACCTGGACCAGGACCTACAAGTGACTCTTACTTGATATCAAGGAGACTGAGCTCAGACAAAGTCTAACACAGCAAATGAAAAATATCCACCTATGACATTGCTAAAAGAGATCTGATAGCCATGAAGTTACCCTTAACAAAGGAATATCTCTTTAATGCAAAATAGCTTAGCAGTTCTTAGGAAAAAGGAACAAAAGCTGTTTGTCTGATTTTCACCCTTCTTCCCTGTAGTACTCCCCTGAACTGCTGGATGGGACACTCCAAAAAGCTTATTTCCCTCTCCAGGAGAGAGTCTCCTCTCTGTATTTTTGATATATCTTGCTTTCCCATGAGGATGAGGGATTTGAGGTCATTAGTGAGACAGCAGGTATTGGAGTGGTCACTGGCACCCACCAGCTTTGTACTCAGTCATCCTGAGGACCACTCTAAGGAGGGATTTATCCAAGGGCTCTGCAGAGCAAATAGACTTCCATGACTTGTAGCTGCTCTACATGTGTTTGTTGACAGTCCTGGCAGTTCAGTGAAGGAGTCAGTACTGAGTTATGGGCTGTGTCAGCCAGACTGAAGAGTTTTGTGTAACCCTGCTGCCATGGAATATGTGGAAGTACAGATATGAGAGACTGTTCCATGGGGCCAATTCATGTCTGATAATTAATATGGCTTTTGAGTTTTAACTTGGTCTTCTAGTTTATGGTGGATAGGGCTGATGAGTGGAGGATTCTTTTGTCAGACTTCACACTATGGTCAGAGTTCTGTAAGATTTCCCTCTATATATATCTCTATCAGTTTCAGTCTGTATGTGTTGCCAGGTACCATCTTTGCAGTGCTTCAGCTTTGTTTGACAATCTGAGTTTCCTATGACCTTTGAGGATAACATTTGCAGGTTAAAAACTGCTGAGTAAGTACAAGTGAGAAATGCAAAAGAAGTGAAAATAGTCAGGTTTTAAAGAAAATCATCTTCTGTCAGCATTGTTTGCATGTGTGCTCATTTCTTATAAACATTCAAAGGCTTGAGTTTCCTGTTGCTAGTATATGTGGAAAACAAATGTCAAGACTGCACATGAGCACTTTCCATAAATTAATATTAAATGTGCAGACACATTTCATCTCAAAGTGCTTGTATACTCCTTTTGTCAGAAAGCAGAATAAATGATGATCAGAATCACCACCTAGTTATAATGGGGATAACCAGGAAATAGCCTGCTGGTTATTTCCATCTGTAGTTATGAAAATGCTCAACAAGGAAGGTCAGGATCATAGCCTCCAATTTTGCAAATGAGACACAGTAAAGCCACTTGTCTGGCAGTCACAGAGCTTCCATCTCTCTACTGAACCTGCAGATGCACATTTGATTATTTTCTCTTCTGTCCTTGACTACCCCTTTTAAAAGGAGTCACTCACCCTTCCATTATTGCTCAGGACGTGAGGCTGTCCATCACCACCCAGCAGAGGCTGCTGTCCATCCTGGGAGTGCATGTGCACTTACTGGCATGCATTTTCTCTCTGTCTCTCATCCAAGGAAGAACTGAAGGCCTTGCAAGCATGCCTTGCTGCTTTCCTTCAGGTCACCTCTGCTTCTGCCTTCAGTGCCCCTCACTGCAAAGGGTCTCTTCTCCCCTGCATCTCTTTAGGGCTGGCCAGAGGCTGCCTTCAGCAAATGTCCTGGCAGAAGAGTCCTGATTGTGTGCTTGAGTATTCTGTACCTTTCCTCCTGTCCTTGTCTCGTTCTCAGGGGTCTCTCATTTTCCAAGGCTGTCAGACAAAGATTTGTAGTCCTGAGTCCTCTGCTTTCTTGTGTGGGTTTTCCTCCTGACACTCCCCCAGACTGTGCAGAGGTACAGGAGGGTTATAGACTGAGTGTGTTGTTTTGTGCCAGAGCAGATCTTGATAACGTGTTTTACAAGGTTCCCTGGGAGGATGAGCTTGCTAGTGGCTTCAAGAAATGAAATTCAGTCAGAAGGGACTTGATCAAAATGTTTGAAGTAACATGTATCAGAAGAGGTCTTGTGGGGAAGACCTTTTCTTCGTGTTTTTCCAGAAACTAACAAAGGGCCATTGGGAGAAAAATTGGCAAATGCAGTACCTGGCTACTTCACAGAGTGGTGATTAAACCATGAGGTGTGTTGCCACTGTATGTTCTGAAGGCCACAAGTGGAAGAAAAAAAATCCCAGTAGCTTTATGGAGTAAGCCAGCTTCCAAATTTCTAGGAATTAAAATGTTTCTTGAGCTGTCTTGTACAACTTCTTCTCAAGGGCTCTGGGGACACCAACAACCCTGGCTGTCCTTGCCCAGCATTTCTTGGGGCTTCTTCCACCCTGCCCAGGTCCCAGGCCCTCAGGCCCTCAGGCCCTCAGGCCCCCAGAGCCATGAGCCTCTGCCCCAGTGATGCTGCAGCAGGGATGCTCTCCCCCACAGCTCTGCCCTGCCCAGCCATGGCCCTGCTGTGCCAGAGAGGTGCCTGGTGCCATGGGATGGGGCTGCTCCTGGTGCCTCTCAGATGCTCTGCTTCTCAGCTGGGCTGTAGGGATGTCCCTGTGGAGCCTTCCTAGGGCTCTGGCACTTCCTGCACAGTTTTGTAAGGCTGCAACCTACTCTATATAAAGTATATACCATCACATGCCATAGTCAGTAACATTTCTAAAGTGGGTGATTCTCTCCCAATATGCTGCTTTTATCAAAAGCAAGAGAGTTAATGCCTGCCAGGATATAGAACTTATTGCAGAGACTGCAAATGTGATACTTGGACTAGTAAGTCATTTTACCAACGCTCTTCCTCTTAAAAGTGATCATTGTTAGAAATCATTGATCTTTTTCTTGTCCTCTTAGTCTGACAATATCACAGCTCCGAAATGGAAAGCCTTGCTGTGTGAGCAGAGATACACAGATCAATATCCCTTCTTGTGGCAGCAAGTGAAAATGTGTGGTGCAAAGGTAGACCTCCACAGTCCTGTTAGCAGGAACAGCTTGGATGTAAGCATCAAATGTCACAGCAGTTGAAATGAAAAAAGTTAATATAGATGTTTGTGGCATCAACCTGCCTGCTTTGGAATTTAAGCATTATTATTTGGAGGATAGTTGCAACATTTTGTTATAAAACTTCTGGAGTTTCTAGGGAGAAGGAGGGGAATGAAACTAGAAATATCTGTCAAAATAGCCGTATCCCAGTGTTTGGGCACATTTATTTCAGAAAGGCAGGAAGTGATCCAAGGGAATGGCCTGAAGTTGTGTCGGAAGGTTTAGGTTGGATATCAGGGAAAGAGTTTTCCCACAGAGGGTGTTTGGGCACTGGAACAGGTTCCCCAGGGCAGTGGTCACAGCACCAGCCTGCCAGAGCTCAAGAAGTGTTTGGACAATGCTCTCAGACACACGGTGTGACTCTTGGGGATGGTGCTGCAAAGGGCCAGGAGTTGGGCTTGATGGTCCTTGTGGGTCCCTTCCAGCTCAGCATATTCTGTGATTTGGTGGTTGTGTAGTCAGTCAGAAGAGGCCAAGGGATCCATGCTTTTGTTAACACACACTCCTATGCTTACTGAAACTGCAGGCTACAATATCTCTTAGATTTACCAGCAGGTATATTGAAGCTCAACAACCAAAGTCTCCAACACCAAAACCCATGAATTCAAGTTTAATCTTGGTACAGCCTAGGTAAATTTGGTTCTGGCTCTTCCCTTAATGGGATATTTGATGGGATGTTGCATTCATTTTGAGGATTTTCTTGCACTATGCAGGACAGAGGGATCATGGAAGATTAATTTATTTTTTTTTTTTAAAAAGGAAATAACTTTTCAGACCAAAGAGCTGTTAAAATACTGGTGTCCAGACTTCTATCACTTCATTGTGTTGGGTTGTGGCAGGGGAGTTTTTCCATAGTAGAAGATTCTTCTTGCGCTTTTTAGTGTCAATGCCTGGGTCAAATTTGTGGCCTAGATGCTTCTCATGCTTAGCAGGGGATTGCTGGGCTGCCTTTCTTGCATGCTGCTTCGTGGTGGTGGCAATTGTGGGATCTGACTGTGCATCAAGTCTGAGGAATCCCATAGGAAGCCTCCACACAGAGGATTTAACTTGTGATTAAAAGCAAGACAAGGCTGCATCCGTATTAACCTTCTCTCTGCAAAACCCAAGAAGGTCTCCCAACTCTCTCCTCCCCAAACCTCCACCACTTTTCCTTTTTCTTTGATTTCTCAGCTAAAAATAGGGTGACAGAGGGACTGTGGGGTAAGCAGCTGGAGTAGAGCGGAGCCAGTTGCCATAGAAACCAATGAGCCATTTAGCAGCACTTGCCTTCCTCCTTTGCCTGTGGAATTTATTTTTCCCTCTTGTTCATGGAGGGCCAGTGTGAGGTGGCAGAAGTCCCACACCAGCTGAGACACAGCTCCCTGCCCCTGTGGCCACCTGGGATGCCAGTGTTCCCTCAGGATCTGCCTCCTGAGTGAGGAAGGGGAGAGGGTGGATGGACGTCAGATGGAAGAAGGGTCTGAGCTTCAAGCTTGCACATACGCTGAGTTTTTCCCTCTCACCCTGTCATCTTGTTTTCCTCTCATGCTAGATAGCACTTGGTTGGTGCCCCAAATATTCAAAGAGGACTCTCCAGGCCACTTGTGCCCTCCCTTGTCTCTAAAGATGGCAAATAGCAGCAGTTGGGTTTTATGCATATAACCATGTGCTATATTACACCCCAGGCTTGAGTAGCAAAGACAGGAGTTTGGAGGTGAACATATGGGTTAGAAGAAGAGAATATTCCTTTCTTCCCAGGTCTTCTTTCCATCATGAAAAATTAACTTTTGGGTGATTATTTAAAATAGATGCCCAACCTACTTTTGGTTCACATGGGGCTAGAGTTGCTTTAATTTCACTGCATATACATTTCTCAGTGGGGAAAACCTATTTCCTTGAAAGATCAGAATTTCTAAATGGAATACCTGAAACATATTAAGCTGTAATTTGGCTACACCTGATTCAGGTTTGGAGAGCTTTATATTCAGTAGTTTTCCTCTTTTTTTTCTTTTTCCCTGAGACTGAAGAGACATACATTGTTAGGTAGCACATACTTCACTAAGTTTAAAAATAAACTTAGGAAATATTATCACTAGCAGAAAAGTACTAGATTGGCAGCTCTTGGAGAATGAAATCTTCTCTTCAGCCCTGAAGTGACAGAGCCAGTTTTGGTAAGACCATCCCACACTGCTTCTCATCCGTATGCTCCAAACGTCGCTTCCTCATAACCCGAGTCATGTGAAAGAGCCCCAGCTGCTCACACCTGGATGCAAACCCCAGGTGTCTGCTGGCAGGTGCTGTTTTCTTTCTCACTCTGTGCTATGTGGAAGTGGTAATGGGAAAGACAGTCACTCATTAATGGGTGCTGCAAGCACAGTAAAGCTGTAAGGAATTTGCCAGCAGAACCATGCCCGGTAAAGCTCGCCAATGTAGTGCTGCTCCTTCAGGTTGCATGTTACCAGCATTTCTGAAGCTTGGGAGAAAAAGTCTATTACCTAGAAATCATGGTAGATAAAATTGAAAGTGGTTTCTAGAAATTTGGGCTGGGTAGTTTTCCTCTGGGTAATCTGAAATAGGGGGTTTGTGTTTGATTTCTCCTCTGAACATGAATGGAAGACTGAAAGGTAATAAATGGCATCACACAGCAGTACCTACAGGGAAGTGTAAATGTTAAATAATGTTTATGACATACCTGCAATGTCAAATGTATTATTTAACTTCTGCTCATCAGAGAAGGCCAGGCAAGATGTGTGATGGAGTTAGAACTGGGTCAAAGGTATACCTGGGAAGTGGCCTGGCTATCCCAAGGATGCCATTCTGCAGCTGCTTAGAAAAGGTCAGCTTTGACTCTTGATGCTGACTCTTACTATTACTTGTCTGTACCACATCACTGACACCAGCAGGACCTACCTATGCTCTAAAGAGCTATATGAGCACTTGTGCTGCTGGGTGAGTCCAGATCCGTGCAGACTCCTAACAGGGAGCATGGCAGAAATATGGGCAGGGTCATGCTGTGTTCTGGTGTTGTCCTGGTTGGCACAGCAGTCTTTTTGCAGCCCTTGCTGTCAAAATAATGCAAAACAACCTTGGGGTTTTGTTAATGTGTCACATCAGGGTAATTTATTTAGTTGCCCATGCTTTCTTCTCTCTCCTCATTTTTGCCCAGGGTCCTGTGCAGCAGTTCACGTGCAATTAACTGCTTTCCAGCACTTAACCAAGATTGCAGTGCAAAAATTTGATCTGAATTAAAATATATCCCCAGATTTAGGCAGCTTGATCCAGGTTTGGTGGTGGCCTATTTCTCAGTGAAATGTGTAACAGCAGCCAAGTGTCTTCTCTTGTATATTATTATGTTTTTTAATTTCATGGTGTGTTTTCTTTGTTTGTTGTAGTAGCCTGAAGTCATGCATCAAAACTCTTACTGTATTCATGAAAACATACCAAAGGCGAGCTTCACTGGCTAATTAAATCTTCTCTGTTGCACGCTGGCATGATAAATATAGATTTAAAACAAACAAAATTTTATATTATAGAAATTCTCCTATTTTATTCACCTGATGTTATCAGAAGGGTCTGGCCCAAGAGGAAGGAATTGCTGACTCCTACACAGGAAGTAGGAGGAGCAAGAATCTGGGGCAATTGGGTACAAAAATGAAGGGGTTTTTTTGTACAGAGGAATTCCTGTATGCTAGAAGAAAAAAGGTAAAGGTTACAAAGCAAATTCTTCCACCAGCAAGATCAGAAACTGCATGTATTCTGTTCTCTTTAGGAGTCATTCAGAACTGCAGCTTGATTTGTGAAATGAGATTTGGGAGGAGAAGAACTGAACCCCACAGCAACAGCTTGTGGTGGAGGGGAACAGAGAACTGTCGAGCACACTGAGCATCAACAACAGATGGGTTTTTGTGCAAAACATGGTGTCATGGTTAGCCTTTGAATGAAAAATGATGGCTCTCCATCTCTATAGCAAAGCATTCAAGAAGAATAGGTGTGCTCTTGATGGTTTGAACTTACAGGTGGGGATTGGTTCATTTCTCTTTCCTCTTCTTCCTCCTTCCTAAAGAAACCCTTTCACTTTTTCTCTACTTCCTCAGGACCTTAGTCTATGCAGAAAATCCTGTCTTCAGCCTCCAAGGGACTGAGATTTTGGCAACCCCCAGTCCCTAATACTACTCATAACTGCTAGTTTTGCTGAGCTGAGCATGATGCCCTTTCCTTGAAGTCCACAAGCTGATGTCTGCAGACTACTGTATAGAAGCATTGCTGGGAAACATATGGCAGTAGATGGAGTGTGCTGGGTAAGCAGAAGAGATAAGAAGTGACTGGGCAAGAACCAGCCAGGCTGGATTATTTGGAGGAACCAGGTCTGAGATGGCCTTGCCAGCCAGATGCTAGAAACAAAACTCAAGACCCAGTGGCTGGATCTTAATGCTGCTGGAAAATTTGCATAGCATGTACAATTTGTAGAAGAATTCTTAAAAAAAAAAAGTAAAAGTATTTACGTATAAAATTATAATGTTTTGCTCAGCATCTCTCTTTTTAATATGAAATGAGTTTTTGTACTGGTTGCTATTCACTGCTGAACCAGCTGATGGGGAAGGCAATGAGAGAAGCAATGGTAACTCAGGGTTTGGTAAACCAGCCACTGTCTGTACTGGGTCTAAGGAATACCTGGTTTGTTAATCTGTTTTCTCTATTAAAGGGAACCTAATAGAGCTAATAATTTTGTTTTAATTAGCATTAGATGCCAGTAAGGAAAAGGGAGGATTTTATGCCTTTCTCACATGTACTGAGGAGTCACAGAGCTGGCTCAGGCATAAGACCTCCTTGGAGGAGAATGGAAAAGGGTGCTTCCATGCTGATTGTGGATTCAGGAGGGCAGCATGGCATCAGATTACATCTGTTTGGTATTTTAAGGTTTCTTTACAATCTTAGGGTAGAATATCATTAACTGAAGAATGCAGTCCTGCAGTTTTAAGAGGAAATAAAATGTATTCCATAGAAAATTCTGCTGCTGTGGAAAATGTAGAGCTTTGCCAGCAACCTTCTCACCAAGGAGTGAAACTGCACTCCAGACTCCATGATACAAAGCACGAGGGGAATGGGTTCAACTCTCTTGCCCTTGTGGGTGAGATTGCAGCTGACAGTTCAGGCAGGAGGATCTGTGCAGTGAGTAGCATGAAGTGGGATAATGCATAGTGAGCCCTGCTTGCTGGGGACTTACATACAGCTCTTGTTCTAAACAGTGCCTTCAGACACAGCCCCTGGAGTATGTGCATAATGGCTCTTTGCTGGCATTTTTTGCAATGTAAAATCTCTGATGGGAAGTGGTTGCTTCTGTATAAAACTGCATCTGCCATTGCAGACTGCTAGGCATGTTCTGTGCATAATGTTGTGGTGTTACTGCATGTGTACACTGCTAGTGCCTAGACACACTTCTGAAATGATGAATATTTTTATCTTCATTATGGTCTGGTGTAATGGCAATTCCTCACCGAAGTGTAATCTCAACTACTTGCACTTCAGTAGTGCAAAAAGATCTGATTAATTATTTGTTTAAAGGCTGTAAAGATACTTTCTTCCATCTCTCCCCCTTTCATTCTCAGATAACTCAGGCATAACATCTTTGAAAATTTTTCCTGAGGCTCGCCAGAATACTTCATCACTAGGATGGGGCCCAGGTATGTGCAGTCGTGCTTCAGAACCAAAGGAACTGTTTGAGATTTGTTTATTTTGCAAACAAAACAAAGCCTGGCTGCTTTTTGTTGTTCTCTTTTCTAGGCTGTTAACTCTTGGTATTGTTCACTGTCAGTGCTAGCAGAAAATTAATAAATTTAAAATATTGCTCCTTTGAGCAACTGAACAGAGAAGTTCCTTCTCAAAATTACTTACTGCAAACCATTCAGAGCTTGCTAGACTGCTGTTTTCTATGGTGCTTTGGATCATGACAGAAAGAAACTGTGTAAAAGTAAGGTATTATTATTAGCTCCATTCCGTGTTCAAGCTGACTGATAACAGCAACTGTCCTCTCCTTTCATTGATGTACTTGTGAGATCCGTCAATCAAGGCTGTATCAGCAGCACACGAGGGGGAGGGTGCAAGTGTGTTTATTTTTACTGTCAATTGTATTTGCTAATGAGACTGGAGTCCATTACTAGAGAGGGAGCCTATGTGAGTTAGTGACTGAGTCAATTCGTTATCAAGTGCTGGCTTTCGTGCCAAGAATTGCTGGGGAGAACTGAAAATCATCGTTCCTCCACCCCCAGCTCCCCTCTGTCTAACCTTTCACATTCACTCCTGATATTAACTGGAAATCACAGCTGCTGGAAAACCGGCGGATACAATTTTACAAATGGATGTTGTCTGATGCCAACCTTTCCTCCTCCCCTCCCTGAGCATCTGACATTTCTCAACCAAACGGACGGATGATAGAGAAAAAGTGGGATTATTTCTTTATGTTTGTAATAATAATAATGACTTATTTTCAAAGTGCTTTTGCTCAGTAAGGAGGGGGGATAGAATAGTGTTTATCCAGCTTGCATTTTCCATCTCATCTGCTGTTTTATTCTGCCTCTCAGAATCCTCCTATTTCCACTTGATCTTCTTCACTTTCTTCTTCCTTTTTATCACTTCTGGTCCCTTGCACATCATATTTTTTTCGTGGTGTCCTCCTCCCCTGAGATCAGATGTGCTCTGAGATCACTCTGGCTTTACAAACCACTGCTTCCGAGTCTTTCCCTGAACTGACCATTTTCCTGACCCAGCCTGCCTCTCCACAGGGCATATTTCTTACTACCTGGGGAGACATGCTTTATCCCCACTTGAAACAAGAGCATGTGGTAGCTGCCCTTGGTGTGAGCAGAGTTACCTGCACATGCTGGATAAAACATCAGTCTCCCATGCTGACAGCTCTTGGAGACACTGCCTCACCACTGCTCAAAGCAGGCAAAGCCTCATTTTGCATGAGGCAGGGCTTCATAGTCCTAAAAAAGGATGAAATCACGACAAACTCCAAAGCCTTAGGAAGAATTTGGGGCCATCTGGCAGACAGCATCCTCAGATACAGTCTTTCAGGGATGTGCTCATCCAGAGCTGTCTCTGGTGACAGAGCGCTGTCTGCAGAGCCACCAACACAGCTCCTGCTTTGTTTCCTCGTGCTGCTCATCCACTGCTGGCCAAATCCAGGCTGGGCTATTTCTGTGGGAACAAACTCCAAGGTGGTGTCATTTCATGTAAGATAACGTGTGTGACCTGAACATACCAATTTTCTCAATTGTACTTCCAGAAAAACCCTTGCTTTTTATATTCAGATCCTCTTTGTCCATTGCAACATCTTTCTCCAGGTTTGCTCTCCTATTCTCTCCAATGGAGCAATTCCTGTGTGATTCAGGAGGTGATTTTTGCATTGTTTCATTATTTCACACCCTTCTCTGGCCTTGCCTAGCCTGCCCACCTGGCTGGTCTGGTTGAAAAAGGTTCCCTTATTACCTCACATTGTTTCTCTGTGGTCTGCATCTGTGCTGCCTTACATCCCTGGACAGTTCATAGCTCTCAACCATGACCCTAGTTTCACTGAGGAGGTGGCTACTGTTTTTGGTGGATTCTGAAAAAGACTGGAAACCTGTTTTTAAACTGGGAGGAAGGACAGTGGACCTCTGGGGGCAGAATGTAGAGGGAACAGATAATCTGTGCAGTGCTCCTTTCTTGTCACCTTCAGGTAAAATGGGTAAAACTTCATTTTACTCCACTCACTTTTAGCATTGTAGGTGTGGAAAAGGGAAAAAGTGGGATTCCAAACCCTTCTCTCCCCCAGGCAAGAAAGAATCAGGAAGTCTTGAACGCTGCTGAGGTTGTGTAGTTTCACACCACCCTATTCTACCTTGATCCACTGCAGCCTATGTGGTAGGCTGTGGTAGGGGTTGTAGAGCATAGAGGAATCTCAGCAGAGACAGGCCAAGGAATAAGGAGGAGAAGTAGAAAGTAACTTCTGTGAGCTGGGACAACATCAGGAGAGGTGGGGCTGAGAAGTTAATAATTCACTGCTGGTCTTGCAGATGAGGAGGTGAGTGGAGCAGAGGGAATTACTGATACTTGTGGGGAGGAGCTGAATTTTCTGCATCTCTAAGTGGCCAGAATCACTCCAGAGGTGATCCAAAGTCACCATCTGCTTTTGGGAATGCTGGTGACTTCTGTGAATGTTACATGCTGGGGAGCTGGGAATCGAGTGCTCCAAAGACTGATCAAACACAGCAGCCTTTCCAGAGGGAAAAATAAGAGGACCTTGTAGTGACTTTTCTGGAGTCCAGCTCCTGGGTTTTTTCACTCTTTGCAGCTGGTTGTCCTGCACTTAAATTCCTAAATGTCTTCACTCTGTTCATCTTGACAATCCCCAATTTGTAGGTTCTACCCCCCTGCTACAAATTCAAAAGCTGTTCAACAGAGAAATTTAAAGGACTTGCCCCTAGACTCAACACGGGGCAACTTCATGGCTCATGTTCCTTGCTCTGTCTGTTACATCTTTTTGACCATAACCTGCTCCCCACCTTTCCCCTCATGCACCACCTTGCTTTCTCCTCCTTACCTACCACAGTTAGTGTGAAACCCTCCTCTAGTGTTGATTTTGCCATATAAGAACAGTTTTCCTGCTTTTCTGCCTCAACTAATTGCTTGTTAAAAAATTTCAGCTGAAAGTGCATCTTCATAGCCTACGCTCTTGAATTTTTCTCTTCCTCTGCAATTATTTACCCCTCAAAAGTGGTTTTATTTAGCTACAGTATGTACATTAAATATGAAAACGTGGTTGACTTATTTAGAATAGTTATTATTGGATGATTTCAGATTGCATGATGAACATGAAGTAAATAAGCCTTGCTAAGTAGGTAGACAGTAATAGTCAAGGGTCCTTTCTGTATCTCACAAGCTTTAGTTGCCACAACCTTTGAGGGTATAGGCTAGGAAGTAAAGTTCAGTTGTAATTTGCCAGTGGATGTCTTCAGGTCTTTGCCTTTCTTTTGTAGTTTCTTCAGCTCTGGTATGTTGTGCACTGGGCTCTTAGCATGATTTATGGCACAGCCCAGGAGGTTGGTTGATGAGGCAACTTTTGTCCTGCAGAGGGGATTAAGAAGCATTATTTTTGTACTTACCTGGGTATATGAGTATAGAAAAACCCCCAAACTCCAGACATAGAGAATATACCTCCAAAACTCAAGGTAGTTTAAAAACTTTCTCAGTTAAGCTTGATCTAAAATTTGTTGGAGCTTTAATTTAGATCAGATTTCAAGCAACCAGAGCCACTTTTGCTGAGTGGGTTCCAGCCTTATGTATAACAGGCTTTGTAATTGGCTAGATAGAAATGCAGCAGATATCTGATGTCTGTGGCAGCACAGCTGATTCTGGGATCAGTTTATCTGAGCTGAAAGTGTTTTGAATTATGAAGAAATGTTTGTTTGGATGTAACAACATCCTTCCATAGTGAGGCAGACATGATTTGTCCCAAGCAATGTTCTCCCCAAGGCTGATTCTGTCCAGTCTCCAGCAAGAGCCTGCAATGGACTGTATGTGCTAATCTCATTAATATGTTTGTATAATTTATATCTACCTCATTTTATATATATATATATATAAAATTTTCTACACTTCTGCGTGCTTTTCAGTATCTCATAAAGCAGCAAGATTGAAACCCTCCCTATTATTTGGTATTTTATTTGTTAGGACTTTCAGCCTGGTAAAGAGATGTCTGAGTAGGGCATTACAGGGGTCTAGGAGGATCACAGAGATGGGCAGGAAATTACTGTTTTCTCTTAATATGAAGAGTAGGAATCCCCAGCAAATTTATCAGTCAAAATAAAAAAGAGGCACTTTTTTTCATCTGGTGCATGCATAAATTGTGGAATTCACCGGATGGTGTGAAGGGCAAAATTATAAATAGTTCTAAAAGCATCTTGACACATTTATGGGGAAAAAAAAGAAGGCCATTAAGATCTACTGAACTCATTGACGCAGATGTGATCTTTGGCTCGGGAAACTCTCAGCCACAGCTCTCTGGCTGCTGGGAGAAAACAGTGGGAGAAGGATCACTGTATATTTGTGCTAAGCCTTTCCTAAGCCTTTGCTGGTTCTTGCTGTATTCAGAGCACTGGGCTGGCTGGTCCTTTGGGTCCAGCACCAGACATATGCTTTGACAGTCTTAGCAATATTTCTTTAAGAACATTAAAATGGCTTGTTTGGAGCCAAGTTAAACATTGGTGTTTCACTTCACCAGCAAAGAGGGTTTTTAACTATCTTGTCAGGAGTTGTTCCTAGATATGATCAAGGGACAACAACAGCATCTCTAAAGTTAGGACAGTCAATAATCATTTGGAAGAAATGTTAACATAGCTTGATTAAATATTAATGTTATGAGTCATAGGGAGTTCTTGGAGATTGAGGAGTATGGAAAGAAGCCTTAACTCTCAGTGGAACTCTGTGAGGGATATGTATTTAAGGTAAGTAACATATCCATCATGTTTCTGAAAAATACCCAGGACAAGGGTCTTGCCTGAGATTTGGATCCCTAGTGCAAGGACAGTGCTCTAGCATCTTTTTAGCTGGATGATGCAGAGAGTGAACTTCTGGCAGCTTAACTGTAGCAAAAGTCTGGATTTCTGTCTCTAGGCTTAGCAATTCTATTTTTAATATATGGATACTGGCAAATACACTATATCTTTAATTTTGTCTTAACCTCTTTGTCTGCTATTAGAAGTGCCTTCAGGGAAGGTTGAACTACAGAATCTCTATTCTGAAGGGAATGTCGAACCATAAACCACTCTCAGGGTGTCCTGGGATGAATTCAAGCTCCCTCATTAAGCTTTCTGGGCTTGCAGGAGATCTGGCAACACAAGATGTCAATCTGAGAAAGATTTTTTCCATCAAAAAATTTACACAGACTACCATTAGCATGAAATGAAACAGTCAGATGAGTTTCTGAACCTTAAGGCTCCTCCATGAGTTTACAGAATCAGGCCAAGCAAATTTTGAAATGGTTGGAAGCTGCAGTGGAGGCAAATCTTGGAGAAAATTAATGCAGTTGGAAGGGAAAAATGCACTTTTTTCTGCTTTTGATTACTGTGGTGCTTTTTTGTTCTGACCAGCAAAACGTCCTTCTTCCTTACAGATAGAAAAGGCATTTGTTTTGAAGAAAGGGTACCAGTCCTTGTGTGGATGAAGGTAGAGGTCTGGTGTAAGTAAAGGCAGATTTTGTAACCACTTACAATGTTCCTAATGTCTCCTTAACTTGAGACCTGGAATTTGTCATGGAAGTAATGAACACTTCACAACTTCCAGTGACCTGAGCTTTGATTCATGCTCACAGACATGTCGTGGGAATCCTGAGACCCACACATACCACGTGCCCCAGCTTATTGCTTCTCTCTCTGAATTCCTTTCACTCTGGTCTCTTTTGCCTTTCTCGATGTTTCCCACCAGAAGGGCTAACCTACCTGACAAGTGGTTGTGTCTGACATGATACCCCTCTGCCCTCTCCCTTGCCTTCATCATGCAATATATACTAAGCAGATTCTCATTATTGTTCTCTGGTAGCTAGGCAACCATGAAATGTCAGCTTGGCCTAAATAAATAAGGCATACATATCTCCGTGATATATTTGAATCTACATACATGTCGTTATCGATATACGAGGTCATTTGAGCATGTCTGGACATGTGTGAAATCTGACTGAATGTGACAATATTTTGCAGTGTCAGCCATGATCCTGAAGCTTTCTGCTTAAGTATACCCATGCTCCTGTGATTGAAATATTATCACTACTTCTAAATGACAGGTAAGTAAGTGAAGTTTAAAGAAATAAAGTGACATTTCAAGGTTGCAGAAATACCCAGCTGAAAATGCAGGAGCAGCTTCTTGAAAAAGGCGTGCCTGAATATCCTGTAGCAGGTCCAAATCCTTCTCCCCATCACTATTTCCAGAATTGCAAACAGCAGACTGGCATCTCCCTGTCATTTCTCCGTGCATCTGTTCCTCTTTTCCTCTCTCATTTTGCTCACTCACTGCATTACTGTTGTTGTTCCCCACTTTTTTCCTGTTGTTCCCCAGTGACTCTTCCCCTTCATCAGACATCCTTTTACTTCATACAGACAACCTTTCCTTAGACCCTCTCTGGCTTATTGTTTCTCTTTCTTCACTGCCACATCTCCTTTCCTGCTCTCCAGCTCTACTCCAGCCTGCTCTTCTTCCACCCTTCACCCACATATACAGAACTTGGCAAGATGCAGAAAATAGTCATTCCAAGAGAAACTGGTGGCATGTCCTTGGAGCTGGGAGTGGCCATAGGCTGCAATGAAAAGCACTCCCAAGTTGGAGGTGGAGAATTTCATTCAATGAGAATGAGAGGGAAAAATGATTACCTGGGGAGGAAGAAAGAAAAACCACCAAATTTTGTAGCTCCTCTCCTTTCCAGAAGAGAAGGATTTCAGGAACTTTGTCCCATGTGAAATGCATCTATGCAAATATTTGTTATAAGCCAGACATGAGTCCTTGCTCTGGCAGTGCAGGACTAGTACCTTGGTATTTCAGCACCCACCACGAAATGCCATGATGTTAAAAAAGCCCTTTAGAGAGTTGTGGGCTGTTCTCAACACCCTGCTACAGGTTAAGGCTGGAGCATCTTTGTGCACTGATGGTCCTTTGTTGCCATTACAGACCTTTCCCAATAGCAGTTCCAAAATAAAGCTCTCCTCCCCTGTGAGTGCCTGGGAATTCCCCAGGATCTGTCTGTGTCCTGCTAGTGTGTGTTTCCTTGAAGCTTAACCCAAATATGGTTTGGATGCTGTTCAAGACCCAAGGCAGAAACTGAGTCAGGCAAACATAAGGTCTCAGTGGATCTCTCAAGCTCTTCCTTGATTATCTAGAGAAGAATTCAGGTTTCTTAGGCTAAGGATCACTGCACTAAGTTGTTCAGCACAGAGAGAAACCAGATCAAGGGCCGGAGAGTGAGGTTTTTGTCCACGAACTGTGTGCCTGACAAACAATAGCAAGGGGGTGTACCTGCAGTTGTATGCTGGGGGTCTTGAATTTTGGTTAGGAATGTGTTTATGCAAGCAAGAGGTTTGCTCTAATATAACTGCAGCTTACCCTGTGTAAATTGAGTGGGCTTAAAAGACGAGTGGGAGGAAAAGAACTGCAGCAGAGCTGGAGGCAAAAAGGGCAGCAACAGCTACCTTAAAGCATGACTACTTAAAATTTCCTGACCCATGTGGGCACAACTCCTCTTCCTTAGCTGAAAACACACATTCAAGGCTGTGCATCTGCACAGATCTTCCATCACCCACATTCAGCCATGGCAATCTTCCCGTTGTAAACCAGGAAATAAACCAGGACAAATCCTCAGCTGGCTGCAGACACCGAAGTTGCCACAGTCCTTTGATGGCTGCAGCCAGGCTCCATTGTGGACAGCAAGGCAGCAGCAGGCAGCTGGGACTCTGTGGGTGAACAAGTAAGAGATGCAATCTTTTCAGGAAGACAAAATCTCATTGCCTCCAGGTCCCTGCTTCCCTTGAGGTGTGATGGCTTCTTGTCCATGCACAGTGAATGCTGAGGGAATGGCCTGTCCTCCCATCCCACTCATAGTTGGTGAACAACAGCAAATGCTGATCTTGGGAGTCTCTGTGAGAACACTGGGCAGAGAGTCAGGGCATTGGATGTCCTGTGATGATCCTGACCATCACACTGTTAGTACAACCCCCAAAACACATTTAGGCTGTGCCAGCTTGCAGACAAAGCCTGGCTCCAGCTCATGGATGGCTTCATCCAGAGAGATGGTTCCAGGAGTTGAGAAGGGGTAGAAGAGGAGAGTAGCTCTAGGGACATGAGCCATGCTGTGCCACTTGCCTTGAAAATCAGCCCTGGCCCATTTTAGCACTTAGGATGGACTGAGCCCCCTAATTGCTAGTGACAGAGGGCCAGGATATGTGTAGAAATATCGGTAGAAAGATCACAAGGGAAGGCAAATGAGCCTCAACCCTGACTCGGCCAGCCAGGCTAGGTCACCCAATGACGTTAAATTGCTCAAAAAGAGAAGTAATGGCTTTTAAACGATGCTTCCGACAGTAATTCCTCTTTTGCCTTCTACAGGGAAATATTCGGGGCAGCTGGTGGTGTAGTTCCATCTACCAGGAAGCAACAAGTCAGGCTCCACTGTCAGTCACAGATGGTGTAATTAATTCTTCTAGGTAGTGTAATTAGTCCGTCCTATCAGCTACGTATTTTCTCAGTCAAAATTATGCTAAAGCTAATAATACATAAAACACAGAAAACAAAAAGAAACCCAAAAAAAAGGGGAAGCGATAATGGGAGGAGAAGGGATTAGCACAAAATTTACCAGTGTATAATTTTTTCTTGTTGTACATTTCCTCTTCCCTTCAGCTTCAAACACAATTCAGAACAACTGGTGAATGTAGCGAGCAGAATGAATACAAATTGGCTTGCTTTAAATAGCAGCATGTAGGACTTAGCCAAAGTCTGCTTTCAGATGCTGAGGCGAGATAAGGCACAGATCCTCAACGAGCTCCGGGCGGGCGTTGTGTCAGGGCTGGGCTCCTGCACCCTGCTCTGCCCCAAGGTCTGGGGGTAGGAAGGCAGCGTGTCCACTGCCCACGTGTGCTCCTCTCACTGGGGTCCCAGCAGGGCAGACCTGATGGCAGGACTGGGGAGAAACCTGGCTATAACTCTCCTGCAACACAGTGTGGGGTGCCTTGGCTGTCTCTGCTTCTGAGCATGGAAGCAGTGATCACAGATTTGGAAATTGATCCCCAAAGCAGGGAAGGGTGAGTTACCTGGGACAGTACCCATAGGAGAGGTATCATGTCCATGCGTGGGTGGGGGGACTGTAGCTCAGAAGATCCTTGTGGACTTGTTTCGTTTCTAGCTCAGATGCTAGTGCAGACCAGTTCTCTCAGATCCCCAAAATGCAGCCACTGGGGTAATTTCCTTGTGTCTCAGATTTGAGGGTTGATCCTAGAGAGAGGAAACCCAAAAACTGCTAGGTGAAACCTTCTTCCACCATGACATGATTTGCTTGCCCAGAGATTGGGCAGGTGTGGAGAGGAGGTGGTAACTGGCCTGAGGTAACTGGAAAAGGGGCCTCTGCAGTGAGCTCTGCTGCATCATGTCACCCTGACTCCCTCTGAGCTGTTTTGGTTCTCCAGCTTGCCCAAAGCATCCCCCATGGACTTGCAGTACCCAGAAGGGGAGAGGATGGAGGGTGATTGTGAGGGGGTACAGGGATGGTGTAGTAGCTGGGGAGGACTTCTTGATGAGCAGGACATGTCTGGCTCTTTATGGTGGGAAGGAGGGCAGTGAATGATTTTTCAAAGAAAACTGGTGCTGAGAACATGAAGCTATTTTGGGCAAATAAGAAGATTCAAAGCAGACTGCACGAGTCACTCTCAGTAATGAGAGACTTTTGAGCATGGCCAATCTCTGAAATCACTTCTGTGTGAGCTTTCTAGAGCTGGGTGAGCTCACGAAGGTGCTGTGTAGCTCCAGCACACAGACCAGCACATGTTGCCTTGGAGCATCCTGTGCTCCCAGAGTGTCACACCTTTGGTGGCCTTATGAGCCTGAGGCCCCGTGGTGCCTGGGTGCCTCAGCCTTGCTGGGGAGTGACCCCATAGCAAAAGGAGAGGGGGAGCTGGCTGAGTCCCTGTGAATGCAGAGAGCCTGTTTCCCTGGAGATAGAGCTATCTCTTTCTAAGAGTGGATTTAGCCCAGATGGGAAAAAATTGCTGAGCGGGAACAAAGTCCTTTTTTTAGAGCTTGAGGAGGCACAGCCTTCCCTACTGCTGACCCTCAAGTATCTGAGAGCACCCTCTCCTCTGGGAAGAGGTGGTGAAGCAGCCTGGCTATTCTTCCTGATCCTAAATCTGCCACCAGGAGGAAAGGCTGCAGCATGGTGTGTCCTGGGGGAGGGTACAGGGCTCTGCCCCCTGGGCAGCTCTTGCCTTCCAACCCTCCCAGTGGCTTCAGTTCAACCAGCTGAAAATCAGCTATGGTAGTGCTCACTTGTCATTCCTCAGTGGGCATGGCAAGAACTGCCTCGTGGCTACCCCTTGACAGAGCACTGTGTGCTGGTGAGAAGCAGGAGCAGGGTAAGCTCATGCACTGCAAATGACAAAGCCCTTGGTCATAGATGAGCTGGTGCAGAGCTTTTGACATGCAGATCAAAGCACAGGAGCCCTCGGACCTGCAGTGTGGCTCAAGAGAGAGCTGGATGTGTCTCTCTCCCCATGTGAGGTGTTCCTGCTCTCCCAGGAAGGCTGAAGTGCAGGAGGGACTCTGCTCCCCACGAACTTTGTCCTTTAGAAGCTCAAGTAGCTTCAGGCACCGCATCTTTCTCTTAATCTCCCTGACAATTTAGTTTCTGTCTTTCTCATCTCATTTTGCTTCCACATCTCTCCTAACACCCCCCCATCCATCCGTCTGTCTTGTTGCTAGGTGAAAAACTTGGAGCAGCAGCCATGGAAGCTGACTCATGGCCCTTACATGGGAAACAGTACTGAGAGCTGCTGCCGAGCCCCACTGCTCTGGTGGGCTGCAATTGCCCTGAGCACCTCACCTGGAACCCCCACCCATGCACCCTCACTGCTCCTTGGCCTGGGGGTGCCCTCTAGCCTCAGCCTTGCTCTGAGCCTGAGCTGTGCAGTGACCAGCACAGTTTTGATGAATCTTGCTGTGTTTCCTGGACTGACCTTGGACTTGATTTGTGGTTGTAAAGGTGACTGCTGTGCTGGCTTTGCTCAGGTGCTGTGCCTGTGTTGGTGATGATGTGGTCCTGCAGTGCCCGGCTTTTCTTGCTTTTCCTTGTGGAGCAGCCTGCCACTCTTGCTCCCTGAGAACCTAAAGGGTCTCATATCAGGAACCTCCCCCAAATGCAGCACTTCCCTCTTCTCCATCATAAATACTTTTCAAGGCATTACTGGAAAGAGCACTGGTACTTTTTTGGCTTTCCTTACACCACTGCCAGAGCATTCAAAGTGTGGCTATAAGGAAATGGCTGCTTAGCTTCTTCCTAGAGATCAAAAACTCAGTATAGCTATGAGTCTTGTACTAATTTTCTGGCATTCTTGATGTTCTTGCTAATTCTGAGTTGCTGTCCTCTGCTAGTGACCTGGAAATCTTCTGCAGCACCAAGGATGATGTTTCACCTTGGACCATGTTTCTCTTACAACAGGGTGCTGCAAGGCAGTGAATACAAGGGACCAGGAAGAGATGGGACTTGGACAATGTTTTCTAGGAGAAATATACATGGTGGACTCTGGGGGGATCATAGCCAGTAAAAATGGTACTTAAAACTCTTCAGATTTTCTTTCAGAGTTGAAATTATGCAGCAATTTACAGTGTCCATGATGATCTTTGTTCACTTTGTTAAAGAAGACCTGATCATCTATTAGCTTAGCATGGCACTGTTTCTTTCTGGTACATAATGACAAGCACTTAGGGTGCTGCAGCTGTTCAGGCTTCACATCTCTCTAGAAGGCTGGTGTGACAACTAACCACCAGCTCTGGAGCTGACAGCCTGGCTTACACAGGTTGTTGGAGGGGATGCAGGGCCATATAGCTCTCCATTATAGCTTTCCACTCCTGCTTCTGATCTCATCTGATTACTAAAGGTACTTCAGATTTGTACTCCTAAATATTCTAGAGTGCAGGACCAAAGGTTTGATTTGGAGGCAGGTTAATTTGGCAGAATAATTACTCTTCTCGGTATCATGAGAGGAGACAATGATTTATCTGTGTAATTTTGGGGTTTTGTTGTGACTGCTCATTGCACAGGACAGGTGCCCATTACATGCTGCTGAAGCAGCCTGGGCAGAACTTGGGGAGATTTGCATGAAGATCAAAGAATTGTCTGTTTTAGGGTTTTGCCCCACTCTGGGAAGAGCAGGGAATCACTAAAGTGACTGGAGTGCATAGTGACTGGGGTGGATCACTGAGAATAAGACCAAAGAGGAGGCTGATTGAGGGAGAAAGGGCAGTCCACTGTCAGCACAGCTAGAGATCTCCACTTGGGTGTGTTGCACTGGATGCTCTCTTCTTTCCCACGTGCAGTTCTCCTGTTGGGGTCTGTGGTGTGTCCTCATACATTGACTATGGCTTTGAAAATGGACCAGACCCTAACTTTTGGTCAGCTCTGTAGATGAGAACAGGATCTGTTCCTTGCTCTGAAAAAGGACTTTAATTTGGCTCTTCCATGAGGTGCAGTATTGGGCTGTATTACATTTTACATAATAAAATGAAGTCTGTTTCTTCTCTTACTTATGTGTATAGTATGCTGTTTGAAATACTAGATATTTTTAATGTTTCAATAGCTTTTTATTAAAGGAAAATGGAAATGGAAACCACATTTCTTAAATGAATTTTATCTCTATAGCAGTTCCAGCGATTCAGATCTGTGTCAGTGCCAGTTTATTGCAGTCTATTTTCTCCTCAGTGAGCATCTGCTTAACAGTTCAGTGCAGATACAGACAGATAGGAACATTCTAGCATGCACCTAACTCCACCCTGGGGCACAGTAGAAGTTACTTAGGGTACTAATTCGTCTTTTTAAAGCAAAAATATTTTGGTCAAGCAAGATGTTTTGTCCACTGAACAGGTTAAAATTGTCTTGGAATAACAGAAAATGAGGATTGTGTGCTCTCCCTCCCACTGTTTCCTTAACTGATTTTTCCCTAGAAGCAGTATTTAAGCAAGTTGTTGCATAAAATTTATATTAATCTTTGTATGCTTTACCCTGATCTACATATCATTCATTGGTCTTGTGTTGTAATGCAACCTAACTGCTATGACCTGTTATGACAAGTTGCAGAGCAGAAAGCCATGAAGCTCCCCCAACTCATGCTTTTGCTCTTCCTCTTTCTGTCCATTGACTACAGGATTAAGGTTTTCTTTTAAGGTTTATTCACTCTCAGGTCAAGAAATGGATCTTATTATCAGGTGGAAAACAAGTAGAAGATGGAAAGCAAAGTGCTCTGCTCTGTGTTTATGGAATTGTTTAAGAAATACCATTTTGGTGAAGCAGAGCATGGAAACAGATATAATTATCCATGCTATCTAGACTGGAAAGAGTGCTGTGAGGGGGGAGGAGGAGGAGGAGGAGGAGGATGGCTTCCTGCTCCAGTAAAGGCAGGGCAGTTTCCCACAGTGGAAGAACTATCCCTGCTGCTTAGCAGGGCCCAGTCAGCCACAGACTCATGGAGCAAAATGAGGGTGAGGTTCTTTAAACAACAGAACACTAAACAAGAGTCTTCTGTTCTTACTTTTATGCTTCTTAGAGAAATAAACTTTTAAAAATGCTCCTCTGTCAACTGACTTGTCAGAGCAAAGGGTCCTGCTGCAGGGTTGAGACATTGCTGAAGGGCCCTCCTCAGTCACTCAGTCCCATCACTCTGAGGGGCCCTCCTTCATACAGGCACACAGGCAGGTACTTGCTGATGGGGATGCTGTTTTTGGCATGCCTGTGCATGACTACTCCACCTGTAAGGGTGCTCGCAGATGTGGAGCCTGCATATTTGGTGGGGGAACAGGGATGTGTCCAGAGCAAATGGACCCCTCTGCTATCAAACAAACAAGGATTGTTTTGCCAAATAAATAGTTCAGACTTCCAACTGGAAAAATGCATGATGAATTATATGTGCTTCAGGTAGAAGATTTCAAAGCAATTTTCAGGGTTCCCACTGCCGTGTCCTGATCTCATCTCAGTGAAGGGAGCTGGCTGTTGTCTCCTGTGAAAGGCCATTGCAGGGACACAGAATTATACCTGCCAGCAGAAGGTCTGGGGATGGGAGCTGCATGATGAGGCAGGGGAAGATCACATGGGTGGCTTTGGGGCAGTACTTGGCAGCACTAAGGGCAGCCAGACCAAGGTTTTCTGCTGTGCCTTGGTTTTGATTTTTTCCCTCCTAAGCCTTATCTTACTTTGTAATTTTTGCTCCTTATACTTGTCACAGCAGGGGGAAGCAACAGGGACTTCATTCAGCTGTGTCTCTTCCTGTCTGACAAGTGAGATACCTACGCCACTGCAGCCCTGACCTTGTAGAGGTCCTTTGAAGTCACCATTCTCTGGTTTCTGTTGGAGTATTGCCTTAGCATTGCCCACACTGCTGGCTGTGGCTTTAGGCACACAAGAGTCCTGGGAAGGCTGCCACCCACCTCTCTGCCAAAGGTGTGGTACAACCGTCTGCAGGAGCAATTAGGCTAGAAATCCCTCTGGACAGGAGAAGCACTGGTGAAGACAGAGTAGGTTCCCCATAGATGAGGAGGGACCCTTAGGGCATGTGTTTTGAGCATTGTGATCCCTCTGGGAGTTGGCTGGTTCTCCTTGGTGTGCTACAAAAAGCTTTGAAAAAAAAAAAGTAGTTTCATCTGCAGAGCCTTTAGATAGCACTCACCCCACACTGACTTGTAGTGGGAGACTGATGTAGAGAGAGGCTCCCATGGGAGGTGTGTGGAAACCCAGCCTCCAAGCATCTCTGGCTGAAACTCCCACAGCAAGAAGAGTCTTTTAGCTCCTCGTGTCCCTGTGACCTTGGTTTGGCACAGAGTGAATACAAAGCAAGGAGCAGCTTAGTGCTCAGAAGTGTAGCTAGCTAACTACAGCTGTCTTAGATCACCCTTCTGTGAGATCTACAGATTGCAAGGCAGGAATGGGGGTGGGGGGAGAGGATTTAGTCAGCCGATGAGCCTGGCTTCTATGTCTCTTTTAAGAAAGCGGATTTATTGGTATTAAACATGTCTCTCTTAATGTGGGTGATTTAAAATGGAAATTGCCTTTGAAAGGGGATTTCCTATTAACTAGCTGAGAAAGAAAAATAGGATAATACCATCATCCCTATACAGGGTCCATAGATGAGATGCTGGAACAGAATTATTTGGTTAACTGCTGCTTCTTCAGAAATTATAGCTTCTCTGTAGGAGCGAGACTTGCTCAAATTCCTCTGTGAGGAATGGTTGTATAGATGATTCCATAAAATTATTTTTATGGAAAAAGCAGCAATTTTACTGATTCTTTTGGGGCCAGGTAAGAACACAATAAATACTCATTCTAAGGGTGTGTTCAGGAGTGTTTCCAGCTCTTCCAAACGCTATATTTGAGGCCAGATGGAGACAGACACTAGAAGACTGGCCTGAGTATTCACTTTTGTTACCATGCAGTTAATACCCGTCAAAGCTTGGATTAGTTAACGATTTTAGTAAGAAAAATAAAGCCTTGTCTATACCCAAATTTGCACTAGTTTAGTTCAGGCTGGCCCAGTTATCAATTTAATTAAGTCTATGCAGACTTTTTATGTGGAAGGATTGATTTACTTAATCTGAACCCTTTCAGTTAGCTTTGGTTAAAATACATCTGTACAGCCAATGGAGATGGAGGTGGATATATGTAACCTAGGGCTGGACAGACCAAATCCACAGTTCCTATCAGCAAACCAGTGCACATGAGCTGATTAACGGCATCGTTATATGCCACAATTAGGATTTTCTAATGTCAGTGTACTGTATCATGGAGCAGTGTAGACATGCCCTGTCAAACCTAATAATCAGTTTGGAAACCAGCATCCTTCCTCAAGTCTCTTGGTCAGGGCAAAAAGCAATGTGCATTGGAAAGAAGCGGCCTCTAAGTCTTCTGTCCCTAGATGGTCAACTTGGAGCAAACCATGGAGGTGATCCCAGCTCCTGATGGTGATACACCTGGTAAAAACAGTGTGCCCTTTGGCCACTGGGGCTGCCCTCCTACAGCCACACATCCCAGGCTGATGGTGCCAGCACGTGAGCTCCTGAGCTCAGCCTTCTCCCGGGGTGGCTTCTGAGATCGCCCAAGCCTGGGGAGCCTCTTTCTCAGCTGTGCTGAGTGAAGACAGCAGTTGGCTCATCCTGAGATCTCCACCCCCACTAACTCAGCTGATTGCAGGCAGCAAGGCCAAGCCTTCAATTTCTCCTGAGTGCCATGAGTGCCTTCCAAGAGTTTACTGCTTCTCATTTGCTCACAGTATCTGCTTAAAAACTCCAGGAGACTGAAGAACAGACATGACCTTCTGCCTTCATCTCCCTTGTACAGGAAGTTATGTGATTGTGAGACAAGGGATTTGGTGTTTGGGAGCCACTAGTGCTGGTCCCAGGAGGTGCTGTGACTGGCACCTGAAGAAAAGCAGAAGAGAGAGAATAAAGAGAAGCAAATAGTCACTTGTGGATCTTGCTGCAGTGGGTTTGTTTCCTGCCATCGTGGTTCACAGCTCCCGAGGAGCTTGTTCTGAAAGTGCCCAGCTGGGGTCTGCCTGCCCTTTGGCTCTGGTGGCTGGTTGAACCACTGTCCTCCCCAGGATGATCATGCCAGTGCATCTGCAGAAGGTTTGCAAGAACAAGGTGTCTTTCCAAATGCAGATAAAAACATTTTACTTCATTTGAAAGGTAGGGGTGAGGCTGGAGGAAACACTCTGTGTGTTGCAACAGTCCTGTTGAGTGGAAGGAGGACTTAAGGCAGGTAGTGGGCACTTGAATCATTTGTCTTGGTCTGATGAGAGGGAGCTGATTTTTAGTATATTGCATAGAATTATAATTTAGATTGGAAATGGCAGGAGTCCCTGGGATGGTGCTCTTGGTTCTTGAGGGAAGAGAAGAGAATGGATCTGAGTGGAACTGAGCTATGGCTGCATGGAAGGGATGCTAAGAGACAAAATGGTGTCAGGCCCATAAGCTTGGGAGTGGGTTTGCAATGGGTTGCTGCAATCTGCCATGGTTGGTTGCTTGGAGGATTCATGTTGCTTGGCAACCCTGTTGTCACCATTCAGATGCAATATCCGAGGAGGGGACACTTTGGTGAATGCTCACTGGGAGGAGAAGGGGGAGCTGGGGGATGAGGGTGGGTACAATAACCACGGTGAGGATAGGGAGCTGGTGAGCATCTCGATGCTGCACAGGGATGTGGGCAGAGCAGGTGATGAGGAGGATGGGCACCCTGTCTTGGTACTGACCAGGGTTTTGAAGAGATACATGGAATATGAGTGTGTGGGGATTCTGGAGCAGGCTTCCTCGTGCCCTTGTGAAGGCATGCTGGTAAATAAGGGGGCTGTCTGTCCAGCCAGCATGGTCTTTCTCAGAATTTTGGGCTCAGAGACCCTGTGGAGCATACTTCCGTGCCTCTGCAGGAACTGACTGAGGGCAGGAAGGCAGTGGGACAGATTGCCCAGAGAGGCTGTGCAGTCTTCATCCTTGGATATTTTCAAGTCTCATCTGGTTAAAGACCTAAGCAACCTGTTCTGGTCTCACAACTGACCCTGTTTTGAGCAGGAGATTGGACTAGAGCCTCCTGGGGCCCCTCCCAGTCTGATTTATCCTGTGACCTTATGGCTGCCTGGTGGTGAGGAGGGGCTGCTGTTACTTTGCCACTGTGCTGTAAGATGCCCACAGACTTCAGGGCAATACAGCACCTCTGCAGTTCCCAATCTTTGCAGCCATCAAGAGAAGCTTGAAAACAAAAATGTCACAGATGCAATGCCAGTCAGATAGGTAGTTAATATCAAAACCAGTTGTTCCTATTCACCCCCTCGAAGGAGATTATGCTTATTGCAGAACACAGAGACACCAGGCAGTTCTGAACTCTGTCAGACTTCAGAAGAAAGAGCAGATTTTTAAGGAGACAGTCCTTTCTGATCAAAGCTCTGAAAGTGGTCTTTTGAGCAGTAACTCCAGGGGACATTTATCATCTGTACATATGCAAGGTTCTTGCTATCATACAGCTTGGGGCCTATCATTACAACCTGAGATTGTATGATCAGTTATTTCAGTTCTGTGCAGTAGAGCTACTGGTAGAGAAGAATAATGCAGATCCTGGTGATGGTTTGTGGGGATGGGGCTGTCATCAGCCTGGTGCTGCTCTTCTGTGTCCCAGGAAGCTAGCCAGTATCAGTGGTCTCATCATGCTGTCTCCATTAAGCAAAGAAACCATACAACTCAAGTGCATTTTTTTGTGAGCTGGTTTATTTACAGCTAGTGTGCCTAAGGACTTGTTTCCTGGATTACTGTAGAAGCAGATGATCATAATCAGTTTCCCTGCTCCTTGCCTTAGCTGTCAGGAGGTACCTAACCCTGCTCCATGTCAGCACTGTGTTCAGGTGCACCAGTGCCTCTCAGGTAAGCTGTCCTTTCAGATCACTGGGTTTTGAAGCAGTGGTATCCTGTCTAGTGGAGGTCTACTCAATAGTAGCCTGCCTGCAGCACCAGGTGGCCAGAATTGTCCACTTGTGTCTAGAGCCTTCTACCAGGTGTGGCCATCTCAGATGGGGATTCCTGCAGCCACTTGTACAGCCATACTCACTTCTTCCTTGAAGATTTACATGTTTGGAATAATGACAGTTGAAGTCAGACTTCTCTGCAGCTGTTATGGTCCCCTAGTCTTTTTTTAGTGTGCTCAGAAAGGAAAAATTCTGTTTGCATATTTGGGGAATAAAGGTTGAGGGAGACAGTGGGAATCACCTGAGGGACAGAGAATAGGTTGAACCCATCTGTTAACTTCATGTTACCTGGATGCCTGCACCCAGCCCAAATCATCTTATCCCACTGCATGTTTTTTGTTAGGGATCCTATCATGTGGGCTACTGGCTTTTCTTTTGGTGGGGACCTAGTCTGGGACCAAGGCCTTTTCCAGAATCCTATCTATTCTCAGCTCTGAGACCCAGTATATCTGGGCAGAGGGAAAAAGCAATTCTGGCCCCCTTGTTTTTTTGAAGCACTGTTTAGATTTTTTTTTTCCAGTTGCAACTGACTGACTGATTCCTGCCTCCGTGCTGTAGACCACGAGTTCTGGGAGACAGAGACCAACACTCCACGGATTCATGATGTCCTCTGCATCTGGGAAGGCCAGCAGCAGCAAGCACAGGTGCTTGTGTACATGTGAAGATCTTCTGAGTTGCTGTGCTGTGGATTTGCACACATCCAAGACTGTCAGCATGCAGCCTTTAAGGCTAAGAGTGCAGAGGGACAGCTATCAGCTTCTGTTGGTGGGTAGCAGCCACAGAGGCTGTCACATGAGGGGTAGGCACTGTCACAGTGTTCACTTTTTATCCCATCATGATATGCCCCCTGTCACTGCACACCTGGTAGCGTCCCAAAGGGAACACTAACAGTTTTAGTCAAATGAATTCTCCAGTTGCTGGGTCCATGGCTCTACAAATTGTCAGCCTGAGGTGATAGCTCACCAAATGAAGAAAAAGGAGTCCTATGCCATTGTAACATAGGGACTAATGGATGGTTGAATAGGATGTTTGACCTACTCTATGGGCATGAATGCAGGCAGTGTTGGCCCAGGGTTTGCAGACATTTCTGTAGCCTGTTCTGACACCACAAGACAGTGAGGCCAACAAGGAGCCATTTCATTGGTCCTGGATTTGCTGAAGTCAAATCTACCTTTGCGTGGCCCAACCAGCCTTGGGTGACTCCTGGTAGGTAAAGGTCTCTTTTGGTAATATATATGTCCATGGCAGAAAGGAAATGAATGTAATTCACAGTTACAATTGACCAGTTATAGAATCATAGAATACACTGAGTTGGATGGGCCCCACAAGTATCATCAAGTCCAACTCCTGGCCCTGCACAGGACACCCCAAGAGTCACACCCTGTGCCTGAGAGTGTTGTCCAAATGCTTCTTGAGCTCTGTCAGGCTGGTGCTGTGACCACTTCCCTGGGGAGCCTGTTCCAGTGCCCAGCCACCCTCTGTGGGAAAACCCTTTCCCTGATATCCAACCTAAACCTCCCCTGACATAAAGTCATAGTTTTGCCAAATACCGATCTCTTCATTACGCTCTCCCAGCATCTCTCTTCTCTCTGCATCCCCTGAGCTGCCACAAGGAGCAATAAAATGGAGACACAGACCCTTTCTAATGTTCTTGAAGACAAAAATACCTGGGAAAAGTGGCGTTAGTGATACCTCTCTTCCCTGTGCTTTTACTTCATTAGGTTGTGGACTGTCCCTTTGTTGTCTGTGCCACTGAGACAGTGTCCTCTGCAGAAGCTGTGCTACAACAACAAAGCTGTTAGGCAAAAGATGGGGGCCTAAGAAAGTTGAGTCATGCAAGAGACACCAGTCAGTTTATGACAAAAAATGTACAATTCCTCCAGGTAGCATGAAAACACATGGCTGTCCTTGGCCTAGGATAAGAACATGACCAACAAGGGCACAACAGCCTGCAGGTTCCCTTGTTGTCAGCATGAGAAAGCCTGGTAGCACATCAGGCCCAGGGTTCTGACTGACATAGGGGCTGGAGCAGAGATGTCCAGCTGCTCTTTTGCCAAGGGAAAAAGCCATAACTCCACAGGAGGTTTATCTACTTGCACTTAAAGGACACAACAAATGACAAATGGCCTTGTTGTAAACCCACAGAATACAGTCACAGATTTCCCTCTGCCCAGGCAAACCTATCTACAAGGGCCAGAGGAAGCCAAGATTTTCACTGTGAGCTGCTCTAAGCCATCCTTCCAATAAATGTTGTCTTGCTGTAATGCCCAGCCTCTGTCCTTGGACTGGGAAAGTTGCCAGAGTGTGGCCAAAGCTCTAGGTGGACATTTTCTCAAGATGATGAGGGAAGAGGGACAGAACATTGTGTGCTTTTCTGAATTCAGTGCTTAATAAGGAGTGAGGAAAAGACCTACCCCATGCACAGGAAGGGTTCATATTTCACCTTTTCCCACTGCCAGGGCATAGAAACACAATCAACACTTGAATCCTGGGAGGAACATGGCAGGGAGAGGACACACAGACTTGCTGGAGGATGGAGGCTGGTCAGCTGAAGATAGCCCTGGCTCTGAGTTCATAATCTCTGTGAAGGTGGAAGAGTACTTATATTTGAGTAAGGCCTCATCTTGGAATCAGGTTTACAGCTGATGTAAAAAAAAAAAAAACAACAAAAAAACCCCAACCAAAATATCAGAGCATCAGACATTTTGTGGGTAGTGCATGCTATCAAAATGCTGAGGTTTGGTTTTGGGTCAGGCCTAACATGAGAGCAAAAATGGGTTGCTGGGCTTCAAAGCTGTTGAGACAAATGCCTCCATTTCAATTTGATGGTAGATTAAAAGATGCAGCTGAAGAGTACCAGAGGTGTTTTGCTTATTGCCTCTTCCTGGATGTCTAAGTAAAGGAGAAAAGAAGGTGGCAGTTTTCTTTAGAATATAGAGTAATCTGACAGAAATCTTAATGTTTCTTCCAGCCAGAGGGCTGAATTATTGAGTCAGCTGGCTCACTTGGAAACAGCTCAAGCAAAAGAAATCTATCTCCATTTGCATAAGGTAATTTGGCAAGGGTAGGTCTCTTTTTTTCAGGAAGGTGTGGTGGTGATGGAGCAGCAGGATAACCTCAGTTGCTGTAGGTAGGCATTCTCTCCCAGGACTGTGAATATTCAGGCTTAGCACATGCTTTTCCATCTTTTGAATTAATGAGACTACTAAATAAATGGGCAGAGGAGTAGGTGACCCTGATGCTGCCGGCTCTCAACTGACCATGGACAGCGATTTTCAGAGCTACTTTTAAGCTTGTTAACATCTCTCTTCTGTTTGCCCCCGGGCAAAGAGCTATCTTGGGGGACCACAGCTACATGCTAACAGAGCTAATTTTTCACTTTAAAATGTGTCTAAAGAAAACATTTGTCTTAAATTAGATGGTCAATGCAAATGTACAATAAATGCTGTAGTGAGTACCTAACTCAAACCCGGTGAGAACATTTCCAGCTCACAGGCTCTTGGTTTGCTGGGGAAATAATTTGTACTTCTGTTTCAAGGAATGCTTTCAGGCCCATATTTCTGTGTTACAAAAGTGATCTGCTTCTCTAACGTCATGCTGCTCCTTTTTCAGAATCCTTGTCAGTACAAATAATATTTTCCTTCTCTACCATTTCTTACCCTGCACCCTCTTGGTGAGTTATTTGTAATACCATCTGCTTCACCTGAAGGAGAAATGAGATGAGCAGAGACTCAGTGCTGTCATCAACCCCGAACTTTTCTAACAAAAGCAGGGGCTGTTAGGATGTCATCAACTGTGGGGTTTTCAGAACTGTGCCAGCAGGGAGCCCAGCTGGTGACACTAACCAGTGCCTCCTCTTTGCCACATTGACATTAAGGTGAAACCCTTTGCTGGATAGACCCTCTCCATATGTACTCGTGTGTAATAAATGCTATCAAAAGTTCTGACAGAGCTTGCAGGTGAAGGAGGGCACAGGAGGTGGGTGGGATTTTGTCTTTGCTTTATGTTCATTGTTTCCCTGCGTTAAGGATTGGAAAGAATCCATGGTGGAAAGATAGGAACCATGTGTTTGGGAGGAAAACAGTAGCGATGCTTTGGTGACAGTATTTTTATGTCATAAGGTGTTTAAGCAAAAAATACATTCTTTAGGAGAAAACCAAACATTTGTGTACACTGCTGCTGTTAGATTTGGCCTCAGTGGTGGCACGTATATTTTTAAGAGTGAAGGATTTATTTTTTACCCACAGTAACTTAATGTTCCAAGTGAGTTTATAATAGCACTGATTAGCTGGTAGCATTTAGTTTGAGTGAAATATCAGCTCTGATGTCTCTCTGTACTCTTCTTTGCTCCAGAAACTTTTATCAGTCTTGGATCTATTTAACTTTACTTATTCTTTTCATAGGAGGTGGTTCATGTTTCAGCAATGTCCCATTGAGCAAGCATGAAGGATTTGAAGCTGCATAAGTGAAGCTGAGGTATTCTGGGTAGCCTTAAAAAACTCTATGGAATAGCAAGTAAAATGCTGGAAATGTCCCACTGTTTTGTCTAGAAGCCACTGAAATGGAGTAGGGGTTACCTGCCACTTCACTAGCATGTAGGCCTTCTGTGTAAGGAAAACAAATGTGCTTATTTATGATAGCACCAATACTCTAGAACTTTAACCCATCTGTAACACACAGAGCAAAGAAGTAGCATGTTGTTACCTATTCTGTTATCTACAACAAAACAAGTTAAAAGGTGAAAGCCAGGGAACTTAAATGACTGAAACTTACTGCTCTGTGTATTTGTAGTGGACAGTTTCCCTTTTATCCTGGGAGCTGGGAAGCTAAGTTTCTTGGCATGTGACTAGTTGAGCTTTTGCCTTTATATGGATATTGTGTTAAAGATGAGACCATCTAGGTAGAGCGGATCCCTGAGGGTGTTTGCAGCAGCTCTCAGTAGCATGAGCAGTAAACTAGATAATTGGTGTGTTGGTTCTCATCCAATAATAATTTATTTCCTGGGAGCAACTTCAAAGCTTAATCCTAGAATTAAATCCCCTATTCCTCCTTGGGATTTTAATTTAGTTTTGAATGCTCTGATGGATCGTCTGCTAGAGCATTAAAGACAGCTTTCAGACATAAGGGTGATTTTTCTGGCTGCTGTATACTTTGTATGGAGAATAGGTGAATGCAGGTACTTTCCTGAAGAAACTCTTCTTTAGCTTTTCATCACGATAAGCTGGCAAAAGCCACACTTTATCTCTTACTGAAAGCGGTTTTTCAGTTTCCTTTAAACCATGAAGGCAATCTGCCTAATCCATTTTGCAGCTCTTCCAGTGAAGAGAGTCATCACTTGAATCTGGAGAGAACCAATAAGATTTTCATCAACCAGAAAGTTGATTTTAGAAAAAAACCCCCAGATAATCTGTTTGTCTTGTTAGAGTTGGAACAGGATGGAGATGACTGCCAGGAGGGTTGTGATTTCCCATTCATTCAAGTGTATCAGGAAACTGTATCTTGTTAAGATCAGTGAGATGGGACAAAATCTCCAGCCAGTGGAATCTTTGCACCCCAGAGGTAGAGGAGAAAAGCATCTTCCTCAGAGTGATGCAAGGCAGTGAGTGCTTCAGCCTTTCCTTTCTGCTTCTGAATGGCAGGGTAAAAGGGATGGTGTCTATGGGTAAATTTGTACCATGCTTTAATGAAATACACTACAGCATTTGATGATAATTACTATTTATTAGATAGATGTGATGCCTTTTGACAGATAGTTTCTTCAGTCTGAGTGTGCTATAGGTAGAAGAGCCATATATCATCTTAGAAAAGTGACAGTGTCAGTTTGAAATCTTGTCTGTACTTCTGCAGTTCAAAAATAACACATTTCCATTTGAAATAACAAACTCCACAGTTTCTTAGTTTAATGTGCCTGTATTTCATACATAAATGACCATCCAGGAAAACCAATTTCAGTGAGCCTGACATTCCATACTCAAAAGAATAAAACAAGTCTATAAAGACACAGAGAAAGCTATTTCTCCTTTAATCTACATCACATTGTTTTTGATTCTGCATGACAAAAAACCAGTCTGCTAGTTGTTAGGATTTCTGGGGGCAGACTGACCATGGCAGAGACAGGAGAGGATGCTGCAATTATTGCAATGTAAGATGATGAGAGCTCAGCTAAGTGTCCTGCTATGACAGCTGAGAGAACATGTGTAACACTTCAGAGCAACCACGACAGTGTTCACAATTCCCTTCTGCTGGGCTGCTGGCAGGATGAGTGTCCTCCAAGTAGCAAACAAAGTGATCAGTCTCCTCCTGCCCAGGTGTCCTTGCAAAAGACTGAAGAGATCTCCCCACCCAGTGGCTTCTGGCTCAGTTTTCCTCTAGCATGTCATGATCCTGAACCATGTGCAAAAGAAAGGAAAACAGGTTTCATGCCAAAATTCAGCTGAGTCGTTCAGCCAGGTGGTTGTGCCACTGTCAGGTTTGTATGCTTGTTTCTCCATTTGCTTTCCCTTTAATTAGCTGATAAAATTTCTTCCATGCTGTTCTTTATGCATCATGACATGGCATCCTTGTTTGTGGACCTGTGTGGCCAATGTTATGGGGATCTTCTAAAACTGACACAGCCTGGTATCTGAACACCAGGACGTGGGCATGGATGTATTCAGCCACTTTAAAATCAGGTTGGCTGAGTAGGGCAGGGCACAGAGCACCATATAGAAGCAGCTGGAGTCTTGGTTACCCTGCTCTGCAGCCCATGTGCAAACACCCAAAGGAACGCTGCTATGAAGAACCTTTTTATGGTGTGAATTATCCAGGTCAATCGATCCATTTCATTGATAATAAGAAATAGTTTCCCATAGACATGGCTTTTCTTCTACTAATGCAGGTGTGTCTGTGTTTGAACAGAGGACCTATGAAGTGGCAGTGTTCTCCCTTAGCTGCAGGCCCCATTTATCTAGGGCCCTGGAAATAGGCTCTGATTTTGTGAAGTCAGTGGGGCATTTACTGAGGGTTAAAGCTACTGTAGGGCCTTTGGTCCCTGTCAGTGCTGGCAGAGGCTGTTCTGTGGTGGCAGAATGGCTCTGCTGGACTGCATCCTCCCCAACACCATTGCTGCCACATCCAACCCTGGTTGCTTTTGATATAAGAACTTTCATCCACATTCTTTTATCTTAGGCAGGACAAGAATAATATAGCCCTTAATTTATAGTAAACATGGATCTGTTTAAAATAAATCCCTCAATTTGTCTTACAAATAACATTTAAGTGTTTTTGAATTGAAGAGATGTTTGAAAAACCATTTCCTATCAGAGATGCTATTTGTTTCATTTTATACAGTTCATTCATCTTAGCTGATTGGAGAAAAAATAAAAGCCTACCCCAGCTAGTGAGAGTAAACCCTGCCACAGTACTGTGCTGCTGGAGTTTTTGCAACATTTTTTATTTGGAGCCAACCTCCACACACATTATTTACAATAATTATTACATCTTAATATAAAAATAATTTGGGGGTTAGATGCTGTGCAAGATCTCGAGAAGATAATTCTGAAGCAATTGGCATTTTTATGTGCCTGATTTCAAATTTGTAATTGAGCCTGATTTCTTTGGTCAAGGGGAATGCACTAATTTTGTCTGAAAAAAGTGTTGAATTGCACACTCAGGCCCCTAATCACTACAGGGAACTTAGCCCTTATGATTTATTTAAGAAAGAATTATAAATATCCATATGTGTTATGTTTATGTAAGATGTGCATAGACATCTATCAACTCGAAAGGCAACTAGTCTCATCCTTAAAAGTAAACAAGGCTTTAATGTACCATGTAACTGTGGAGTTGTGTAGTTTTATAAAGAAAAACAGTGGATGAATTCCTTCATCTTATGATCACAGAGAATTATAACCTTAAATATTGCTGACTTGCTTAAAATGATTGCAGTCCCTTGTCAGAAAGTGTTCCTAAGATACTTCTCAGCCCTCCATTTTGTGTTTCTAAGTAATATGCTGTATGAAAACCACTCCCTTTCTTTTTGTCAAGCTCCTTGTCTGCTTGTTTCATCCAGAAGAATGCAGGAGGACTTGCACAGTCATAGTTTATCCCTTCTTGCCATACAGAAAGGAAAAAACATCCCTTGGCCAAATCATATCTGCTATTCCTGTATCACTATTATCAGTGAAAGGAATGGCAAAGTCAAATGACTAATCTCTTCAGCTATTAGCAGCTTCTGTATGTAAGTATCACTCTACAGTTCTTTCCTCCAACTGTTCTGAGATAATTTCAGATTACTTTAGGCTTTGGCTAATATGTCTTCCATTTTTACTGAAATTAGAATGAAAAGTATCATAGTCACTTTTTTTAAAGCATGCCTAAAAATGTTAGGAAAATCTTTCTAATGGGAGAACAGCACCCTCAGGAAGATCCAGGCTGTCAAAATGAAAATATTGGTGTCTGCTTTTGTCAAAGAGCTCAAGCACAGATTGGTATTGCTTGTGGTCACTGCAGCTACATGAAAAATATCACTGTACACACTCTACACATGGAAACAGAAATTCATTCAAGTTCCAGATGGCATATTGATATGTATGCACACACTGCTACAGCCACGTTGCTGTCCATAACCTTCCCTGAAGATCAAACTCTATTTGGACCATGTGGGTCGATTCTGAGGTACAAACTGAGACAGGACTTGGGGGTTAAGAGAGTCCACAGCTGCTGTGGTTCTTTTAGGAGGCTCTCCTCCCTCAGAACCCTTGGCCATATGCATGTTTTGTCCTGCAAACACATATCTGCAACAAAGGTCCAGCACTGAGTGCTCGTCTGCTCTCTAGAACACAATTCTTTTGGCAGGTGGGATCCAGCCCTCCTTGCCTGTCTGTTGAGCAGTATTTCCTCACTGCTCCTGGACACAGAGCATGCTAGGTAAGTCCAAGCAGCTGTATTTTCCTTAGAGGGTGCTTTCAGTGAGAGGGATGCAAAGGCTGGACAATGCAGTCTGCATCAGCACTGAAGCAGAGCATGTGATGTTCGACCCGGGGTCTGATTTCCTGCAGGACAAGTGTAGCTGGCAGGGAAGCCTGGGGAGGGCTTTCCTCAGTGCTCCTTGCTTCCAGGGAATCACCAAGGACCATCTGAGCTCTTGCAAATCTCCTACCAAGACTCAGACATCGGCAGGGGGGCGTTTGCAACCCTAGAGTGACTACACCTCCTGACACTTGACACTTCCACCTGGAACGGGTCTACTTTGTCACCCGCTCTGTCTTTTCCTGGTCAGGGGCAAGACTTACCCTAGGGCCGTTCTCCAGTGCTGAGGAGGATAGGTGGGTATGCTCTGCTCAGGCCACCCACGGCACAGGAGGGGACAGGGACGGATCTGTGGCCACAGAGTGGGTCGCCCTGCTGGGGTGAGGCTGAGAGCACCGTGGGCAGCAAGGGTCAGGCATCCATGGGCAGGGCAGGATGAGGATGAAGACACGTGTTCCTTTCTGTTCAGGCTGATTTCACGTTGCTTAGCTTCCAAGGGGCTCTGAGAATAGCAATTAAAGCACCGGGCTTAATTGTGGAGTATCCAATTTGGATATTAGCGTTATCTCTGCTCTCACTGCTTTCTTTTCGTTTGGATCCAGTTCTGCTGCCTGCCTGCTGGCTGGGTGCCTGTTCCTTTCTCCTCATTATTACTATTTTATGGTTATTGTTCATATATTTTTTTTTTAAAGCATTCCTTCTCTCGGCTTCTTCCAAACATGC
>VZRX01016816.1:48319-104250 GCA_013398075.1 Notiomystis cincta
TGGGCGAAATGCTGTGCGTGCATGGGGAGGGGGCCGCGGGGGGGGGAGTCGCTTTCTCTCCGCGATTCACATCGCGCCCGCTTTCCCGTCTCGTATGCATGCCTATCCCGGGAATGGTGTAGTCAGCCCGTATCTGAATTATTTATAGACTCGTGCCAGCTGTTTTTTTTTTTTTTAATTTTTTTTTTTTAAATTCCGCTTGTGTGCACTATTGGGAAATGCGTTTTGCCTTCCTTTCTTCTCAATATATTAATGCCTTTGTTGGGGAGCGTTTTCTATCCCCTTCAGATCCCTCTAATACAAAATTGATGCTTATTTTTCCCTTCAGGAAGGGGACGCTTTGAGGATAATCATGCTTCACAGAAGAACGGCACCGACCTCCAGTTGCATTAAACACAACCTCCTCCACTAGGGCTCCAGGAAAAAAAAAAGAGAGAGAGAATAATTATAAGAATAATCATTAAAAAGGCGAAAGGAATGCTTACTCTGGAACCTGCATTTGACGATCCTCACCACTCGCGCTGAATATCCTCTGAAGTGATTCTCTCCAGCTTTTGAATTTGCACCGCTTCAAGACGCAAGATTGCCACAAAGAAACCTCTATTTTTTTTACAGCCAAATAGGATTGTTTTTTAACTCATTCCCCCACGTTTGCCCCCGACCCTTATTCTTCTTATGTGGATATGCAAGCAAGAAGAGGAGACTGGACATTCCCAACATGCTCTCTCCCTTGATCTGTCCGTCTAGAGGTTCTGCTTCTACAAACCAAGGTAGGGAAATTCCTTTTTCTGTGGTTTTGCTTGCAGCTCATTTTGGTACACGGGTTTGCTTAGGGCAGATCACTCAGGGTAGAACAAAAGGTTTAGAGATGCTGCTTTTAGAAGCACACAGAGGGGAAAAACCCCCAACATTCACCAGACATGTTGATTCCCTCTTGGCTCATCAAATAGGACATGAAGAGAAGGCGAAAGGGTTTGAGTTGTGAATTGGGGGGAAAGTCACTTGTGATTTTTTTTTTGAGGAGGGNTAAGTCCAAGCACGTCAAGCGACTTAGCCTGAACCTACGAGGCGCTGTATTCAGGCAACTTCACGTGTTTTAATTTATCCCCGTCCCCCGGTGCTGTCAGCGGGCATCGTGGCCCCTCTCCGCCGCGCCCCATCCTTCCCCCCCGCCATCCACCGCTCCTTGCACCCCGCGTCCCCAGCGCCGGCAGCCCCTTCCCCAGCCCACTCGGGAGGGATGCAAAATGGCTATCGTGTCGCTCGGCTGTAGATACGCGAGAGATACCGGTGCATCCCGACCGTAATGTGACATGTGAGTCTTTCCGTAAGATGGTGGCAAGACAAAGGGAGCCGAGCCGCNGTTCTGCTTCTACAAACCAAGGTAGGGAAATTCCTTTTTCTGTGGTTTTGCTTGCAGCTCATTTTGGTACACGGGTTTGCTTAGGGCAGATCACTCAGGGTAGAACAAAAGGTTTAGAGATGCTGCTTTTAGAAGCACACAGAGGGGAAAAACCCCCAACATTCACCAGACATGTTGATTCCCTCTTGGCTCATCAAATAGGACATGAAGAGAAGGCGAAAGGGTTTGAGTTGTGAATTGGGGGGAAAGTCACTTGTGATTTTTTTTTGAGGAGGGTGGGCAGGTGGGGTCGGGGGAGACACGGGAGGAGGAATATGGCTTTGGAAAGGGGCAAAACCGAAAATAATTTTCATCCATCCACCCGCAAATTGCCTCCTCCTTTGCACTGGTCCAGCGGCTCCTTGCCATGCTTTGATGTGAAAGCAGAGCTCGTTAGGAACAACAGGACGTAGAAACCCGCTTGTTGCCGCGGAGGGTGGTGCATTACTGAAAACCCACGCCGGCCTCTCGATCGTGAGCGGCCTAAACGCGGGGGCCGGGGCCGGGGCCCGGGGGGTNCGGGAGGGATGCAAAATGGCTATCGTGTCGCTCGGCTGTAGATACGCGAGAGATACCGGTGCATCCCGACCGTAATGTGACATGTGAGTCTTTCCGTAAGATGGTGGCAAGACAAAGGGAGCCGAGCCGCCGGGGGTGCGGGAGCGCCGGGCACAAGGTGTTGAACGTCTCGGGGTTATTTTAAGCTTCAGCCCGTGCCCGCCGCGCCGCTTCGCCCGTCACGCGTGGGTCTGCGCGCCCCCACGCCGGGAGAGGCGGGGGCAGGGGTGAGCTGCCGCACAGCCCCCCCCGGGGCGGACCCCCACCACCCTTACCCGCATCGCCAGCCCCCCGCCCAGGCTCCCCCCGAGCCGCCTCTCCCTTCCACACCGGAAGCCTGGCAGTGGGCGGGGGGCGGCAGGAGGAGCGGGAGGCGCACCCCACAGCAGAGGGAGGAGGAAGGGGGGTCACCCTCCAGCCCCGCTGCGGGGTGAGGCAGCCTTGAGGCACTCTCAGCCCTTGATGCATCCGGAGCATGCCGAGGCGGGGGCGCGCCTTTCCCACTGCCTCCTTTGCCTGCATCCTTCCAGTAGCTAGCTCCTTGCCGTATTTCTGAAGGGGTTTTGTCGGCCTTTTGTTAAAAACCAGGAGCGGTTCCGCGTGAAGGGGTTGAGAGCCACCTTTCCTGACATATTCTGGCTGTGCTTCTATAAATATCTAAGGCTTCCCAGGGTATCCGCGCCTGGATCCTCCCTGCCTCTGAGCTCTCCCTCCCTCGCCGCAAGTGGGAGTAGAAAGTTTACCTGTGCGGGGAGGAGGGCGTGTGGGAGCCTTTCCTCCGTTTTCCGAAGGAATTTCTCAGGCCTCGCAGTTCCCGGATCTTCCCAGGACCCCAGCACCGAACCGGTGGGGGATTGGATCCCCCTTCGTCGGCCATCGCTTACCGCTGAGAGCCCCTAAAAGCACAAGCCCTCGTGTGTGTGTGTGTGTGTGTGTGGAATGCACGGAAAGGGGAGGGTGGGCTCAGTCCCTGCCTCTCTGCCCCCTACCCTGGGTTTTGCAGGCACATCGGACGGCAGAGGGGAAGGTTTCCTCGGGTGCCTGGCCAGGGTGGCAGCCGTCGGCAGCGGGGCCAGGCTGCCCGCTCCCCTGGAGAGCGGCGCCCAGCCCTGCTGCCCGCCCCAGCCGCCAGCTCCGCCAGCAGGGCACCCGGCCCGAGCGGGTGCCGCATCCCTGCCACAGCCCTTCCGAGCCGCGAGCAGGGCCAGGCTCATGCAGAGGTGGAGCAGGGCAGGTGGGACTTGGGGAGGGGTCTTAAAGCTTTGATGCTCAGCCGTGGGAGCCAGGAGCACCGGCCCACATCCACACTCCTCTTTACTGCCCAGTCTCTCTGGCTGCTACCTTCACGTGTGACTTTTCCTCATCTTCTCTGCAAGCTCCAGTATGGGCAAAAGGAGATGCTCACTAATACTGCTTTCCTCACCATCGAGCACAGCTAGCTCAGGCTTTGCAAGCAGTTTATGGAGGCAGCCGATCCTTCCTGAGCTGCCCCTTGGGCCGGCGGGGAGGGTGGGGTATGCAACACCCCCAGCTCATGGGGTGTAGCGCTGTCACACGCCCAGGCCTTGGGAGCAGAGCAGGGACACAGCACGCTGCTGTGTCGGGTGACCTGGTGTGCCCCAGCTGCAGCTCTGTAGAGAGCAGCAGTTTGTGCGTGGGTGCAGGGTGCTCTGCAAGAGGCGAGGTGTGGGTATGGGCAATTTTCAGCTGCTCACCCACGCCGCCCCAAAGCAGCAGCTCTCTCGCCTCCCTATATCCTGCTTTTCTTTGGTCCCTCACCACACCAGCTTGTCTCCCAGTCCTGGGTGGAGGTCTCAGAGGGTTGGGACACAATGGAATAGGTTGAGGGCAGAGTCAGGAAACAGCCCGGGGGTGGTGAGATCTACTTCAGCTTCCTCTTGGCTCAGCCATTGTTACACAGGGGCAGATCTCAGCAGAGAAAAGGCACAGCTTCTCTTCCCAGGAACCCTGGGCTCTGGTCTGTTGGCACACACCTGCTGCACCAGCCAGTTCAGCCTGTGCCAGTCCTGATGCCTCTTGTGATCCCTGTGCCAGTGAGACCATTGCTGAGCAGAGGAAGGTGTCAGCAGTGGCACCCAGCCATCCTGTTCTGGGCGAGGGTCTCAGGATACCAGCATTGTTGGCTGAGTTCTGCATTGCACCTGAGCATGCCAGAACATCATGGAGAGGTGGAAAATACAGAGCAGGGGCAGAAGTACCAACCTGCCATCCTCATCTAACAACTGATGCTTTGACTTTTATTATCCTCATTTTGGATTAGCAACTATCCCTGTATAAAAAGTCTATCAGCTTATGAACCAGCACCTGATCCCTAAACCCCAACCTACAGGGGAAAAAGGTGATGGAATTAATTTATATTTCATCTGCTGCTGGAGCTCAGCTGGGGCTGTTTCTTGTGCTTGGTTTGGAAGAGGGCAGGTGGACCTGGCTTCTGGTGCCAGAGCTATGGAGCTGCGCTTGGATTCGCACACCGAACTCACATTGCCTGGGTTGGCACCAGGAATCGGTGTCTCTGCAGTACCATGTGGGAGGTCTGGATTTGATTCCTGGTGCTGTTTTTTCATTCCCCCAAGCTGGCAGAGGGTGGGAGCACTGTACAGATAGCACTGCTTGTATCTGCAATGGGCTCCATTCCACATTCCCATGCTTAGGATGCACAAAAGCTGCCTCTGAGATAGTCCAGACTGGGGACTGGTCCCTAGAGGTTTAATTTTTTTGGCCTTTAGGGAGGCCACAGCTCTACTCCGCCTGTACTCTACTTAGCAGCGTGGTTCGGTGGGCAGTGGTGAAAGAAAGCTACTTTGCAGCTGGAGAACATGCAGAGGGTCTTTTAAATTTTTAAAATTTTCCTTGTGTAGGCTGCAGTTAATCACAAAGAAATGGATTAGTTAATAGGAAAGATGGACTAGATGATCTTTCTGAGCAAGATAGCTCAGTGTATTGTGATTGCCTAATCCACCATGGAATGCTCGTAGTATCCACTCTGCCTGACATCAGAGCTCTAGGCCTGCCTGACTCTTCTGCAATTCTCTGATTAGCTTTCTTTGATATTTATTTATACTTGAGAGAAAAGCACAAAGTGCTTGGGAGAAGCATGGCTGATCAGTTATCTGCTATTACCCTGATCTGTCCTCTGTCCACCCGTCCACAAGAACTCTTTACACCAAAGTGAGTCAACTTATTAATTGTCGCTTTGCTGCAGTCAGACAGGCTCGCTGCTGCCTTGGGTACCTCCCTGCGTAAAATGAAATGGCACTTGGAAGATCACAGCACAGAAATGTGTGGAAGGGGAGTCAGAGGAAAAGAAGATATTTGAAATTAAGCATGGCCCACCTGCTACGACTGCCTTGTCCCTTCTTATGAGTTTCGTGTTTCTGCTTCCGCGAAGTGCCTTGTATCGGGAACTAAAAAAAACATTTCTCCAGCCACAAAGGGGACTCCACCATCCCTCTGACCTACCTTTCTTGCTTGTCTGTTTATCTAAAGATAGGAAAGAAGGTTCCTGGCAGGTATGGGCTGGTTGCTTGCTCTGGCAAAATTAGTACCATGGTGCTAAGTGCCTGAGAACTTGGAGACTGACCTGGCCAGGTTAAATGTTAAAGCTACCTTTCATGTTGGGGAAAAAAAATCCAAATAAACCCACCCTTTATTGTTCAGTAACTCATTGCTTCCTTAAATTGCAAACCAGAAGCTCCCAGCTCGAATTGTACATCGGAGTGTGAACTGGTGTGTGTAAAAGTTTCCCAAGTGCAGGGTGGTGATCTGTGCAAACCAAGCAGCGTATCTCCATGTGCCTGAGGTCACTGCAGAGAAAAAAAATCCTCTCTATGCACTCAGAAACAAATGTGTGGCGCAAGGCAGTGGGCAAACTGTGCAAATTCAAATTCAATTCAAACCACGGCTAGTTTGGACCTCTTGGAGGAAGGTTGCCTTTTATTCAGTGTTTTCTTGGAAACAGAAAAGAACACTGGCTCTGGGCAGGAGAAGGGACAGACTTCTTTTTATAAAATATTTACATATACATTGAATATGCTTCATGTGAGAAGAATAAAAATACTTCTTTTTCTGTGCTCAGGGTCACCAAAAAAGTGAAGAATGAAATGGTATGTGTCCTGAGATTCACTGCCAGCTCATTCTTCCTAATACAGCTGGTATTTTTAGACTGTGAGGTATGCTGGGTGGCTCTCTTCCCTTTCTAACACAAGCAATCAAAGACCATGTTTTATATCAATATATGTAATCTATATATATCAATATAGATGAATTAAACATCTGGGGAAGAAGAAATTTTGAATGAGAATGTGGTTATTGGCTCAAAGTGAAAGGGATAGCAGGCTGAGATCTCTGCAGCATTCACTCCCTATACCTCAAACCCCATCCACAAGGAAGGTTCAGAACTGAAAAGTCACTGAAAGTGGCTCAGATAAAAGGTTAGGTTGCCATCTCTGAACACTGAAGATCTTTCTGTGTTCCCAAAGCACGTACAGTATCACTAACATTGGTGTGTGTGGCTGTGCTGAAACATTTATAGGAAAGAAACACTGTAAGGGTAGAAATGTGAATTTGATCTTCATGTTTGGTGGCTTATCTGTACTGATTGCTCCTCCACTAAAACAGGTGCAGGGCCACCAGGTTATCTGGCCTGAATAAATCCATGGGATATTATTCTCTCTCTCTTGCACACCCTGGCATGTTGGGCATGTAGGAGCTCACCTCCAATTAAATGTCCATGTGACAAACTCTTAAGTTACTTCTCAAGGTAGCAGTCAGCCTACACTTCTTTGTCTGTGTGTAGCTGTTTAGTTATGGGAACAGTTCTTGCTTACTGTATTTCCAGTCTGGATTTTCAACCATGTATTGAGAAATGAAGCAGTGTAGCTACCAGCATCCTCCTCCAAACCCACTGTCCAGCCCATGTGTGAGCTCTGTATGCAATCCTCGTTTGTGCAAAGTGAAATGATCTGTCTAGAACCTATTTACAGATGTGATTTAGCTCTGCTTAGGTAACTATGTTCTGTTTGAGGGCAGCACTTCTAAGAGAGGGAAGGACTGGGGGGAATGTGAGGGAGTGAACTAAGACAATGATAGCAGAGCAGAGAAAACACGACCTGTAAAGAAAGAGTTGAGAGAGACCCAGGGAAGCTCAATCTGGAAAAAAGACAGCTGTGGGTGGATCCTTAGCTGTCTGCAAATACATAAAAGACTGTTACAGAAAGAGGACAGGGGCCAATTATTCTCATTAGTCACAGAGGACAGATCAGGAAATAAATGACTTTAAGATGAAGCAGAGAGAATACAGATTAAACATAAAATTAAATGTTTACTGCGCTAATGTTTTAGTGACAGTAGAAGATCTGATAAATTTGGCAGATTAGCTGCGACTGACAATATTTAAAGCTAGATGTAGGTGCTGAGCTATCAGGATTTTGTATCCAATAATGTCTGTCTCCAGTGAACCTCAGATCATGATATTTGCATGCCTAACCAAACAACTTTGGAAAAAAGATAATGAGGTTGATTTGTCCTGTGTGCAGGAGGGAGAGACTGTCCTGTTGGAGGAACCTGATTGGGTTTGGCTCTGTGCAACAAATCTCATATGGTACCTGTGGGAGTCAAAATGAGTGGTGGCACAGCTTGTGCGTACCAGGAGCTCCCCAAAGATGCCTGGTTTACAGAACCTCTGGTACGTTGTGACAGCTCATACTGTCCAGGGGACTGGCAAGAGCTGCAGCACAGCAGTCGGGCAGAAGAGGCTTACAAACATGTCCTGTGTGAATGATGCTGTAGCATTTGCAAGCACAGCTCCTGAATCCTGGGATAAGTAGGGCTGTTTAGCTTGAGACCATGTCTCTTTCATTCAGAAGCCTCACCTGTCTGTAGTCATTGCTTTCAAGGCTTAACACTCTCACAGCATCTGAATAGCTACTGTGCCAAAACCTGATACTGCAAGGGGAGGGGAGGTTTACCTCACACACTGAAAGATGTGGAAATTCACACCTTCCTATTGCATGATGTCATACTTTTGTCTTGCAAGATAAGATACAGTTTAAAAATACCTTCTGTTTACTCCTCTTTGCTGCTTCCAGAAGATAAAATGGGCAGCCATGAGCATTGTGGTTTCTTCACAGTCACATCATTTGTGCTCTGAGTTGGAGAAGCTTCCTGTGCCTGTTGGGGGTTTGGATGAGTGGCTCTGGCAGTGGGTTCTGTGAGGGATCTTCCTACCCTGGGTCAGTAGATATTTCCCTGCTGGTAGCTGAGATGGCTGAAAGGGCTGTTTTGAAATTGTGAGTTTGGCCAGCATTGGGAATGTGCTATGGGGCCTAAGGCCTGTGCCAGTGTATGTCGTCCTGTGCATCAGCAGAAGTGGTGACTGTGCTGAAGCCCTGCTGGTGGATGACACTATTTTAAATAAGAGTAACAAGCATGTAATCCTAACCTCTGGTGTTTTTTTGTAGGAATCAGGAATTTTCTGTACAGGTGCCCAGGACACACTCACACTCCAATGGAGGAAATGACGCAATATGCTCTCTAATTATACTTGGATATAAGATTTTTTTTCCACTTCTTCACCTAATCTCTTAGTTAGGGTTGCCATGCATTGTTGGGAGATAATGTATACAACGTTCTCACATGGATGTAGTTTCTTGCATGTATGACCTCTGAAAAATTTGGAGGATTTTTCAAAAAGAAACAAATATAACACTTACTAAATTCACTACTTCAAAACAGACTAGGAGGTGAGATGGCTGCTTGAAGCCAGCTGAGGCAGATAAAATCTAGTGTCATGAACCTGATGATAATTTACTAGTGCAAATGCCATGTCCTACATCACAGCTGATTGCCTAATGAACAGGAAATTTTTTTCAGGTGTTAGGCATAACAGCGTCATGATAGCTTAGAACTCCAGGGGTCCAGAGTTGTTACCTCTGGCTCTGGGCCAGGATACAGTGGGGCACAGGTAGAGAGAAGACTGAAGTCTGTCGTAACAGGGACCGTAGTTTCCCTGTGTCACACGAGACTTCTGCTCCTCACAGCTGGAAACGAGGTACTGGAGATACACAGTGACTGCTTGGAATGCGAAAGGTGAGGGCCCTAAATCAATACCGCCTGGAAATGAACTGCAGAAGAACTGCTGGGATCCTAAAGCCAAGGGTAATCCCCACTCTTCACAGCATCTAGGGGCAGGTGGTTTTGAAGCCCGTGCAGTGAGAAGAACGGCTCCACTGCTGCATGGAAAGGTGTCAGGATGCTGCCACCTGCTCCAGGAGGAGGATGGAGAAAGGGCTGCTGCTGTAAATCTCTTTGTGCCAGGTAAAGCAGGATGTTGTTTAATTGTACACAGCTGGATTGCTGGGGAAATTCTGTCACAAGGCTTTGCTTAGAAATGCATTTGAAGTGCGTTGTGGCAGAGGAAATGCACTAGAACGCGCTAACTCGCGGCTACTTGCACGTAGGCATACGCTTGTATGGAAAGCATGTGGGAAGGATCTGCATATCCCTGCACCCCTCTCTCTCCTCTATAATTCTCTATTATTGCTGGCTGCTGTAGTCAGTGGCCTAAGTATCTCAGGGGAGATTCCCTCCTGTCAGACGTGTGTTTCGGCAGAGGCAAGCTGAAACATCAGAGGCTGACAATCCCCAAGGGAGAGTCTAATGAAAGCGACAGAATGACATAATCTGTTCTCATAGTCTCTCCCTTTCAGCTCTCTACGTTTTTGGTGCAACTTGAAATTACCCTCTAATTTATTACTGAAAAGGTGACTATCATATATAATTGAAATTATGTAGATAGTGTCCTGAAATGTTGAAAGTCAAAGTATAAAATCAGCGTGGATGTGGTCTGCGGTACTGTCTTTCTGGAAGGAAGCTTTTAAGACTCAATCTGAAAGTAACAGTGGTAAATGCCATGAAAGTATAAATAGAATCTCAGAAAAGATATTGCAATCATTTCATTAAGTGATGGGGCACTGGTGCCCTAAACAGAAGGAGACAAAAATTAAGTAGCTTAGAAAAAATAGGATAGCTGTGGGATGGCTGCCTTGAACGATACGGTGGCTCTTGCAGAAAGCTCTTTGAATCCCTGGTTTGAAAGTTTGTGAACTTTAAAACCAGGGATTCAGAGCGAGACACAAGGATCATGCATTAACCATTTTTAATTTGCACCATTTCTATGTAGAGTAAAGGGGCTCCAAGGCTCTCTGAATTTCAGGACTGAGAGAACTTTGCAGGAACTGAGTGTCTGAACCTTGTAGCTCTCAGAAGCAGGAGCTTGATGTCACAGAGGGTATCATACATGAGCAACCCTTTCTGTGCAATGGCCTTTTTTTCTTACTGGAGGTCACAATAACTTTCAGAAACCAGGAGATGCATAGGAGATGAGTGTTGGTTAATGAGATGCTTCGCCTTAATAGTCTTGTGTGTTTTTCTTGTTAGGACAGATTGATTCCTGACTTCAGCTTTTGACGTTAGAGAAGATGTTTTTGACAGAAGAGGTTTGGAAATGGGTTACCTGCCCCACAAAAAAAAAATGTAATTTCAGAGGTTTTGCTCAGTTCTGCACTGAACTTAATTAGAGTGTTTGATGTGTTTTCATGAAAAAGCAGAGAAAAGAATAGCTAGCAGCCTGGTGGGCAGAAAACTAACTGGGTTTTGTGTGACGCATCCTTATTCTGCGTACTTCGAAGTGGGGACTTGTCCCTGAAGTTGTCCTAGCCAAGATGAGGGCTCAGACTACTGGGCCCTCTGCAGTAATGCTTTCTCTGTTGGAACTTTTCCAGTTGGAACTGTTCTACTTTATATAAATGCCTATTCATTGTGCTGGAGAGGGAGTGCTCTAACGACTGGGCTGTGGAGGAAGTTTGTTTCTTTGGCCCGATATAAAGTAATTACTTATAAAAAGAGAAATTATTTCAGCATGGAAGAAATGGAGGCAGAGGCTCTGTAGCCCAGAGGCAGTGGAGTCCTCTGAGACATGGGAGACATGGGAGCTAATTCTTCCTCCAAATTAGTCAGTGCAGGTTTGTTCTTGTTCTGCTTTGGATGCATTTGTTTTCTCCCAGTGACATGACAACAAAATGTTTCATTTAGCATTGAGCTCCAGTGCTGATTCCAGGTGGGGAATAAAGTGACAGGAGGAGGTGAATTCCCAGGAAACAAGACCTGATCCTCAAGCAAGTGTTCTTAAACGAAGGATGAGGGATGAGACCTACGGACTCTGTGACAGGAAACCAGAGTTACTACTCCAATGAAAATTTTTATCGGTTTCCTATAATGTGCAGGTAGCTCTTGAAAATTGTCTCCAGATCTTTAAAATCACATGGGATTTTCATTCCTGCAGTTCATATCCCTCAGTGTATCCCCTCTCATCGTTCATTATGCATTTGCTTTTATAAGCTTGATGAGACGTTTGACTTTATATGGAAAGGGGAGTTTTTCCAGAAGTGAGCACTGGCTGTGGGTTTCCAGAAGAACTCCAGGAAGTCAGTGGAGAAAGACCAGGTTCTTTGAAGGGCAGTGCAGAGCAGGAGCCCCATGGATGTGCTCCAGCTTGCCCTCTAGAAAAGCTAATCCCTATTGACCACAAAGGCAGCCTACATAAATGAGCTTTCTAAAAGCCTTTAATTATCTTTTGTTCTGTGTGTATGCATTTTAAGGATGTGCAGGGATGGAGGCTAGAAAAGACAAGAGGTGTATCAAATTACTGCTCTTTCACCCCCCAGTTTGGAAAACAGTCATGTTCCGTGAGGAATCCAAAATCTCCTAATGCCTGGTCCTCTGTCTTGTGTTTTTCCTCTGTAAGAAAACTGGATACCTGATAGTCCATCTCTTTTTGAACATGAAGGCCTGGAGATTCCTTAGTCTGAGTCCGATGTAAATGGTTCTCAAACGTGATGTAAATTTGCAGGTAACACCAGTGTCCCATTAGCTGAGCTGAGCCATAATTTATGGATTTCTCAGACCTTGCCTTCAAACCAGACAGTGGCAAGTTGGTGCATGAGGTCTGTTGACATGACCAGGTGTAGGGCTGGTCTGTGGCACCCCACAGAGACCTGTTTCTCTGGATGCTACAGGCAAAGGAGAGATGGCCAGGGCTTGCTGCTTCTGTCACTGATGTGTCCCAGGAGGGAGCTAGTTTAAGACTGACATTTTATTATATGTCTTTGTACATTTTTTGCTGCATGCATTTAGAAGCATTGCCCCTCTCTATCAAGGCATATCTTTCCTAAGAAAATATTGCTTGCATGATGAAGCGTAAAAATCAAACAAAACAGAAAATTAGAGAGAAGGTTTGCCCTGACAGTCTGTGTCCTTTTAAGTGTGCAGGGTAATACAGAAATTTGTGTGTCTTCTCTGAAGTGACAGACTTCTGTGACACTGCAGTTTGGCAACTGTGGCAGGACAAATTGCAATGTGTACCTGTACACGGGTGCAGCTGCAGCCCAGAGACTGCCTCCACTGTCCCTTTGGAGTGAAGAATCTTGGTTGTGGATCCAGCATCAGACTGGATTGACTTTGGATGTCTGCTCTGTGGTACGAGATGCAAGGGCTTCCAGTATTCCACTTCATTTTGAAGTATTTTTGTTTATAAACTTCTTCACTTTTGTCACTGGATGAACATCATAAAGAGCTATTGAGGTATTGTCTAGGCTGCTCTTTCAGTGCCTCCAATAATGCTGCATTAATGCTTCATGTTAATAGAAAAGGTTCTGTTTTTTGTCCTTGTGTTTGATGATTCCCTTGTTTCTTGAACATTAAATGAGATGATTATAAAGACAGCAACAGAGTCTTAAACACTTCTTTTCCATGTAAGTTTTCAGGTGTTTTCCTGATCGTGTAATGTGTTGCTTTTCCTGCAGTATGAAACAGGAGTAGGTATAGAATCTGGTTGTCATTCGATTTTGGGATCATATTGTGTCGAGTTTTCTCCCCCAGATCCTCACGGACTGTGCCTGGGGGAGAAAAATCAATGCTCTCTGGTAGAATTGCTTAAAATGACTGTATTTAGCATTTTTGAGAACAGAATTTGAGACTTTTAAAGCAAATTAATTGTGTTTTCTCATAATCTGAACTACTTTGAAAGAGTAGTATAAAATGGTTTTTTAAGTTGCAAGAGAAAACTTGATGGAAAAATCATAGAACTTGATTTTACAGTCAGAGATCCAGAGGGAGAGGAAAAAAAAGCATTAAAGACTTTAAACTCCCTTTAAAATTTCTGATTTCCTTATAGGATGTCTAAATATTTAGTGGCAAAAAGACAATATTTGGTCTGGTGCTCCTTCTGGATAGGACAAATCTATGTGTGTTATTTAGTTGAAGCCTTGGGGTTTAAAGAGTTTGTATGCAAAAGACTCAGCTTGAACCTTGGCTTTACTGAAATGCCACATTTATCACACCAGCTAAAGAAATACAGAACTTGGATAAAATCATCTGGAGATCATATGTTCCATGGAAGATTAGAATAGAATTTAACGAGAAGGCAAGCTTCACTCGGGAGGAGGATGTTAAGCTGTGCCTCATAACTGGCAATGAGACATGAAACATTCATACCAGTGAACAGAAGAACATTCTGGGGAATAGCTGTAGAACCCTGAGCAGAACTCATGGTGTGCTGAATGGAGGGAGTTCCTCAGAGAAGATGGAATTGTGAATTGTCTTGCCATGTGCTAGACTGGGAAGGTGATAGCCCTGCTAAGCTTTCTCTTGGCCAGTCAGCTCCCAGCTGGGTGAGGCCAAGCTGACCTCCTCCATCCTGGTTGAGCTGGTCTAGTATAATGCTGATCAGCATTTGGCAGAAAGTGGCCATCCTTGGTCTGTGCCCAGAGATACGGTCAGGTGGTTTGGATGGAGCTCCTCTGCGCTAGATACATGCACAGGTCTGGTCTTTCTTCTCAACTGGAAGCACACTGGTCTCCTGCAGGAGGACCCTTGGGCTTCAAGTAAGTGCAGAGTGTGGGAAAGGTGTGTGTGTTTGTGCATCTCGGCCACCTCATGTTTTCTGAACATCAAAAGGATGGACTTTATACAACCCACTTTGTTTTCTCTCTCTGCTCAGATGGATTCTGTTATGAAGATCTTTGTGATGGTGCTAACGACTGTCATGAATCCAGCTAATTCACACATGTTGTGGCTTTTCAAGGGACTTGAATTGTTCTAGGCTTCTTTTGCCCCTTCTGAGCCTGGAAAGTCAATCAGAAAACCTCCTCGTGATGCTGGTGAGGAGGAAGTGGGTGGACATAGGTTATGAGAATAACTTGTGGCCAGAAGACAGCTTTTTACACCTTGCTGGACTTTCCCAGGCAGTAAACTGCATTTTGGTCCTGGTAAGACCTGGACCATGAAGGACTGAGAGAGCTAACACATTTACCCCCACTGGCAGTATATATTCATGGGAGAGGGTGGAGGGAGTAGCTATTGCTTTATTTTGGACTTCTTTTCTGTGAAGAGGGAAGCTGATGCTATAACCCACTTGGTGTGGTAGATGCTGCCCTCATCTGGGTCCCAGAGCAGAAGGGGAGCAGGCACAGTCAGAGATGTACTTTCAAGGAACACTCACTTCTTTTAGACACTGCTGAGCCACAGCTGCCTTGTGGCTATCAGAAGCTGGACTGGGCTGAGCAGCCATGGAGGCAGTGAATCAATGCTGCCCAGGGCACCCCACCCACCCCCACCTTTCCCTTGTTCTTCCATCTTCTTTCTTCCTCCTACAGTCTGGGCAAGCCCAACTGGACTTCATTCTATCAGCCACAGCTTGGGCCCAGGGCAGTCCTGCAGGTGGTTAGTGTGGCTGGGGAGGAAAAGCCACTGTGTCAGTGCCTTTGAACTGCTTTGTGGGCTGTTGGAGGCTCTGGTGTCTGGGAGCTGGAGAGGCACAGGATGGGATTGGAAGGAGATTTCAGAAGGACAGGTTTTGGAGGAAGGAAAGGTTTTTTTTCTTTTGCATCTAAAAAATACTCTTTGCACCCAGGTCCTGTTTCTGTGACTACTCGCTGCTCAGGCAGCATCTGGTGTGCTTTGCACAAATGTGATATTTCACAGAATAGCTTTGAAGTAGCCTCCCACCTCCCCCCTCTTTGGGATGAAGGAGGAGGGAAGGCTTGGGCACCACTGTTTGGAGGAAGCTGATGTTCAGACTGCTGGGAGGTGCCATGCCCACCTTGAGGGCGTGCACAGGGAATGGCAGTGTAAAGAAATGTACCACAGCAGTGGTACCTTGGAGTGATGCTTAAGCAGCACCTGCTCAGTGCTCCCAACTCTTGTCACAGGGTCTTGTCTGGGTCTCCAGGGCCCACTGCTTTTTCTGAGAGCATCAAAGCTGTCACACAGCAGCCCAACATTGGTCACCACCAAAGCAAACTGAAGCCCCTGAAAACCTTTTGGCAGTTTTTGGCAAGAGACTGATGATAGGGACATGTCTGTGAAGAATCCATATTGTCTTGTGAATTTAGGGAGGTGCCCTGACTTTACTCTGATGAGAAACCCCATGCCTTTGCTTTGTGAGAGTATTTCCACTGGAAATCAAAGAGATTTGAGATACATAGCTAAGCAGTCATACCTCAGAATAGGATTTGGGGATTAACAGAGTGGATAGTAAATTGAATAGCAGGAGTTAAAATCAGACTGTGCACAGGAAGAAAGCAGAGATGAGAGGTACACCCCTGGAAAGCAGTAATGCTAGAAATGACACTGGGGTTACACTGGCTGGCAAATGAGATGTGCACTCACAGTACAATGCGGCAGCAAAGAGGCTGATGTGATTTCTGGGTTGCATAAACAGAACTGTTGTGTCTTGAAGCAAGGAAATGTTTCCTGTGTGTTTCCAGTCATGTTTTCCTCATGTGCCTGCTCTGAGTGTACCTAGTCTAATTTCTGGAGAACTTAGTGCCCCAAAGATGGGAGCAAATTAGAACAAATTCAGTCGAGCAACAAAAATGATTAAGATGCTGGAGGGATTGATCTAAGAGGGAAGATTAAAGTAACTAATTACATTTAGCTTGGCCAAATGACAATTAAAAGAGAGATGTGATGACTGCCTTAAAATGTGTGCTTAAGAATGTAAACAGAGAGGAGAGAGAAATAGAAGGAGGGATTGTTTAGTGCTGTGGGAGCGGCTGTTGGTCAGATGCCTGCTCTGCACCGCTGCTGGAGTTGTGTGGGAGCCTAACCAGAGGCTGAGAAGTAGCTGTAGCCAAACAATAGCAGCAAATGAACAAAAGAAAGCGCTGAATAGACAGCACAGTTCCTGCTGTGAAATGTGGCAGAGGATAAAGTACTGTATCCAGGCAAGTGATGGTACACTTGGAGCTTTGCTACAAGTAGTGTCCAGAATTCTCCAGGGGAGGAGGGAAAGGATGTGGTGTTCCCACAGAAGTCCTCCCCCTCTGATTGGCAGGACCCACAGATAATTTGTCCCCTGTCCTTTTGTCTGTGGATGGGTAGTGTTGCAGTCATGTCAGGGTGTAGTGTTTTCAGACAGTTTGCAGGCTGGAGCGGGAGCAAGCACGGGGATGGGGTAGATGATGGTAGACACTAAACCCTGTAAGAAATGCTGAGGAAGCCAGACATGTTCAGTCCAAAGGAAAGGTAACTGTGGGTGGAAACCAAACAGAAAATCTATAAAGAACTGTTATAAAGAGAAGACAGGGGCCAGTTATTCTCTTTAGTCACTAAGGGCAGATCTAGAAGAAAGGTGGCCCCTTGGCTGAAGCTGGTTAAAGCAGAACCTGTATGAAGAAGAAGCCTGAGTGTTGGGTGACAAAGAGGCCAGGAGAGGTGGAGGAATTGTTATGAATGTAGATGGCCAGGGATGACATTAAACACTTGCTTATCACACAATGCAGGCATTGGGAAACTGATCTTGCTTCAGTAAATTTTCATGTTATTTTGTAGTCTCTAAAAGCTTCTTGAGTTTCTGGACAAGAGCTGTGGTGCTTTTTCTTGCAGTTTTTTTAGTCATATTATGTGTATTAACATGTTTATTAATGCTTCTGTTTATATTTGTTTATGGATCTGTTTGAACGCTGTCTTTTGCAATGGAGAGACTATGGAGGAAATGTACACTTCTTACAAAAAATGCAATGAGGAGTTAGTTCCAATGAAGAGTGGATTAGCTGGGGTTTTTTGCCCCTTTGGTGTGAATTTTTTTTGAGGAATAAAATAGTCTAATTAGTTAAACAAAATGTGTGCAGTTCTATATCTCCTCTTTTTGACAGGTATGGGAGACTGAAGCAAGAGCTCTTATCAGAGTATTTCTCATCCAGCTGTACTTAAAATTCTGTACATTTTTCATATGAAGCCCATTTTCACATGGTAGGCTTTTTCACACATGGAAGTATTTTATACCTGGAAATGTTAATTTCCTGATCTGCTTTTAAGATTGAGTGCATTTCCAAGTGACAGGAAGAGGTGAGGATAAGATACAGAGCCATTAGCTGGTGCAGTCTCTCAGCTGATGGCTCCAGTCTCTCTGGGTGAGTAGCTGTGTCGACTGTGATGTGAAGAGCATCCTAAAGTATTCTTTTGTGAGACCTGTTTGGGGAGCCATTTGTAAAACAAAGTGCTTCAGCATAGTTCCCTGTAGGACAGTGACTGTGTCCTGGTGTCACAGCTAGTTCCTGGGCAATTTTAAGAGGTATTTCAAAGAGTGACAGGAGCCCAGCATCAGAGAAATGGGTTCTTGCTGCAAACTTGTAAGGGTGCCTTTTAAGGCAAAGGCTAAAGCACTGTGTGCAAGTGGGACTGTGCTGTCCTGGGCTACAGGGAAGACTCAGCTTGTGGTAAAGACAGGAGACAGGTCATCAGGGTCCTCCTGTCTGACTTCTCCATGAATTTGCTTTCATTCAGTTAATCAAGAGCTGTGGGCAGTAAAGTTATTTGGCTTCCTTGCCCCAGCAGCTTTTTCCTGCAGCAGTTCAGTGGTCTGGCAAGCTCACCTTCATTGCTGGTTGAGGATAGCATGTCAGGCTATCAGCTGGAGTAGCTGAAATGCAGGCACAGGTCTCCTTCTGCCTTGCCAGCTGCTCGCAGTACCTTCTCACAAGCCTGGTAAGCTGAGCTTGGACAAGTCTTAAGCAGTAGCAGGATTTGTCAGTGCCCATGAGCAAGTCGCTCAGCCCACTTGTGCTGCTGTGAGCTGGGATGATGAACACTGCACAGCTGTATTCAAGAGTCACACTTTCTTTTGTGCTTGTGAGGTGCTACTTTTCAGCTGATGATGCCACAGAATCGTACTTACTCTTTACTTGGTCTGAGCTTTCAGAGCTCTAGCCTTGGCATTCTTCAGTGGTTTGGCACTTACTGAAAGAAAGAAAGCAAAAGCACCATACAGAGCAGAAAAGCACTTCACAAGGCATATTCTGATGAAGTCAGCTCCTTGAACAGCTGCAACAGGGACAGCAAAGCAGCCAGAAATACAGAAAGGAGAATATGGTGGGAGATTTATGCTGGTGAATCTGTTGAAATATCTGCAAGATCTATGCCTAGAGAAGATCTCAGTGCTGTCTTACCTATGAAACCCTCATCCCAGACTTCCAATGTTCTGCAGCCAGTGTTAGATTTGCAGATGTTTTATGTGATGTGAGATTATGGATACAGTAAAATCCCATGTCCTCTGAAACAAGTATGGAGCGTATTGATTTTTCCCTAGGCTTTCCACTTCTTATATATTTATTTATATCTGTTTATTCTTTTTTTGGAAGGTAGCTACTCGGCTCATGCAATTTAAGTTGTCAGTGGCAGTGCATTGAGTCAACCACATGACCTGGACCTGTAGAATTCTTAGGAAGAGCTGTACTCCTGTTGCTGGAGTATTGGATGGTGGTGAGGAACTTGGTCTGAAACTCACTAGAGCAGAGCAGAATATTTTTACCTTTGTTAGCTTTGGAAAATCTAAAATGTTACATTATACCTAAATAAACAACCCTCTAAACGCCTTCCTTCTAGAAACGAGTGGATTTGAACAATACAAAATGATTGAAAAGAAAGTCTGTTTCTTTCCCCAGGCTACCTCTGAGTGGCCAGGTTTGACTCTAAATCAGAATGGAGTTGTACTTTTAAACTGCAAAAGCTTTGTCTAAACACAACCCTCCTCTTTTGCAAAGCTCCAAGAAGCCGCTGTTTGGGAACAAAGACTCAGCTCAGCTGCTGGCTCAGGGACGCCAGAGCCGACGTGGACAGCGGCAGCTCTGGAAGTTTTATGGGTAGAGTGGGAGACTGCACTGGGTGTGTAAACATATGCAAGCCCCTGTTGGCAGGGAGCTGTCCTGAGTGCCCTCAGGTTTCCCACCCCAGGAGCTGTGTCCCTGCCTGCAGCCCAGCTGCCCTGCTCGTGCTTGGTGCTGGCAGGAGGACGCGCATGCAGGACGCTCTGACCTGCTTCACGCTCGACAGACGGTGGAGCTGATTGCTGGAGGCAGCCTTTGGTCTGCTCACAGATTGGCTTCAGGGAGTACATGCAGGGAAGTGTGAGCCAGTAGAACTGCAGCATGATGTGCCACACTTCTGCATGACTTTTTAGTGCTTGAGAGACATGAACTGCATCGTGTGAGACCTTTACAGCAATGTGTGTGTTCTGATTTCTGAAGAAGACACTTGGCATGTCCACCTCCTTTTCTCTAGGTTGCAGTGGGAGCCAAAGTACATAAACAGCACCTTTCCTCTGGCCTGTTTCTAATGTTCTAATGTTGCTAATATCCATTGACAACATTTTTTCCCTGCCCAGTGCTGCAGCTTGGAAAGACTGGTGGCACCCACAGTGAATCACTACATGTTGATATATTTACTTTACCTGTTGCTCTGTAGAAGCTTGAGATCCAGACACTGATGTTTTAACGGCTCCCTGCCAATCAGATTAAATATTTAGCAGCAATAGGTTCTGGGCCTCACATTTCTGACAGTGTATTTCATGCATCATTTGCTGTAAACGTTGGGAGATTTTTAGCTACCGTTTGCAAAGGAACTCCCTCTCCACTTTGTCTCCCATTATTATCTTTTCTTTTCACTGTCCCTCTCACTTCTCACTTTTCTTCTTGTCCTGCCTTTCTCTGCTCTGCTGTTTCCTTTCCTGTAGCTTTTCTCCACTTTCTGTGATCACTGTTCATGGGTATGTGGGTGTGTTCATTGCACCGGGCATGGATGTCAGTCTGTGATGGAGCGCAGGGACTGCCTGCATCTAACTGTGCATGGCCACCTCCTTGGAAAAGCATTACTAGAGGAAGGGTGATGGGCTTTTTGGGGAGTGGGAAGCATCCAAGGACAACAAAAGGCAAAGCATCTCTGTCAGCCCTCTCTCCATGATGCAGCTCTGTCTGCAAGAGCTATCTGCTTTACTCTCAGCATATCTGCCAGTTGCTCTGAGACTGTGACTATGGGGCAATCCTTTTTCTTTTAGTTCCCTTCTGGCTGAAACTCTTGTAGGAAAACATGGGCTCAGTCATCCAACTAAAAGTATGGTCACATCCATCCCTGTGGGATCCCCTTGTCCCACCAGTTGTCTGCTTGCAGCAGACCTCTGTGTCAGCTGTGCTGACACTCTGGTGCTGGGATGAGGCCCACCAAAACCAAAAATCCAGTGAAGGTTATAAAAGAAAGAAAGAGGTATCTCTAGGAGAGGTTTCAGATCAGATGGTATTTTCTGTAATGACAGAAGATTGTCTCTTGGAACACAGCAAACAGTAGGGAAAAGACAAAGACCTTCCTTTGCTTTCATCAGGTGCTGGACAACGGGTACAGCTTTTACATGAACAAAGATTTCACATGTACAAAGTCTGGTGGTCATCTGAGTTTGCCAGCATTATGTCTCAAGAGATGGCCCTTTAGAGGGGCTCTGTGAAACAAGGATTAGAACTGCCACTAGTGGTCCTTCTGGGCTCATGCTGGGTTGGGGAGGGTAAAATCTTCTGGGCTGGTGAGCTCTGTAGGCAGGCTGGTGCCCTGCATGTTTTATGCTGCAGAACCTTCCCTAGACCTTGCCCTTCTTTTGTGCACTGCTTGTCCTGCTTTGATGCTGTTTGCTGTAAGCTGTGGTCAGATGGTTTGACTCTTCATTACCCTGCTCCCTTGACTCTTTGGTACATGCAACTTTTCCACTGCTCCTGCTCTAAATGTGTTGTCTGCTGAACATGTCATTGCAGTCCCAGAGGGAGCCTGTGGTTCTTACTGGCTCCATGTTTGCCCTGTGTGACTGCTGCTGCACATTCCTGTCATCTCACATCTGGTATTCAGCCCCAGCTGCTCCAGCTGTCCTGCACCACCAGTCCAGGAGGTGGTTAGTGCCAGGGCCAGGTTTTTCTCTCCCTGCTGTGACGAGTCCGAAGCCATCTGGTGAAACATCACCCTCTTCTTTTCACATTTCTGTTGGCATGGGACATATCCCCTCCCATGCCATGCACGAGGGAGACGGGACCGACGCTACCCAAGGGATGCTCGGGAACGTGCCTTGCTTTGAAAGCTGGGCTGTGTATGAGGTTATTTTTCTTTATGAGGGGACTGGGACCCTCTAGGTGGAGGGAAGAAGTGAGGAAACCCATAGATCACAGTACCTAGAGAAGATGGCTCTTCTCTGATCCAATGGGCAGTGAAGCCTTTCTGGCTGAGATTCTGCTGGGCTGGGGTGTGGCATGCCAGATGGTTTGAAGCAGGTACTGGGACATTTGGGAAACTGCTTCAGCAGAGATAGGGAGTGGAAAATGCCTGTAAATTTTGTAAAGCAGAATAGCTGGTGATGAACAAACCAGACTGTTTAATTTCTTGATTTATTTCTTTCTCTTGCTTGCTCCTTTATTTTTTTTCCTCCCTCCCCATTGCTCTGGGCCCCTGCAGTCCATTCCCTGCATCTGGTGGCTTATTTCCCTACAGATGTCATCTTGGCAGTAACTCAAACCTGAGTACCTCCCTTAGGGAGTTGATGCACTGACTGAGTGCTTTTTCTTTCCCTAGTGTCTGGGTATCTGATATTTTGGGTTTGAGGTGTTGCTGTTTTTTTTTTTTAAATATATGCTTTTAGACAATTGCATTTTATATATAAATAAAAAGTTTAGCAGTGGGGGGAAGCTGGAAGGTAGATGGATCTGGAGAAGATGGTTCCTTAGCTTCATGCCAGGCCAGGCTGGGTACATGAATCACCTGGAAGGGCTGCACAGCTTGCCCACCGACTCACCTCAGCTCCAGGGCTGGGAGCTCAGCTGTGGTCTGTTGGCTCCTCTGATCTCTTTAACTAGGAAAGAAGAAATGATAAATGGGTATTGTTTTTTGTCTTGCTGAAGTACCCAGGCCTCTGGGTGAAGTGGAGACAGGGCTGTACTAGGAATATGGTCAGGGAGGTGGAGAGTCCCTGAAACTTTGCAGGCTCTGAACATGAAGCATAAACAAGAGGAAGGGGATCCCAGAGCAACACCAGTGGTGTAGTCAGTTGATAATGCATGAGTGTTTTATTTGTTCCAGCTTTTCCCTTTCTCCCCTGAGACAAATCTCTCTAGGAGTGTGGCAAGAGGCTTCTCTCTGGATGTATGCTCTGTATGTAGATCATGAACCCGCTCCTGTGGCACGCAGTGCCTCACAAAAGGTGCTAACACCTGTGCAAAGTGGGTTTGAGATGCTGCTGCATCAGATCAGAGGGGCTTTACACCTCTCTGGCACAGCAGTAGTGGAAATGAACAGTGCAAAGACCTCTGAGAATTTTAATGTACTTTGGCATCTTCATAAATATAACAATTGACATGTCTGCATGCAGAAATGCCTCCTGGCTTGGATATGAGGTCCTGCCACAGAGTCATCCTGAACGTGACACCAAAGCAGGCTGTGTCAGAGAGGTTGTGCAGGAAGCAAGGATGGTGTCTAAGGGCTGATATTTAAATTATTTTTTAAATTTGAAACTGGAGACCCCATGGGACTGAAGTTCACTTCACTGTGGCCTGGACCTGGCCTGGAGAAGAATCAAAGCTATGAAAACCCCAAAGTGAGCATAGCCCCAGAAGGTTAGAGGGGGATGAATGGTGTGCTCAAGGCACTTAGAGAGGCAGTTCATATAGACAATTGGGTTTGCTTTATCCACATCATTTTGGGGATGGGTAATATTTGTAGCATATAATCTTTGGTTATTTAGGATGTCACTGCTGTATACAAACAAGGGGGAGACCCAGGTAAAGACTGTTGCTAACTGACTGCTTTAACAAGGTAGTTATTTGCCACTATAACCTCAGGGTTGTACAAAAGTCCTTCAGAAAGCAGGACTGGCACTTCAGTGCTACTGCAGCAGTTCAGGATGAGCAGTGTTAAGACAGCCCTGACACTACATCCACTGAACCCCCACCCACTGTCTGAGTGGTGCCTCTTCTTCCACCCTAGAAATAGCTCTTGGGAGGGAGAACAGCTGCTTTATGCTGGGTGCTGACCTCTGGTGTAGCAATAAAGTTTAGGTGTCTAATTTAGAAGCTGATTTCCTTCAAGGGCTGTCCTAGATGTAAAACAGATGCAACTTGAATATTGTCTCTACCTTTTCTTTTTCTGTCCCAGGACAGTTTTTGAGTTTTCCCATTTTCAGGAATACATGGATTTAGTGTGTTTAGGAACTGGTGCCATTTCAGGTCTGACAGGAAAGGGGTAAAGAGCTGCTTCTCTCACCTATGTTTCACCTTCAAAGAAATGCAGACTTGTCTCCTGGTTCAAGATGAGATGGAGTGCATATATACCCTTTAAATTTATATAAAAATAAACAATAATAACAAAACCTTTATGCTTATACATAAACAAATATATAGTCTGTGTGTGTGCATGTAAAAAATACATACACCCCCTTATTTTACCTTATAATTAATTCTGCAGTGGGAATGCACTAGTTTGTCAACATTGCTCTGTGGCAGTGTAACCCAGGAAATGATGGGAACTGAAAGAAGAAATTGAGTCAGGGTGGACAACTCTTCTCTTTACTCCAGACTACTTCAGCCTTCATCATCTGTCCTTCCTAACCAGAAAAATCCCCCAAAGCAGAGCAGTTTCTCTCTGTAAATTTGTCAATGACAACAACTACCCTGTGGCTGCCAGAACCCTTCAAAACCCTTTGTGTTCTCCCCAGGTGTCCCTCAGATGCTCAGGCACAGTGTGTAGTTTGTGAAGTCTGACAGAATCACAAGCCTCCAGGATGCAAGAAGCTTTTCCAGACAGGGGGAGTGCCTTCAGAGGCAGAAACTTTTTTAGTCCAAACTTAATGTCAAAATTCCCTCCCACTCCCTGCAAATATTGGGATACTGCAAGTTCAGAGGTACCTGTAAGAGTGACTAACTGTGGTGAACTTGTCACAGCTATATTTCTTCCCCTGGCTCCCAAGGCTTCTTGCTGTGGGCTGCTCTTAACTCATGGCCTGGTCTAAGGGCATGGGACCCCAAAATTGTTTGAGGACTTCTCTATATGAATCCAGATTTCTGGCACCTCTAACAGTGAAGCCCCAGACAAGACTCTTGGGGTCTGCAGGCTCCTGGATTTTGTTTGAGAGTGAACTAGAGCTCCCATGACTTTTTGTCCAATACTATAAAGCCTGGTGACTCTGGTCTGCCCACCTTCCCCCAGATCAATTTAAATCCAGGCTCTCCACTTTGGACACCCATGCCTAAGACGTCTCCTATTTTGAGTTGCTGCAAGTGAATTGAAATGGAGCTGGGCTTTACATTTCCACTGTCCAAGAGCTGCTGGAACCAGACCTCCTGAATCTGTGTCAGACCCCCAGAGCAGATCTCTTGATGAGACAGGAGTTTTCTAGGTCTGGTTTGAAGTTGGAGGCTGGGTCCTGGTGCTGAGAGGAGCTGCAGCTCCACCCCAGGCACTGAAGGCTGGCTGCCCATTGCGGCTCTGCCTCCCTTACCAAAGCTCCTCATTGCTCTTGCTCTTCCTTGCCAGTCAGGAAGCTGCTTGGGACTAGGTGAAATATATCAGGAGTTTAGATATTTTTGTGAGCATAAGCTTAACAAACCTGCAGTTGCTAACATGTTTCATCAGAAACCACAGATCAGCAGTGTTTTGCAATTTGAGTCAATGTGGCAAAGTCGATATTGAGTATCAGGAATTAGCTTGGCAGCTGCCAAGTATTTGTGGTATTACAGGATTTCCTTTCTCTCTGCTCCTAGCTAAACTAGGATTTATTGTCCTGAAGATCTTGGACATACAGGTTTTAATACACTCTCTTGGGATCCTGTGAGTAATGTTGGGTATGATCTCACAAGAAGACATTGCTGCCTTTGGGTAAGTGCAATGGAAAGCAATAATAATAATCTCAGCTCCTGTAGCTTCTATTGCTTGAGAGTCAAAAGTATTTTAAATACCATAAATAATTAAACATTCTAACTCTATGAAGCAGAGAAGATGCATCTCCACCTTTCTGATGAGGAGAAGAAGGCAAAGGATAAGAAAGAAAACAATGGCATTTTCACCTTCAAAAAATGCTTATTGGTTTTAGACGGTGATATGAAGGATCAGAACAAAACTTCTCTTGTTGTGGCTTGTTCCCTCCATGTTTTTAAGATTTAAAACCAGACAATGAATGGTGTGAATACAAGTGAGCTAAGAGGTAACAAGGATGGACCAAAAATATGACAGTGCTTGAAGTGAGAAATGGAGCTGTGAAGAATGAAAAATGGATTGGAGAGCAATGGTGGATGGAGAAAGCTGAGAAGGGTGGTAGAGTAGAACATGTATTGTAGCTTGAAGGAAGTTGATGGGGAATATTGAAATACTCAATTTTTTTTCCTAAGCCCTCTTACACTCTTTTAAAACTAAACTGATCTTAAAGCATAAGTAAGTCAGGGCTACACTTTGTCCATAGTATTGATTTTTATTTACTGGTATTCACTATTGTGACGACTGTCGCATTCTGGTCATGTTATCTCTTACTCTTGCTACAAATGCTTCTTTTTCCTGCTGCAAATGTAAGCTGCAGTGACTTTTGTGTAAATGACCTGTGGTCCAAGGGAGCTGAACTGCACCATGATGAAGTCAGTGGTGGAGCTGGGCTGGGAGGTGGCACGGGCTGGTACCTGCTCGTATGCACTCACTGGCATGAGGAGGAATGAACAGCTGAATGAGCTACTGGGAAAGGTGCCTGAAGTGGCCAGCATCAATGAATTTGAGAGGCTGCAGAAAACAAAGAACAGAAGAAAAAAAATGCATGGAATGGCTTTCAGCTGAGCCAAATCTGATCTGTTTGCTTGCACAGGATTGGGTCTTCCTGTCCCTGTCCCTGAAGCATCAACAGGCAGTGACGAGCTGTGGTCCAGACATGGCTTTGCCTGTGTATCTTTCCGTCACCACAGCTCTGTAAATATGATCGAGTGCTGAGCGGAGAGAGAGGTCAGTGACTGCTGGGCTGGGTCCCTCCAACAGGGAGAGCTTTCTGGACACTGTTGATTGAAGGTCTCAGTAAGATGAATTGGCCCTGACCTGTCGTACAATTGCAGGCACAGCATGGTCTGGTGCACAGCACTAATGTACTGTGAAAGCATATTGTATCCAGCTGCTTGATGGCTGGTCCCTTCCTGGCCATTGAACTCAGAGACAGAAAGTTAGGGAAGGGGAAGAGAGTTAGGTTGGAAGAAGAAAGAGGGAAAGGAGAAGAAAAATGAGACTACCAAAAAAATTTTCTGATTTGCAGTTATCAATTCTCCATTTATCCTTGCTTTAGTGTTTATTGTGAGGATCAAGTTTTTCTAAAGGGATAGGTGCTTTTTGGGATGCTTCTGGATAGGGAGTGTACAGCTCCAAATATCTTGAATGGCACCCTTTTAAGTGTCACACATTTGTCTGCCTTTATTATTTCTCCTGGGTAGACTTAGTTTTATTTTTCAATAAGTAATGATAACAGGAACATTAAAGTCCTTTACCAAGGATCAGAGTGAGGAGAAGGGAGGGATCAACAGACAGGCAATTACAAGGAAAGAGACTTAAACCAAAGTTTTCTGGGTACTCTGTAATTTCTAGTGGTCTGACCAGAACCTGCCTTTGACTCTTCTTGGCTTCAGTGGCTGTGTCATGCCTCTTTCCACATGCTAAACCCATTTCTCGGTCCCTTTCACTTCCAGATTAATTCCCTGTCTCATTTCACAAACAAGGCTGGCACTGTCACAGGGTCCCTTGGTGACTAAACCTCATTTTCCAAAATGTTACATACCAGTGGAGAACAAGAGGTCACAAGGCTCCTGAGGGATGCTGGTGGATTGTGGAACGTGGCCCATCCACGTCTGTAGCGCTGCAGCTTTGTCCTGGACCAGCTCACAGGATGCATCTCTCTCTCCACCCCACTACCTCCACTTAGCAGCTCTTTTGTCCTCATCACATCTTGGTGCTTCAGGCACCAAGTCACCTTCTCTGCCATTTCTGCTCTGTGACACCTTCATAAGAGTCTGATCAGGCCTGGTGAACTCTGGCACTCTGCTTTAGGACTGTTTAAGGTTTGCTGTAGCAGTGCCATCATGAGCACTGCTGCATGGGTTCCAAAACTGAAATGTGCACCCATGAAGATCTTTTGTAAGGGATGGGCAGCTGTATGTTTTAAAACTGTATCCCATGTCAAACATTATATGTGAGAAGATAGGCAGCAAACAGGATGACTGGGTCCAAAGTGCAAGTGTAGTTTGAGGCTGTCTCACTCTGACTCAGATGCCCTTTCTAGAATTCTCAGCCTTGTAGAAGAAGAATTCACTCAAATTTGGTCTAAAAAAAGAAATGTTTTCTTTCTCACTTTTGGTGTGTTTTAAAAAATGATTCTGAATCGGCTTTTACACTGTTTACATCTGGCATCCAAATAATTTAATGTTGTCTCTTGATGTGAGACTTTGAGTAACCAATGGGGATCTTGGCACTAGTGTAAAATTTGGCAGCTACCTTCAAGAGCCAGTGCAGACTCTGTTTACCTGCTCTGTGTTTTCTCTTTAAGGAAATGATGCAGGGAGTGAGCAGGTGTTGAGTGAGGTACATGAGAGAGTCTGGAAAATGGGAAAGTCCTTCCACCCTTGGAAATTAAAATTCTCCTTGCTTTTTAAAATTTTGAAATTCAATGTATCAACAAACTGCAGAGTTGATTAAAGTTGAATAGAAACCCTCAAATTAATAAATCAAGTAATGAGAAATGCCAAGGATGTGCTTTTCCAGACCATCTAAGTGAAGTTAAATGTGTGTTTCTCATGGTTATTAATGGATCGGAGGTATTTAAATCCCTAGCTTTTGGAAATTGTGGTCTTTAATATCTTCATGTTATTAATGTGCTGCTGATTCCTGCTTGGAAATAAAAACTGGCAGTGGAGAATTAAGAAAGGAAGGAAGGGATTGTCCAATGGATTTTCAAAGGGCTTCAGTTCTATTTAAGAGGCAAACCCAGTGTTGTTCTTCGCAGCATTCGGCTGCCTGTTTAAACTGAGTCTTGCACTTCAGGAGGCAAAGCTGCTTTCAACCATGCTGAAGCCCCGTGGAGGGGCCCTGCATGCAGCAGCATGTCCCTTGATTTGGATGGCCCAGCTCTGAGTCTAGATCCAGTTCTGAGGTGGGGCAGACAACAATTGTAAGTGGGAAATGCTATATGCCTCGTAAGCTTTGAAATCCCTTGTTTCAAGTGGAGCATACACATGCATGGAGTGACAGCTGTGGCAACTGAACCCTCCAGGTGGTGAGGATATTTCAGTCTCTGGCAGAGAGGACCTGTCTCAACCCTCTAAACTTCTCTAAGCGGGATGCTGGGGGAAGGGTGAGATCCTGGCAGGGGAATAGTGGCTCTAGCCCGGCTCCACAAGCCAGGCTTGCAGAGAGGGGTGCCTGTGCCAAGCCTCTCTGCTCTGGCATTTAGAAGCTGGCACTGGGCAATGCCAGACTGACCTGCTGTCTCTCTTAATGGCTTTTGTGTGTGTGATACTGAGTCCTGCAGCTCTGCACGTGTGTGCCAGTCTGGGTAAGCAGGTCAGACCCGCTCCTTTGCTCCCTTGCCCAGCCATTTCCTTCATTCTGCCTCGCTCGTCCTGGGGAGGATCCAAGGGGACTCAAATTATGAGGAGCAATAAACACAGCTGAACTTTTGCTGCAGCAGAGGAAAGTCTCAAGGGGTGATCAGATAACCACCTACAAGCATTTTCACGGTGGAAACGGTGAGTCGAGAGGGAGAAATGGTTTAGGCTGAATGAAGGAGATATTAAAGTTACAGGATAGCTGAGCAAAGGGAAAATTTAGGCTGAGTTTCGGGATATGTTTCAAAATGTGAGCCATCTCCTAGTGGTGGTAATCTTATTGTTTGAGTTGTTTCAGAGCAGGTAGTGTGCTAAAGCAGGTGCTGTAGACAGTAATCCTGAAGTGTCTGGGGGAAGGGCAAGACTATTAAGCAGAGGATTTTAATTTTTGATTTCTATGAATCATTTGGGGTTGGTCTCAACAGAAACTTGCAGGCTGTGGCTGTATAAGCTATCACCCGTGATACGTAAAATATGTGGGTGGGAGGAAGTGGGAAGGACACTGGGAACTTACCCTTGGGCAAGCTTAAAATAATGAGACATAGTTCTTCATCTGTTGGGAATGATATGGGTCTAATTGATGATCAAAGCTTTTTTTGTACTGCCTTAAGTGCAGGGAGAGAGTTGCTCTTCTCCTTTGCATGGGGTAGAGAAGGGGAAGCACTTTTTCACCTTATCTTGGATACACCTGTTGGATAAACAGAGGCAAACTAGCCTCTGATCTATCTGACACTGCCCAACTCAGGGAGGAGTTTGTACCTGGTATAATAAAGACAGAACAGCTCTGAAAAAAATACACAGAGAATAGAAGTAAACATCCATGCTACTTTCCACCCAGTGTCTATGGAAAGAGAGCTAACAGTGAGGTAATGAGAGAGCTCCAAGGGCTTTGAAGGCTTTGGCTGGGAGTGTGTGATGCATTCCCCAAAAGAACAAGGCTGACTTGGGAGAAATAAGGGAAAATTGGAAACATTCTGTATGTTAGATAGAAATAGACCTGTGGGACGTTACAGGCATGGACAAAGGCACATACTGGAGAGGGAGTGATTGTGAAGAAGAGAAAGAAGACCTGCCCAAAAGCCCTTGGAGAAATGTTTCTGCTGCTGTCATAGGAGCATTTGTGGCTCAGAATGATAAGTGATGTCCAAAGCTAGTTAAAATAAACTAAACCACACCAGTTTTCATCTGAAACTATTGAAATGCCCTTGGAGGGGGGCTGTTTACTCAGGGTGACCATAATGAATTCTTATGGCACTTTCCATTGTCTCTAGTCTCTGCCATCTTTCAGCTCTGAACGCAGGGAGATTTTCCTGCAGCATCATTCATTCTGTTTATCAGCACCTGAAGTGTGCAGGCACTTTCAAGACACATCTATCGTGCCCCAGATCCATCCTCCTCTTCTTTGTGTCTGTTGACAAAATTCCTGGAACAACAGGGCTGTGAGCCAGAAGAAGATTTATGGGCACTTATGTCACCTACGTGGTAAGCAGTAATACGGGAAACAGCAGCCCAAGAGTTGTGAATGTACAAATAGCCTGGGCTGAAGGTGTGGTAGGATAATATTTAAAGCAGTGTTAGAAGAAGAGGAATGCTTCCTCAGAGGTGTACAATATGCAGCAAGTCTACACTGCAGAGTAACCATGAGACTGGGAGGATGTCCTAAGCTGAAACTGGGTTGTCAAAAATCAGAGAGATGGAGAAGTTCAGATGTAAACTGTGGTGTGGTTTAAACCCCAGCTCCTAGGAGCACCAGTTGATGATGTTCCAGTCTGTTCTGCCTCTTTTTTTTGCATGGGTCTTCTTAGCTCCTCCAGTTTGCCCATAAGGCAGGTAGTAGACAAAAAATCACCAGTCTTCTGTCACTGGTAAATACAGAAAAAGTGTTCTTCTCTGATCTGGACATACTTGTATTTCCTTGTGTGACAGCCCAGTAGCCATCTAGTGCACTGCTGACTTCCCTGCATCTTCTTTTAGTGCACTTGTTCTCTGCTGGTGTGTTGGATACTAGGCCCAAAGCACCTTCAAGGCTTGTAAAGTATTTCACAGGTGAGATTGATTTCTTCCTACCTCTAATTATATCCTGAAACATAAGGATTGCTTTTGGATTAATTGTCTGATACTGCTCAAATTATCAGAGGAACGAAGGCAGTGTGAATTAAGATGTTGTCAAAGGTGAACAAATACCAAAGGGTGATGCTGATGTCTCACACTAGGTCTGGCAGGACATCTGTCTTTAGGCAGCAATGGGACTGAGGGTAGTGATAGTGGTGAGGCCTGGAATTGGACTAGTGATGAGAGTAGGGTTGGGAATTGGCATTGCAGTTGGTGCAGATACAACATTAGCTGTTGAATTCAGATTTTGTGGCTTGAAGTCTAAGCAGTGCTTAGAGCATCAGAGCTCTCAGTGAGCAGAGCCTAAAAAACACTAGGATAGGAACTTCTTTGTGGCCCTCCAATGAAGCATTGGAGGGGGAGGCTGGAGGTAGGCTTTTCATTCTTCCATGTGGAGCCAATTTCCCTGTGAAGTTCCCTTTGCTGGTGACTAGGGGCATTGTTCAGCCTCCTGTCCCAAGCATTGTCTTCCTCTTAATTAGGAAAGCTGCCTTCAGGACAGCTTTTTGTCTGGGACTGCAATATTACATGACTTCCTTTCCTCTTGCTGTCTTGAGACTGGGTTTGGGGAGCCTGCAAACACCCTTCCTAGAGGGTTTTGTGCAAGGCTACCTAGATGGCATGATTGCAGCAGGAGGAGGTACTAGTCAGCACACAACAGAACTACCCCCAAAAACCTGTGACCAGCCCTTGTTCTGCCTCAGTTTCTTTACCTGACCTGAGGATGGCCTGGCTTTGCTGTTAACTGCTGGAGTAATAGTCTGTTTACAGTTAGCCTGGTTGAATGCACAGTGACCTGTTTGTGTACTTTCTGTATTTTGAAATATCATCCACTACTATCTCTTAAGGCTGAGCTGTATTTTGCCTGTGCAGCCTAATAATTTTCTATTAATACTTACCTTAGGTCTGATCCACGTAAAAGTGCAGTGTCAAGTAAGGTTCTCATGGTTTTTTTTAAGCAATCTAACCTTTGGTCCTGGCTAAATTCCAATTGGAATAATTACTGTCTGACTACCTACATTCCTCTTGCATTTTCAATTGGAGAAGTTAGCTTTCACTTCCCGTTTTGAAAGTGATTGTGTAACATTGCTCTGCAGTAAGTACATGCTGCATTCCTCTACAATGGTGGATATGTTTTATTGGTAAGTAAAATGAGATTATAGAGGTATAATGATTATACTGGCATGTTTATACCTAAATATAGATATGTCTGTAAAACCACTTCATCTAATGGCCCTACCATATATTATTTTCTAGGGAGTAAGAGACAATATAATAGTGTGCAGTAATATGTAAAGGATTTTACATACCAGTCTGGAGTTTGGGATTTACTGAATTGTTTTGGAGTGCCATAATCACAGAAAATACTTCAAACACTGTGTTGCCCCACACTACCTCTTAAGGGAGAATCCTGCTCATGTAAAATACTTAGTATTAAAATACACTTGCATGTTTTTATAATCATTCTTAACTGGTGAAATTATACTGTAAAATTATTAAAATTTTTTGAAATGACAAAGGGTAAATGCCCTGTTCTACAGCTGCCGCCTTGTCAGGTGCTTATGAATTTCTTTGTGTGTGAATTTCTCCATTCCCCTTTTTCACTGGAAACAGGAACACACTTAGAAGGAGGTCCATGTTCTGCCTCCAGTGCTTTCTTGATTGAGTACCTCGATTGTTTGTACTTGAGCACTGTATAAATTATGGAAAAAACTTGTTGCTCCATATGCAGAAACACATTTTCACGGTAGTTCTGGAGTCCTCTTAATCTGATAATAATTCTGTGGTGGTTCACACCTGCCTTGTCTCTACTAGCACACATTCCAAAGGGGCCTGCAGTGAGCCAGACCAGAGGAGGAACACGAGGTGAGGTTGGTGTTAGGGTGTCTGTCCCTTTCTCTAACAACCAGCACATGCATGTGAGCAGATGTGTGAAGAGTGGCTACTGATGGGAACACAAGTCAGCCCCACGGAGGGAATGGATTCTAACACAATGAACAGCCTGTTTTAGTCTTTGAGCAGCTAACCCCTATGCTGCCTTGTGGGAGCTGAATGGTGAAACACACACTCAGCCCTGTGTTGGATGTGATTTATTGATGTTCTCTGGCCTTATCACATCCCCAGCTCCCATCCTGAGGGAGGCCAGCCTGGACCAGGTACCTGCTATTCCCTCAGAAGAGCACTGCTGTCTGGCACACAGACTGCCCATGGAGCTCCTGAAAGACATAGTGAGCATGACAGATGTGCCACGTATGAGTGAGAGCTGGAGAGAGAAATGTCTGGGTTGGTACAGCACCAGCCACCCAAGCATTGCTCTGCCTGATCCAGAGAGGGCTTATGGCTGAGGATCCAAACTGGAGATGGCAGGTTGGCTACCAAGCCACCGACAACCTCCTCTTTGTATTAGCTTCTTCCTAGCTCTGGCTGCTCCCTGCATAGCTGGCCAAAGCTTGAGGATCTGGCACTAACTCCAGATAACTCCATCGTGTGTTGAGTGGAAAAACCTGCCTGAGTGGGACACAGGCACCCAACAGATTGGCACCTATGTGCTCTTCACGATCTGGGCTCTCTTCTCCTGCTTAGAGGTAAATGCTATAGATTTATTGGCTTTGATGCAGGTGAAGAGAAGAGAAGGGGTTTCTTGGCTGCCATTTTTCCCACTGGGAGAAGCATGTGCTTGGGTGTAAAGGCTGACAGCTGCCATGGCTGCCTGTACAGCTCCTGCATGAATGCTATCTGAGCCCTGGGCTGGAAGGCCCTGTAAAGTTTTCCTGGTGGGAAAAGGGCTGGGAAAAACCCACACTCCTCCCTGGGCATCACAACTAGCCACTGCCTAACCAAATGTAATGTACTGTATAGGTTGATGCAGAGAGACCGCAGGAGACATATTTTAAGAGAACAAATATAGCATTTAAGTGAGTGAGCAAGAAAGTGAGAGACAGAGAGCATATAGAGTGCATTAAAGTTAATAAAGCATTGCAGAAATGGGGACTGCATTTCGCTGCTAAGGAATCTAATTTAGTGACTCGTAATTGGAGGATAACAGTCATACTGGAATGAAGTTAACTGTTCATTTTGCCAAACTCTCAAAGTCTCTTGGTTCTCCTTGTGAGCATCTCTCAGAAAGTGAATCCTTCAGAGGGCTTAGAATCGATTGGTGCTTCACACCCGCAGTCCCTCTCAGCTCCTTAAGTGGATTTGGTTTCTCCGGTGCATATTTATTATCTATTTTATTATCTGCTTATTTATCTGGTAATATCAATGCAGGATACATCCTCTCTGCTTAGCATGGCAGTGAGGGAGCAGGTGTTGAGCCTGTGTGTTCTCCTGGGCAAGGCAAGATGGGGCCTCTTAGGCCTTTTCCCTGTTGGTGACTGGTATCAGCTAGGATTGTTTTTAGACTTCCTGCTTCCACAAAGTTTTCTCAACATTGTCCCTGCTGCTGTGGCTTTCTGTTCATTTGATAGAGGCATGTGTAGCACTGGTGTATTTATTTCAAGTGTGCCTGGTTGCTGAAGAACAGAATTTTGGGCATGAGTAGCTGAGCAGGACCTGTTGTGTTGAGGGAAAATCTTCTTTAGTTCGAAATACCTGAAATCTCCTTGGGACATCAGCGTGGCCCTGGGTGGGCACACCAAGCAGTGCCACCTCCCACAGGTGTGGTGGGCAGATGGGGGACACTGCTCTGTTGTCTCTGATGTTTACATTCATAGGTGCTGTAGGAATTAGTTCATTAGCGTTTGTTGAGTGCCTTGAGGATGAAAAGTGCTGTCGAAATGTGAACTATTATTAAAGCATGACTGAATAAAGAAAGAGCGAGGAACAGTCCCGCAGGGAACTGTCCCACTCAGGCAGGGGCTAAAGAGATGACCTCGTCAGGTTTTTTCATGTCTGCTGTTGTGATTACAAAATGAAGTGGACATGCTCAGGGGGAAGGTTGCTGTAACATGCCTGGCTGTAGTAGCTGAGGGTGAACCATCGTAAGCTCTGTTGGTGTTTGTACTTCTGTGCAAACATAGACGTCATATGAACTTGGAGGGTCCTGATCCAGTCTTGGCCATGACAATTGGGAAATTTTGTATTCCTGGCTTTCAAAAAAAAAAAAAAAAGACTCCTGTGTTGGTGGAAAGCATATGGCTGACTGTACTACACGCTGGAGCTTTGTGTCTCCTGGTGGTGCATGCAATGGACACGCACATACATATGGACCCAATGACCTTGCCCATTTGCCCTCACTTTATTCTGGAGGCACTGTGCTGAGAAAAGAAAGGGGAGTCCTTATCTGCCTGGTCTCCTCAGTCTCCCTTCCTATACCTCCAGCACAAGTCCAAACAGATCGAAAGCACCAGTCATTCTTTTGTGTTGAGGGTGAGCACTGAGACATGGGCTTGACATGAGCAATTAATTTCACAAAGACAACTGATCAGCTGTCAAAGAACAATTCTTTATCACTTTTGACTTGGGTCTCAGAGTGACATGGGACCTGAGAGATGACATGATCCCATCTTCTGCTGACAGCTGTTCTCTTAAGTGGTGCCAGACTCTGAAGTAGGGGCTGGACTGGTCTGAACCCCCAACTTTTAGAGAGCCCTGAATGAATTAGAGAGCCCTAGGCATCAGACTAGAAGGATTGGTAGGAGGAGACCTAGTGGCTGAGGAAGATCAATGGATCCACCTTGAAGGCTGAGTGCATGATTGACTTGTCAATTAATCACTTTGTTTTACTTTCCCCCTTTTTTCTTCCTCGCTCAGGGAGTGTAAGAGCCGAAGATGAGGCCCAGGGTGGAGTGCTACTCTCCAAGATTTTGGCTGGTGCTGGCAGTCCTCGCAACAACGGGGAGCGGGGCCCATGCCCAGAAAAGCCACCCGAGCATTGGCATTGCAGTCATCCTGGTGGGGACCTCCGACGAAGTGGCCATCAAAGATGCCCACGAGAAAGATGACTTCCACCACCTCTCAGTGGTGCCTCGGGTGGAGCTGGTGGCCATGAATGAGACAGATCCCAAGAGCATCATCACCCGCATCTGTGACCTCATGTCTGACCGCAAGATTCAAGGGGTGGTATTCGCTGATGACACAGACCAGGAAGCCATTGCCCAGATCCTGGACTTCATCTCTGCCCAGACCCTCACTCCCATCCTGGGCATCCATGGAGGCTCCTCTATGATCATGGCAGATAAGGTAAATTTAAATGAGCTTCCTTCTATTGCAGACATGTGGATCCAAACTTAAAACAAAGGGCAGTATCTTATCCTGTGATCCTCAGGTGGTGTCTCATGGGGCCAAAGGCTTGAGGGATTAGACAGCTTCAGATTCAAAGACAGATTAAAAGAGCTAACTGTGTGTAGCACTACTGAGAAGAGCCTATTAATCATGTGGAATTACATGCAACAGAGAAAAACTGAGGAGGGAAAGAAGCAGGTAGAAGAGACCCACAAAAGAATCAGACCTTTTCTTCTTCCTTAAGAAGGGTAAAGAAGAGCCCCTGACAATTGTAATTTTTTTTAAGGTTTTATTTTTGTCTGTGTTTTACTTTAGAAGAGCCAGGGATCATAGCCTGGGTTTTTTCCTGCATGTAGCTGGAGGACATTGTGGTATTTTCAGGGATGCTTAATACAGCTCTTACATCTTAATTGGAATATAATTGAATCTTTAATAAAGCCATCCTCTCTATAAAGTGTTCATTAGCTCCTGAAGTTAAATAGGTGTTAGCTAAAGTGACTAACCAGTCTGAACCAGTCCAGCTAAATCTTTCTTTTTTCCATTGCACTACTTTATTCCTTCATGTCGCAGTCACATTGTTTTCCCAGGCCCTAGCCAGTCTTCTAAAGAATTACTACACAAACAAGCCATCCTGCTACTGCTTTTGAACAGGGCAAGATGCAGAGAGGGAGTAGCATCTTTGGCCAGCTGATAACTCTTATCTTAGTAGTGCCTCCATGGAGCACAGATGGACCTGATACAAGTCTTCCACCTTTCAGGAAGAGGACATGCAACAATTCACACCTGAGTGTGAATTTGGCCAGATGGTGTGGTTGACAGTGGCCTCGGGGCTACTGTTGGCCAGTGGGAACATGAGAGAGAAGCTGGCTGTCCCTTTCCCTGCAGGCTTGAAGCCAGACAGTCAAGGCCAAGGCTTTTATTGAGAAGACCCTCTTGACCACTCTTTGTGCATCCCAAAGAAGTAAATAGGGACACAAGCTGACAGCCTTTTTCTTTTACAGATGGCTCTTAAGTGAATCTGAGATATTTAACTAGGCAGAATCAGGCCTAATTGAATGAAGGGTGAGAACTGACCTGGCCACTATGGCAGCTTTTTCTCAGAAAGAGATCTAGCGAGACGAGAAACTCAGGCACATTCTGTTTTATTTACCTTGCAAGTAACTAATCCAGGCTATCGAAGGTGCTAAGAAATTATTTTCTCACTCTTAGACCAACTGTTCAGTTGCCAAATAACACACAGTTGGTATGCAGTGTTATGTTCTCATATCGGCCTTTCAACTGAAATAGTCTCTGAATAACCACGGGCCTTTTTTCTCTCACTCCTTGAATAGTTGCACGTGTGCTGAAGTCACACTGCCCCATTCCACCCACAGAGCAGCCTTTCTGCCTTGGAGGCCAGGCAGGCAGCACTGCTGCATCTTGATGCTCTCCTGCCTGCTGTGTTGCATGGCTATCTATGTGCAAAGAGGGTTGGAAGCGGTGCTCAAGTGCTGCATTTCACACTTGGGGTGACATCTTACATCTCTGAACAAGCGCAAGAGTTACTGACAGAAGACCTCCTAAGCACTGGGAAAAGGTCCTTGTGACTTTGAACATGGCAGGCCAAATCCTGATTTCAGATTCCCGCAGTGTAAATCCAGCACAACCCCGTTGCCTTTGGCAGGATTAGATCAGATTTACGCTGCTGTAATTCAAAGAGAAATTTGGCCTATTGAACTTTGAAAAGCTTTTTCTTTCTACCTGTCCCTAGTCTCTCCTTGGGAAGGCAGCATCTCCTGCCACGGCCCTGTGTACCACTGGCTTGCTCCCACAGAGAATTCTGACAGGCAGGCAGCCCACAGGGAGCTCAAAGCTGGAAGCCATATGAATGGAGACTTCTGTTTTACCAAACTTTTTTTTTTTGGGTAGTTTTGCAGACAGGAGGTTTGCAGGTTATGTACAAAGATCTGCAGTTTTAGGAAAGGCCAAGGTTTCTTTGAAAAATAATTTGAAAAGGCTGACCTTTACAACTTCTGATCCACAGGTGTGTAATCTTTAATGGATAATATTTATTTGATGAATTGAATTAAAATATGGTAGAGAGTAAATACACTGAAATTCTACTAAAAATACTGAAGTCAGCCTGGTAAGTCTTTAAACAATTTATTTTCCACAGAGGGCCTTGACAGAGGCTTTGCTTTTAGTGACTCTTAGTCATGTTCTCTGCAGATGAGTTGTGTGGCTGAGGTTTGATCCTGCAAGCATGGATTGCTTCTTTCAGCATCCCCTCAACGCCCACAGCAGTCAGCTGTGATTGAACTTGCTCAGCATTTCACAGGTTCAGATCTGCACTTACAGCTTTGTTATTCTCCCCGTGTGTTTGTGATCACTAGTGCCAATGCAAACCTAAGGAATGCTACAAACCACTAACTCCTTGCTGTGACAGATAAGCCCCTCTTCACTGGAGTTTAATGCAAAAAAACTCCCCAGTCAAGCCACCTTTCCTGGAGTAGCATGTGTAATTCTGTTTCACCTTCAGTGAGGGTTTAGCAAGGGTTCTGTTGGGAAATGTGGGTCATGTGTAAAAAGGGCTTTGTAATGTACCATGCAACTGGTAAATCGAGACACAAAAGGGCAGGCAAAAAGAAAAAGAAAAGAAGAGTATTTCAAGCCAGAATTTTCTTTTGTCCTGTATATAAAGACAGAAATATTGTTTAGTGTGCACTATAAGCTGGCTTTATCTCAGTTAATATTAATCTAGAAGTTTGCTACCCACCAGCTGGAGGTCTATGTATCAGTGGTAAAGGAGGCACCACCTGAGGACAATTCACCCCACCCAATTTAGGGTGCAGTGAAATGCTCATGGGACAGTCCTCTATCTCCCCAATGATTACTGAAGAAGGCTGTACCTCAACGTGTTCATGATGCCTCAAGTTAAATGCCATGAATCCTGCCCTAGGTGTGACATAGCAGGTGGAGGTATGTTGCTGAAAGTGTAACATCTGTTTTTTCCTGATTGTTTTGTTCAAACTCACACTCTTTAATATTGTATTTGATTAGGTTTTGTAAACAGTATTTATATATTTTGTTTTCCCTGTGTTTTTACCTTTGTCCTCTGAAAAATCAGTATACAGGAATTTACATGTTTTTCCTGCTTTTACTTCTCGGTGCCTGTGTCTCTAATTCCACCTGCTTACCTGTTACAGAGTGTTATATTTAATTTCTGACTAATCTGGCATAAGAAGAATGTGACCAGATGATCTGTGTGCACACTGTGATCTGGGTTTAGTTCCAGGAAAACGGTGCAGCAGAGACAGATGTGCCTCACTCGAGCTCTGGAGAGGCCACTTTGCCGAGCGCGAGTTCTGTCACAGCCAGATCAGTCCCTTGAGGCCAAATGCAGTGAAGTGCAGCAGTCCTCTCTTTGGGGATGGGTGGCCTGGGAGTGATGGCTGAGAGGGTCCAGCAGAGCCCATATTAGTTCCTCTCAGAGGAGCAAGGCTGTAGCTCTGGGACAGGGTAGGAGAGTGCTCACACTCTTTCAGATCTGTAAGAAAGCACCTTTATTGATGCTGATTCCTTGAAAATGATTAGGGAAATAGTATCATCTCATCAGGACCTGTGATTAGAAAGGGAATAACATTGATCACTAGTGATCTGTCTTTAACCCAAAATAGATGAGATGGAGAGGAGAGAAATGTGCACCACCACCAGTGATAGGTTTCTGTGGTCCAAAAACTTTGCTTGTGGAAGCTTGCTGGTCTCTTCAGGTTGCCTGGTGTTGCTGCAATGACCTGACTTTGAACAGCTTTGTGTTTCCTGATTTTAAACTTTAGTTTGTATTGTCTAGGGGACTGCAATGCACTTTTTACCAGAGAGCATATCTGCTGGCCTTCCAGCATTTAAAATAATTTCTTGTTTCTCCCCAATTGTTTTGAAAACAGAAATTAAATTGTATGAGGATGCCTTGTGTTAGGAGACTGATGGTGAAAATAAACCTTCAGGACTGCAAATCAAGCTTCAGTTCAGATAATTACACAAACCAATATCTTGTATTGCAGACCTGAAACTGGAAATCTGGACCAGGCTTTTCTTCATTATCATTTCCATATTACCTAAAATGAGTTCTACCCAGAGCTAGGAGGTAAAGGAGCAGTCACAAGGAAAAAAAAAAAAAGAAATAACATTTATGAATGTACATTTATAGGTATCTCAAGGGAATGGTGAATCGTTATTCTGATTTACAAAACTTACTGTGTTAGAAAAGATTTAGCTTCTTGCTTAAAAAATGACCACACCATTTGGCTGACTGGTCCATTTTGTAATGATAGATTATTTATTTGTCTTAAAATAACAGAAAAAGGCAACTTGGTGATAATGAATGCAGAAAAGGTAAGAGCAGAAAATGCTTTGGGTTCTCTTATAGCACAGCTAGTGGCCATCATTTTTTCTGGAACTGTTCCTCATTACTTTTCCACAGTCACTTTGTTTTGCCAGAGCTTCTTGTCCTGTGCAGCTTTATAGTAACACAATGGTGCACAGGCAGAAGAGGAGAAAAGTATTGGAAGAAGAGGATGGTTATGTTTTCCCAGGTGAAAATCAGTCTTGTGTGTCTCTGCATCCCTTGCTGTTTCCTCCAGGGCTTGCCCACACAGGGATACACAGAGTATGCATCAGCATGCTGATGGAAATAAAACGGTGGGAAAGAGTGATCTATTGCTGGGCTGTGCCAGTAATGCAATTTGTATAAAAGCTGCATAAAACTAACCTGAAATTTAAAATCTATGATCTGTTCTAGGCCAGATTCTCCTTCCTTGTTTTCACACAGCGTGGAGCTGGCTTTTCTCTTACTGCCTCCACTACCTTGTTCTTGTTCTTCCCATTTATACCAAAGCCACAATATTTTCTTTGCCTTTTTATCCCCACTTCATGGATCCCTGTCCCCTTTATTTTTGTTTTCTGTAGAATTTCCAGTTTCTCTCTCTCTCACTTGCCAAAGGTTGCTGCCATCACTCCGTGTTTGGGCCATGGTGCTGCAGCAATGATTTCTTTGCTGTTTTGGTGGGGAGCGAGTCCAAAGTTGGACAGTGGGGGTAAAGCACCAGGGAAGGAGTAGCTGTTGGCCAGAGTGCAGCAGAAGGATGCTGCAGGTACAGGGAAGCCAAAACTAGTTGGATAAGCTGAGCACCTAGATACACACTGAAACCAGGACAAAGTCAAAGACACTGGGACAGTGCTGCTAAAAGCAGAACATCTGTAATTAAAAGGAAAGCACTTTCATGCTCAGGTTTTCAAAGGTTAAGTAATAGGGATGCATGGGGAATGAAAACCTCATTTTTTGGGTGTAAATTTGTTTCATTTCCATTAGGGATGACATCTGAAATTTTGCAAGCCCTTGTGTGAAGGAAATTCAGTTAAAAAAAAAAAAGAAAAAGAAGAAAAAAGAGATAAAGTTCCCTTTGAATGGATTATATGAATTGAAGTAAAATAAATTCCAAACAAAATACTGCTTAAAAGGGGGGAAAAAGGCACATTTTGATCTGCAGACATTGAAAGATTTCTATCCCTTTTTTCCTCCCAAACAAATTTATATTCAGTTCATGTAATTTCACAAAGTGTTTTCATTTTTCTGAAACTGCATTTGATGATAGTAATAGTTTAAATGTTTCTTAAACTAATCTAGTGATTAGCAAAGATGAATTTGATTTTAAAAAATAAAAAGAAATCAGCAGTTTCCCTCCAAGCTCTTAATAATTTTATTAAGGACATGATTAATACACTTCTTTTGCTTTTGGTACTCTGTTTCCTTTTGCTGCCAAAATAAAACCCTGTAGGTCACAAATAACGAACTAAATATCATGTGTCCTCAAATTATGAGTCTGCTGCAAAGGCTGGGGAAGGAGAATAAAAGGTAAGTCACAGACACATAGACAATAAAAGCCAGTATTTTGTGCCAGTGTTGTTTTTCCCTTGTATAAACATGTAATAAAAAGCCAGGTGGGTCTGTAATTTATGTTTACATCTGTGTCTAATCAACCCATACAAAATAACATTTTCTTTTATTCGTGTAAAGAAAGGGAATATAGGCAGCATATTTCTGTGAAGTTTAACCTGAGAATTTCCCTAGAACTATTTTTATTACTTTACAAATAAATTACAGCACTTAAAAACCCTCAGATATTAGGAAACCTGGAAATGAACTTTTAAGAGCTTTAACCTCTCCCCAGGGCCATTAAATCCTTCAGTGTGAACTCTCATTTTCTAAACAAGAGCTCAGGTACTCTCATTAGTATTATTTCAATGAAAATATGACTTTTCAAAGAAATGTATAATTTCTTTTATTAATTATCCTCTTAAAATAGTGTTTGGTTTGGCTTTTTTTTTAAAAGCTTTATTTAATTTTTTCTAGGGTGTTGTTTTTAAGAGTCACAGGAATAAAATGTGGAGTTGATTCCTTTCTTTTTGGTTTAGGGCTTATAAGCAACAAAAATGCCTCTTTAAAAAACCCAAAGAAAACAAAATCCTTACAGAAGTGTAACTTTCCATGAAATATCCCTATCAGTTTTTCCTTCCTAATAATTTATACTGGATGCACTTCATATTCTCCCTGAGCCTTGGACCCCTGATGCTTGAAGGTGTTACCTGAGTTTGAGTGTCACAGAATTGGGAAGGAGAACACCTGGAACCCTGGTGAGACTCGTCCCTGCCCAGGTGCCCTGGGCTGGTTTTGGGCAGAAGCAGTGCTGAGGGAGAGGGTGCCCACACAGAGGTGTGGGTGCCTTCCTTTAGCAGCAGTTGTCTCAGGCAACAAATGTCAAGCAAAAGTGAAGTCTGATTCCTTTGCATCAGCCTTCTGCAGCTATTTATAAGCTGTTTTGTTTCGGGTCATAGGATTTTTCCTCCAGGAGTACAGAGTGTTAGTTTTCTTCTGTTGTTATAGTGATGTTTTCTTTTGAGGGACAGAAGACCTTTCCTTCCCTAGCTCTGCACGCAACTTCTGCAACCCACCTGAGGTAAAGAAAAGGTGAATTAACCTTGTCACTACTATTGCTTAAATGTGATGTTGCCACTGTCTACCTGGAAACAGAACTGTTGAAGTGTCTGTGAGGAAAATGTTGATTTCCACCCAACTTGGACCTGGGTGTCTGTGAAAAAGTTTTTTCTTGATAGATTTCTAACCTTGATTTTCACACTAATGATATTTAGGTACGTCTCCAAATCAGTAAGCGTTTACCTAAAGAAAATCTGGAAGGTTGGTGAGCTCTGACCAATAGTTATTTATAATCTTTATCACAACCCCTTTCTTCAAAACAAAAACCCAACAAAAAGGTCTTAAATCAATTTGTGCCATCCCCAGCCGGACAAGGAGATTAGCTTCTTCAATCTGGACAGGCAGTCCTTTATTACAACCCCAAGCAGTAACTTGTCTCACAAAATCTAAATTAATTACACTCAAATTTGTCCCTACCCTAAACTGGCCTCAAAACGAAATTGAAAACACAGAGTGTGAAATTGCCCGATGCTGCTGCTTTAGATCCGCATGTCATTCCCCAGTAACCGCAGGACAGAGAGAAACAATTCTTTCCAGGGAATCTCTTATTCTCTTTGCCTTTTATTTGCCTCATTAGCCAAGTTTGGAGGGGATGGATTATGAAGGAAGCTAAGGGAATTACATATACAGAGGCTGGGAAAAAACAGAGTAAAGAAGAAGACATAATTGTAGTCTGTGACTCTGTTAATGGTCTGGAGGAGCTGATACATGAAGAAAGAGTGAAACAGCTGTATGTGTGTATTGTAGATTGGCTGAACAATGAGTCAGGGTGTGATTTATATACTCATTGAATAGAGGTAGACTAAGATTAGAGGAAAAAAATGCTTAGTGTAGCTGCCAAAAGCAGAAGTAGGAATGACAGGATAAAGTTAGGGAAATCTATTAAATGATGTATTATGATACATTAAATTATAACATTAAATGATATATATGTGTATCAAGTAAAAGGCTCAGACACTGACTTTTGTTAGGAAGTACTCTGGACTTCTTAGGGAAGAGTATGGAAACCATGTTTCTTCAGCTGTTTTTGAACAGGACTGAACTAAGTGCTGGAGAACATGTTATATAGATGGAGCAGAGGAGATAAAGGATAAAGAAGATGAAAGACAGATAGGAAAACTTCTCCTGAACCTAGGATCATGGGGAGAAAATTAAGGGAAAAAAAAAGGGTAAATTCTAAAAGTGAGAAAAAAAGATACCTTAAAGGCCCTGTCGAAGCAATTTTTCTCTGTGCTTGGCAATAGCTTTTAGCTGTGTATCTGTGAGGTTCCTGATAACAACAATAAATGTAGGTTTCAGAGGGAGGGGGAAGACAGGAATGAAGGACATGGAGAGTCTAAGGGTGAGTGGGCAAGAAAGTAAAGGAGGCAGGTACATGCAATGAGGAGAGTTGATCTAAAAGGTGCCAACAGAATCCAGCAGTTCTAACAGACCCGAGTCCTCACTGCAGCTGCTATAAAACATGACTTTAAGATGCTTTCTCAACTGCTGTCTACAGCAATTTGTCCTTTACAAGAAGACCATAACAATGTTTTTGTAAAGTTTGAGCTCTACAAAAGGCAAAGGTGACCTAATTACTAGGAAACAATTACTGGATTTTTCTAACTGAAGTAAATACAATGCTTGAGATGAAAATCTGGACTCCAGGAGGAGAAGCTTTAACCCCCATTAGAGGTGGTGGCTGAATAGCTGCATCATGCTGGAGAACTCATTTTATGCAGGGCTGATAGTACCATCTATTGTAAGCTTGGCCAGCATTCCCTATTATAAAATCCTCTTGGGGGTTTCCTGTAATTTTGCCAGACTATGACTGTTTGAGCAAAGTTTCCTATGCCAGGTGTATGCCTCAAGCTGATTGATTTATTTTGCTATTTGTTTGGAAAATAAAACATCTCTCTGTGAAAATGTGGCACAGGACAATATGTGATTTATCTGTGTTGCAAGTGCTGTCACATTTTCCTCCAAAGTTTCTGCCTGACCACCACATGTTCTCAGAGCAAGGACACAGGGCTGGAGCAGGGGTGTCTTGCAGGGAAGGACTTGTAACCAGAGATGTGTTTTTGCTGCCACTGCATAGGCTAACCCAAGTTTGGCCTTGTTATAAGTGTAAGAAGCTGCAGATGTGCCTGGAGTCTCTTTACATGTTTGCCATGTCTCTTGGAAAGAACTTGTCCTTGCAAACTGTGCTTCAAAACTGCACCTGGCCCTGGGGGCTGTGCAGGCTGTGCTGGAGCTGGAGGTCTCCTGTGGGATCCTGGTGGGATCCAGCCAGCAGAAATGTGCTGTACAGCAGGGAATCTGTGGGATCCTGGTGGGGGGCGTGCAGGGTATCCTGAGGAGCCAGTGCAGAGAGTGAGTATATGGAAGAGATCCTGGCACAAGGAGATGAGCAGGGGGACTGGGTAAAGGCAGGAAGCTGGAGATGGTGGATGGGAAAATGCAGAGAAGGAAAGAGGTATTACCTGCCCAGGTTATGCTTCCTTGCTGGCTGCAGGAGCAAGAGCCAGGGAGCCCAGGGGGTAGCAGAACTGCTGTGCAAATGGGATGAGGAGTGTGAAATGGGAGTGGAAAACCTGTCAGGTGGAAACTGTGTAGTTGAGACATCAGATCTGGGCCAGGGCAGGACACAGGACAGTGGGATTGGGCAGTGATGCTTTCCCTGAGTGTGGTTGGGCAGAAATATTCCCTTCCCATTCTGCCCTGAGCCACAAAGGAAGTTAGAACTGACTCTGGGGGTGACTGGGACACTGGCATCAGTGCTCCCTGCCGGGGGAAAGCCAGCGGGTCTTCCCAAATGTGCCGGGGGCCGGCTGCACTCCTTCAGCCGGCACGCCCCGTTCCAGGGCCCCAGGCTTCGTGGGCGGGGGGAGAAACTCCTTCGAGGAGGGGGCAAGGCTCTCAGAGCCTCCAGCTCTGGCTTGGGGCCAGCATAGGCTGTGCTCCGAGATGGAGCTGCCCGCTCCTCCATGAGCGAGCTCGCGCAGCGCTTTGTCCTCGCTCCCGCTCCGGCTCGCCCGCTTTCCGCACAGCCAGAGCTGTGTCCTGGCCCTCGGCTTCTGCTGCAGGACCGAGGTGCGGCGAGCAGCCGATGGCCCTGCCACGGGGCTGGGCTGAGTGAGCACACACCAAGTCACCAGCCCTGCTGGGTCTCAAATCCTGCTCTCTACCTGTCCCCATTCCTATCTTCTCCCTTCTCCTGCTTCCCTGCCTCTCACCCTCTCCTGTCTCTTACTGCACTTAATTCTTGTTTGCACTGTGCTTTGAAAATGCAGTGTGCTGTATAAATGCTAAGTGGTACTATTATTGTTATTGTTATTATTATTATTATTTCTCCTTTTTAATTGGCATCCCTCACTCTCTCTTCTCTTGCAATTGTGGCTTCCAGAGAGAACGTGTGGGCTTACATTATTTATAGCTGTGTGAGAGTAATTACAGAAATGATTTAATTACTCAGTTAATATCGTTCTCCACATCACCAGCTTGACAAGCCAGTGCTCCTCTCACCACAGCCGAACATGCAGGCTGGCATCCATGTCATGGGTGAGCATGTAAGGGGAGGTGAAGCTTGGAGAATGATTTGTTACAGCCCTGCACGTCACTGGTTACTCCCTCTGGGCTAAGGGATGAGGCTGCTGATCTCTCAGGGGCTTGGCCAGGGGCATTGTGTGGTGTCACCTCAGCTGGGGCAGAGCTGCCCCCAAGGAAGTGGTGTGCAGTGATGGTTCATGGCTCCCAGCTGACAGGGGCTACCTCCAACACAAACCTACTCAAGCTGAAGATTCAATATTTGGTGTGCTGCATTCACCAGCTCTTCACATTTATCAAAGGTCAGAGATCTGGCACGGTTTTGTTTTCTTAAGTTCTATTTAAGCCTGCCAGATCAGAAGGTAGAGTTCACACACCCTGCATGGGGTCAGCATGTGAGGTAAAATCACCATTGCCAGAAATGTTCTTTCTTGCAAGTGGTCACGTGTAGGCCTGACCCTCTTTAAGTAAATGAGCTTTCCCGCTGAAGGGGATGACTTCTTCTTGCTGAGACTCCTGCCATTGGAGATGAAGTGTTTCCATCACTTCCAGTTCACAAAGACTTGTGAAGAGCAGGGAATGTCCTGTTTCTGGTGCAGTATGGAAGGAGTTTGAGCGAGGAGAGTACATGCTTTCCTTCAGGGCATGCACTGAGCAGATGGTTACCAATACCTTTTAGTTATCTACCAGATTTGAAAAAAGCCCCTCAAACCACCTCATGAGCTTGGGAGAAATGTAATGGAAAAGATTCTTTCCTGACAGTGCCATAGATAAAAAGGAAGGGTCAATGAATTCTTAACAAAGGAGACAGTTGCTTGGGAAGTGGAGAGAGAGGCTCTCGTTGGATAACGGGGTATTTGTCAGATAATGGTGTATGAGGAGAGCGTCTCTCAGAAGTGCCTGCTTTCCAAGTCTCCAAATTGCCTGGCTCCATTTGGGCTCCTTCATGGCCCGGGCTGTGGGCCAGGTTCAGACTGTTCCTCGACATGGCAGGGCCGGGTGGGCGGCGGGAGGGTTGGGAACAGGTGGCACCGAGGCTGGCGGAGTGGAGCGCAGCGCCTTTTCCACGTGGCACTGCCTGCCAAGCTGCAAGGCGCAGGACACCTGGTATCTGAATGGGCTCTGCCCACCTCCCAGGAAGCAGTGGCAATCAAAGAAGTAGGCTAGAGTGTTTTTAGTGTGAACAGTGAATATAGGTCTTTCTTCTTTTTTCAACATCCAACATGAGACAGGTTAAGGCAGCCTACGTTTGAGAAAGTGCTGGGCATCTCAGTCTCCTGAAAGTTGTGTCTTTCAGGTTGTATCTCTGAATGGACACTCAGAGTCCCTCGATCATTGCTTTTGCAAATGCACACTAGAGGCTTTTATTTGTTTTTTCCCCTTATTTGACACACATGAAAGTGAATTTTATGACCTAACATTGAACAGCTTGTTGAGAAGACAGTGAGTGGAAGGGCAATGGAACAAGTAATTTTGTCAGCTCCCAAATGAATGAATCCTGTTTTCACTGGATTCACATCTCACAGTTAATTGACTCTTTAACTGAATCATATAGTAAGGCTGTAATGTGAGCTCAGTCCATAGCGGACACCAGAGAGTCCACAGAGGTGAGACCTTGAGCTGGGTGAAGGCATTTCGGAAGAGTTGGACTCATCCTTTCCCCAATGGTGAAGACCAGAGGCATTAAAAGGGTCTAATTTCTTCATCCCCTGCCCTGTATCAACTAGGAGATGACTAGTCCAAACAAGTGTGTACACCCACTGCAGCTTCAGTCTTTCAGGACCTGTCTACACCTCCTCCCGACATAAATACCATTCTCCCCAGATCTCCTGTTTTCTTTTTCCTCCCAGTTTCCACTGTGCCTTTTATGATCACTAGCTGGCACAGTATATGAGAGAGCTGTACTGTGGTGGCCCGAGGCTTCTTGTGTATAGGGGCTGTCCACCACAGGCATGCTGCCAGGTCAGGATGAAGTCTATTTGATTGCCTAGTGAGCCTTTGACTGTGAGTGGGTGAATCATACACACTGCTGTGGGGTCAATCAAAGGCTTTGGGACTGCATGCAATTGCAGGCCGTATTTTGTACAGCACTGTAAGAATTTAATTCTCCTTGAGTCCTCTGCCCCTTAGTCAAATCAGGTGGAGACTGACCAGCAGGTTCAAGAGTTGCTGGGAACACCCCCCCGCCCCCAGGTATGCAAGAAGCTTGTTAGGAAACAAGCTAAAAGCGCACACAGAAGGTGGGCAGAGCCCTGCGGCGGAGCGTCTGGGGAGCTGCGATTTGGGCGCAGGTGAGCGGCGCGCACGGAGCGTGTCCCGAGCCCGCTCGCAGGCGGCGGCCGCCGCTGCCCCGCGCTGCCGCCGTGACTCACGGAGATTCAGCCCCGCGCTGCCGCCGTGACTCACGGTGGTTCAGCCCCGCGCTGCCGCCGTGACCCACGGTGGTTCAGCCCCGCGCTGCCGCCGTGACCCACGGTGGTTCAGCCCCGCGCTGCCGCCGTGACCCACGGTGGTTCAGCCCCGCGCTGCCGCCGTGACCCACGGTGGTTCAGCCCCGCGCTGCCGCCGTGACCCACGGTGGTTCAGCCCCGCGCTGCCGCCGTGACCCACGGTGGTTCAGCCCCGCGCTGCCGCCGTGACCCACGGTGGTTCAGCCCCGCGCATCCCGCTCCGCTCCGCTCCGCTCCGGAGAGCGAGCGCTCAGGGCGCTGCTGCCGCTCGGGGCCGGCGGTGGTTCGCGCTTGCACGGGGCGCACACGTGTGCTCTGTGTGTGCTGTGTGTGCCGTGTGTGTGCCGTGTGTGTGCCCTGTGTGCTCTGTGTGTGCCCTGTGTGCCGTGTGTGTGCTCTGAGTGTGCCCTGTGTGCCGTGTGTGCTCCGTGAGTTACGCTCCGCGCCGCAGCCGCCCGGGCTGCAGCAGCAAAGGAGGCACCGCTGCCTCGGCACCACGTGCTGCTGTCGGTGAGCTTTTGAAGGGGAACGTGGAGATTTTAGTATTTCTGTCCTACGACAGACCTCTTGAGAAAAGAAATTAGCCTGATGACAGCAGCAGTAATTGGATTATTCTGTTAGTATCCTCTGTGGAAGAGAAAGACATGTGCCTTTAAGTGTATTTTCAATGCAGACTTAAAAATTGCACTTAAAATGTGAATTGTGCCTTTTTTTCTTCATAACTGTCATGCGGACATCTGTTTTCTGCCCCACTTTTTTTCTGCCTTTTGACTGGCTGAGCTCTCTGTCTAGCCTTATTCTTAGCCTTGTGGCAAGCCTACAGCAGATTGTGGGGTTTGAGTTCCTCAACTGGCACTGAAGATCAAGGCATACTCCAGTCACTGGGTGCTTTGGGTGGGCTGAGGAGGAGCCAGCCTAGTGGTGAAAATAAGGGAGGATGGATGCCTTGATCTAAACGAGGGAGTGTGTTGAACAGGCTGAAGTTGTGAGAAGGGGAGAGATGGGGTGGTCTGAAGGGTATAATGAGATGAAATGCAGGGCAGAGAAGTGCCCAGCAAACTTTGGCTGTACTTCTGTTGGTCCTCCATGGCTCTATGGGCTATTCTCTGCAGCTGCAGTCTGGCCTTTGAAATAATCTGTAGTGGGACTGAGAAAGTTTTGGAGTATGTACATGTCTGCAGGGGACAGCACTGCTGAAGTGGAGGAAGATAAGCTGGAACTGGACAGAGGATGAACCAGTCAGCCGTCTCTTTCTGTTAGTTTTGGTCATCTGAGAGACTCCCCAAACTCATGTGGCCTGCTTCTATTTTGTTGTATAACTGTGAGGTTAGTTTTGATGTGTTTTAGGCACATCCAAATGTTTGACACAGCCATTACGTACCCAGAGATTTAATTTTTTTTGCTAGTCAATTGGTTCTTTAATTTGGATTTAATAAGTCACTTTGTGCTCCATTAAATAGGCCTTCATGCAAAATGTTTAATGCCACAGTGTGCTCGCCTGCAGATGGTGGAACAGCTTCATTTAGGGAATGGCTGGAAACCTCACCAGGCTGTGCTGGTGCCCATGGTCCATTTTCCCCCAATGAGCCATGCTGCCATTAACCTTTGCTGTCTCCATGTCCTGCTGAGAGGCCACAGGGCTCATCTTCACCAGGACTTGTCCCAGCCATTCTCTCTGTTTGATCCTTCTGCCCTTGTCTGAGCTCCCTTGGAAGATTTTATGTGTACATGTGGTTTTGAAGTTTCAGCTGCTTAATTGTTACAAACTGAAGCTGTGGCTGGCAGCTTTCTCACTAGAGACTGGCAAAAAACATGCTGTGATACTGACCACTGGGAGGAGGAAGAGAGGTTTTGAGTGGTATTTGTCTCTTGCTGTGCTTAGGATCACATTTTTGTCTGACAATGTCACTCGCTGGTCCCTGTACTGGTCCAGCAGTCTGTTGCTCTGTGTCTTGAGGTGTGCCTATAATAACACTCAGCAATACACAGTACAAGCTGTGGGGAAGCATTTTGTGCTGCCAGAGAGCCAGTGGCCAGCCAGCAGCTCATGCCGTGCTGCTGCTGCACAATACACAGATCTCTTGAATCATACATTGAAGGCTTTTTTGTTTGGTAATAGGGGAGTGAGTTTAGTTGTTCCCTTTTTCCCTCCCCTGGTCTAATCTAAATTGAAATACTAAGGAGAGGATTATCTTGCTTGGCTTGTTTAGGTTTCTGTGGCCAGGGAGAAATGGCTTAGTACAGGAATGGGTAGCAGCATGTACAAGACACGTGGCTGTGTCTCTGTGTAACCTTGCCTGTGCAGGAGCATGTCCTGTCCTCCATGCTGTGTACATCTCTGCTCTCAAGGAATCCTTTTGGCCAGTGTTTTGCTGCATTTGATGAATAAATTGGATAGGGAAATGAGGTGACATGAATTGGTTAGACATGAGCGATGAGGATCCTGCCTTGACAATCAATTTATTGCTTTGCACTTAGGAATCTGTAGGGGATGGTCCTCTGGGAACTCATCCACTGGGATTAGTACCTTCATTTACAAGGAGGTAACCTCCAGAAGATAAAATAGTTTCCTTTCCACTCACCTGGTCTTAGTACTCTTCATACTGGTTGACCTCCATGTACTAGCACCCTGTGAGGCCCTGCAGACTGGGTGGGACCTCTCACAAGGACTGAGAAAAGGTGACAGAACTGTGCCAGGAGTAAGAAAAGAGATGGGAAGATCTGCTGAATGGGGGTGTTTGACAAAGGGCATCAGAGCAGAGAAAGGGTAAGGAAGGAGGTGGAAGGAGGTGAGGGTGTGGGATGAGGAAATTTGATATGATATTCAAAGTAATTCATAGACTAAAGCAGATAGAAAGGACTCTGGGTGAGATCAGATAATTAATTAACAACTACAGGAATTCATCTTCCTCTCTCAGCCAGCAATATGTGCATTGTGTGACTTATAGTGAGCATATCACTCCTGCTGCTTCTCTCACTTAGCCCATGGCAGATGTGCTCAGCAACCCCAGCTCTCTTACAAACATCCCATATGTGCTTTCTCAAGGCTCTGGACCAGAGGCTGGAGCTCCTGGTGGTCACTGCCACCCTGTATCAAGTTGCCTCCTCCTTGGTGGCATGTGCTGCCACCCTGCAGTGTCTCCATGTGATTTGCCACGTGTTCCCAGTTTCTGCCTTGTCCTGGGAGGTCTTGGTAGGGGACTGTAAAGAAAGGAACAGGGGTTCCCATTGCCTTTCCTCCCTCTGCTGCCCACTAGGCAGGATCTGGCCCTACAGCTGATGAGCACCAGGCTGGGGAGGGAAGGCAGTGACTCATTCTCCCCAAACAAGCAAATGCACAAAAATGTATCTGCACCTAAGGATGGGGGAAAAAAAAATACAACTTAAGACTCAAAAGGTTCACTTCTGTTTCCAGAGTACCCCCAGAGGAAAGCTCTTTGTTGCCAAATACTTTCCCTTCCACAGCCCCATTATTTTTTCCCCTTAGTATTTTCTCTTAATGGTTGGATCGTTTAACACCACATATAAAGTGGTATCTGGCCGCTCTGGGGCGATTCTGGGTTGCCATGGCAATGAGCCCTGTCTCTCCAAATTAGGACATTTTTCCTGCTGCCTCTTCTGTGCGAGGCTTTCTCTCATCTCTTTTTCTCTTACTCTCCCTTGATGTCTGAAGTGCTGAGTGCTGCCTCCTCTTTCGCACGCTCCCTGAAAGGGATCAGACTTTGCCCGTCTGAATTAATTCCTCTGAAGCCTGTGCCAGCTCGGCGTGGACCAACTTTGTGCTCCACAATGAACCTGCTGCAGGATCAGGATCGGGGCGAGGAGGGGTGGGAGAGGTGTAGAGGTGGTGAGGTTAGCAGGGGACAGCAGTGTGTGACTGTGGTGTGCTCATTCCCTGCTTAGTACACCATTGCCTCATCTCTGCCTGGGTGCTACCAGGGCTGTCTGGAGCTGGGTGCTGAGGTGAGAGCTGCTTAGCTTAAAATATATCTTTAGGACTAGAAAAGCTACTGGAATAAACCTGGGGTGAATGTAAATGTGCTAGCATGCACAAATCTGTCGGACAGCCTTGGCTCCCTAAGGTCCCATCCTCTATGGGGCAAGCACCTGCAGCTGGAGGAGCATAGGAGTCTTCTGTCTCACTGGGGAATTGTGCATGCTGGAACTTGTCCCCTGGATACACTGAGCTGTACCTGGTACGTGTCAGTGTGCTGAAGCAGGCAATTGGCTTTATACCACTTCTGCACCTGTATATTCCCCTTGCTGGCTTTAGACTTGGCATGAGTCAGACCCACCTCAATTTATTCTGGCTGCTGACAGACTCCCAGGGCCCCTGTGGCAGCTGGGATTAGTCTGACACATGGATGCCCCCAGCCAAACTGTCTTCCCTGGGCTGTGCATCTGACCCAAGGGAGTAGGAGACGAGTTGGCTCAGGCAGCACTGGAAATTTGCAGAAATGGAGGCATGCCCATATTGGGCAGGTCTGGGTGGCTGAGTATTGTCAGGAACTGGGAGCAGATCTGCCATCCCAGAGGAGTGCCATCCTGACAGTGTGAGGTGATATGTGGCAGAGCAGTACAATCCAGCATTTTCTACCTATCAGGGCAGAAATGAAAAGGTGATGAGATGAGATTTCCTTGCTCATTCTTCCCTGGCCAAATGGGCTACTATCCCAAGAGCAGTTTTTAACCCTGTGGATTATTGTGGGAGTTTTATGTATAGCAGAGGGTAAAAAATCGGGGTAGAACAAAAATAATGGATTGTGTGAGCATTTGGAGTGCAGATGAAGGTATAAATTTTGGTTGGGAAAATGATTGGCCTTAGAGCGTGTTCTGTCCTGGCCATGGTACAGCATTGCTGTTTTTCATAAAAGATGCTTTGAAGCTGGGGGCAGTTGGCTGTGAAGTGAAGAGCAAAGCAGAGTGATGTTCCATGGCTGAAGTCCTTGGGCTCCAACCCAGGTGCTCTGTATGTTTGGCTGCCATGGGACGGCGGTAATGTCCTGCCTTTTCTCCAGGAAGCCAAAACTCTTCTTTCTGTTTAATGATGCAGTGTTTAAATAAAAAGAGGTGAGTGAACTTGTATATTGGTTTGACCAATAGTGGTAGGAACTTTGTTTTGTCCCAATAGACTTAAAAGTTGTGCAGTAATGTTAAATGTTATTTTAGAAACTTTTTCTAATGATGTGTGAACTTGTTTATATCAAAAGGTGATTTAATCCAGCACTTTGCATCCAACAGCAGTTAACAGAGGATCAATTAGAGATACTTCCTCAGAATATCCTCCAAACATCCCATGAGTTATGACTTGGAACTCTCTAAGATAGTCAGCGTGTCTTTGGATTTAGTAGCTCTTGATGGGTTTTTCTTCCATACTCTTACCAACATGAAAATTCCTGGCATTTGTGGACCCAGGCATCTTTGTAGCATCCAAGGGACAAGGAGTTTCATCACTTAACTGCTCATAGAGTGAAGAAGCTCTTAGTTGGGAACTTGTTCCTTGGCATTCTCATTTTGATAGCCCCTCATTCTTCGACAGGGGAAAAAAAAGCAGCTTAACAATTATTCCCTCTTTGCCTTCTCTGTCCAGCCTCTGACCTTAGAAGCCCTTACTTACTGCCACTTTTCTTCAGGAGAATATTAATTTATTTAGTTGAATATCAGGAGGACTTTTCTGGTTGTGTCATCCATCCTCATACCTTTTTATGCCTCTTCTGCAAAGGAGAGGTATTTCATAGAGACTCTCCACTGGAAATGAGAAGATCTTTAGGCTGTGGGAATTGCAGTGTCTAACTGAGCTGGCCCTGACACAGACACAACATGCCCTGTGCTGTCCTGGGGACTGTTTTTGGCTCTGCCCTCTGAGATGTGGGTAAGAGATGCGGGTGTCCACCCCTGATTGAAGGGTAGTTACAAAACAGTGGAGCTAATCTGTACTTGGTAGTGCCAGATAGTGTCATGGAAGGCCATGGTAGGTCCTTGGACAACAGGAAAGAAATTTCAGTAGGAGGGTAGTACAGTGTTGGAACAGGGGCCTTGAGGTCAGCCACAGCTAAGCAGATCTACTGCTGTGATGGCCTTGTCATGAGGGGATCCTTCAAGCCCTGTCCTGCCAATGTTTCAATGGGATGCCATGAAGTGACATTAAGATGCCCCAGAGATGATCCATGAGTGTAAGATACAGAAAATTTCTAGGATTACCTGTATGACACAAAAAACTCTTTGTGAATCTTTTTCCCCCGCTGATTTCAGTTTACATTGGCATTGATCTATTAGGTTTTTGTCCCTTTCCTTCATTCCTCTAGGAAGCACACAGCAAAATTTTGTGCTGTGGTGCTGAGCAGGTGGATTTTTAGCCCTCAGGAGCAGTTACCATATCCCTGGGAAGCTGCTGTGTAACTTCTGTGTAACTGCTGTGGGAGTGCCCTGGGGTTTCCATCCGCCTGCCTGCCCAGCTGCACAGGGATGCTCAAACAGGCCCCAGCAGCAGAGAACAAAGTGTGGGACAGGGCTTGGAGTGAGTTTGGCTTGGTGAGCAGAGCAGAGCAGCAGCTGGGTCACTGGGATGGACGCAGCAGAGGTCTGATGCCTGAATCATTGCATGCCTGGGAGATGGAAAAGTGTGCCGGTTTAGACAC
>VZRX01016817.1:0-14229 GCA_013398075.1 Notiomystis cincta
TCATCCTCATCCTCATCCTCAGCTGAGCCAGAATTCAGGAAAATCTGATTTCAGCCCAGCTCAGGTAGAACTCTGAGCACAGTTGGGGTTTGGCATCATCCCAGCGATTTATTTGGGAAGAACTAAAGCAAGGGAAAGGAAGATTTCTAATGTAAATTTCTAAGTTTTCCAAAGTTTTATCATTTCCCCTTGTGGGTTTAGGGTATTAATCAATGTGGGTTTGGGCACAATGTTTTGGAAATGTGTGAGTTGTTCTTACTTCAGCATCTTCCCCTAAAATATAATTTTAAAAACATCCACAAAAAACTCCTATATCTATTTTTCTTATTCTTCCTAGAGTCTGATGAAACTTCATGATAACCAGATATTTGACAATATCAACCCTCTTCTGAAAACACTTTTCCACTCATAAATACATGGGACTGATACAGAAATAAAGATTTAAACTTGCAGTTCTTCTCTGGACTCTGCTACATTCCTCTCACTGGAGTCAAACTTTTATCAAAATTAAATTGCCATCAGGACTGAATTAATTGTTTTCATTCTTCTAATTTCAGGTTGGGAAGTGGATAATTTGGGGCAAACCCATGCAGGTAAGAAGCACTTGTGCTGCCTCCATCCCTGGTGCCTCTGTTCCCAAACACTGTGTGCACATGATAATATCAGATTATTAAAATTTTTTTGTGTATCAACCATTATGGCAGTGACACATGCACTTAAGTAATACTTGTACAAAAAGTGAAATTAAAAACATCATAAATCAATGGGATTTTACCTAAAGCCACAAAATTAAACAATCTTATTTAAACCAATTAGTTACTGCTCTTTGTCATTGATGGATGTGAATAATTTTTCATTAATTCTCTTAAAACTAATCATATTTAAATACCTGTGGATTATAAATATAAATTCCTAAAGATATAATATTTGACTTCTATAATTTCACAATTAAGTTTGCCCCTGTTTATTGTATGTGGGTTTAGTTCTAAATTTAGAGGTTCAGCTTTGATTTAAACCAACAAGTAAAGCTGTGGTTACTTCCTGAGGGGACAGCACCAAGTATTTATTGCCTTTGGGCCTGATCTAAACAAATAAGAATCAATTGCACTCCATTCACTGATTTCCACAGAGACCAGTTTGGGCCCTAATAGAAAACACAATCAAAACGATTTCATACCCAATTTCCACTTTTCTAGGTGATTATGACCTGCTGGAAAGCACAGCCCAGTCTCTCCTAGGTAAGAAACAGAACCATGGAAATTTTTCTCTTTTTTTTTTAATTTATCTCTGTTTAAAAAGGAAGCTCTGAACTTTTTTTTTTTTTTTTCCTGCCATTTTAGTATTATTTTCTAATCAGTTCTAATTGTTATGACATATTTTCTGCTCTGTTACTTTTAGCAATATTACAAAAATTTATTCCTCCTCTATTAAGCCTTGCAGTCCAGTAAGTGTGCTGCTATAAATTATATCTACCTGCTTAACAGTAATTACTAAATGGTTTTAAAGAAAGTCAGTACCATGATTCAATGTTTGTTTTTTTCCATAGAAAACTAGGGATGAATGTGCAAGAGTAATTTAACAAAATTTGCTAAGTAATGCAATGTTCTTAAATGAATGCTGTGATTAAAGAGATATATTCTGCTGCATGGATGGCAAACAGATCCTCTAAAATAAGGTTAAAAATAAGGTTATGAGAGACTAAACTGCTCTAAGAATGCAAAGCAGCACAACTTTAATAGCAAAAACCAAACCCAAACCTTGGAAATTTCCATTGGTTCTGGTCAAGGTGCAACTGAAACCTCAAAAAAGTGTGATCATTTGATAAACAGAGATTGTTCCTTTGTGCTGGACAGGAAGAAGTGCAGCAGCAGCCCAGCCCTAAATTTTTAGGAAGGCCACTGTGTTTTGGGAAGAATAATGATGCTTCAGAGAGCCCTTCATGGGCTGTCCCACCCCAGGCAGTATTGTAGGAAAATTCAGTGTCAAGAAACTCTTCCTCTTCCTTCCCAGCATGGTTTTAAAGCCTAAGTGTGTCAGTGAAGCCATTTAGAGCTGGTCCTTGTGTGAGATTAGCCAAAAAATTGTGACATTTAAGCCAATTTACTTAAAATTAAGGTTATAAAGCAGGATTGGAATAATTAATAGACAGAGGAATGTGGGGAGCTCTGAATTCACCAACTGAGGCCGCCCTGGGTATGTGGAGGTGGAAATGAACATATTGCCATGAAGACAGGGATGGGAGAGAGATTCCCAGTCCATCTTTGTTTTCTACAGACCCTTCCCACAAGTCCCCTCTGAGATCAGAGCCTGGGCTGGGAGAGAAATGGGTGGGATTTGTGTTATCTGAGTGCAGGAGAGCAATCCAGCTGCTTTCCATGGATGTATAATGGCCATTTGAGACATCCCACAGTATCCTCGTGGACTTCCAGCATCTGGACCCAAAAAATCATCTCAGCCTGGTGCTTTCTCACCAGTCCCATGCATGTGCCCCAGATATAGGCCATTAAAAATAGCACCAAGGGCCTGTTTTTAAGCACTGCCCTTCCCCTTTAGCCACCTGGAGTGGAGATGTCTTCATCAAAGCTGTGTTCCCAGGATGGTTTTTTGAGAGAAATGGACTTTTAGCTGAACCCTGGTTCAGGAACCCTCTTGAGAATGAGATTTTTGGTGGCCTGGAGACTCTGAATGTACTGATTAGATATTTTTGCCCTCTGGTGCACAACTGCAGTAGGAGCCATCCATAGGTGCCTGTTGTAGGAATGGGTCATTAAAGATGTCATTAAATTGCAGGAATTAAATCTGTGGATAAGCAGATAAAAAGCAGTTCCAGTGCAGCTATGGGGTTATTTTGGCACTGAGGGGAGGGAGGGCATGTCTTGGGCTTGGCTCCAGCAATGTCACATTCCCACTGCCCTGGCACAGGGGACATCAGCAGGAATTGCACTGAGGATGGCTGGTCTGAACCTTTCCCTCATTATTATGACGCCTGCGGCTTCGATGAGAACGAAACAGAGTCTGATAACCAGGTGGGAATTAATTTCATAATTAAAAACAAATGAAGGGAGGGAGGGGGAGCAGCAGGCTGCTTTCTGTCCAGCCTCTGGTTGTGCCCTGATTTGATAGTGATTGCAACAAACAATCCCATGGACACGAGTAGAAAACTGAGAAGTGAGATCTGAATCCTTCCTGGGCCTGTATTGAATATTTATAGAAGATGAGCTTTGAATGTGGATGTGGCTTGGAATTTCTAGAATCTCTAACCTCCACTGGAGGCTAACCTCCACTTCTACCCCTGTTGATAAAGAATCTCTTAGCCAGTTAATTTCTTTTTCTACAGATACTTATAAAAAAAAATAGATAAGCTTTGATAAATTGGTGTAGACCCAGACACAGAGCAGAGCTTGATGCACAGTGAGATCTCAGAGGAAATGAGATGAAACCAGGCTGTCCAAACACAAATCCTCCTCTGCTTCCCCTGCACACTGGCAGCTGTGTGGCTGTTGATGAGCCCTTTAACCCTGTGGTTTTTGCCTCCCAAGGACTACTACTATCTCTCTGTGAAGGCTCTGTACACGGTGGGATACAGCACTTCCCTGGTTTCCCTCACCACTGCCATGGTCATCCTGTGTCGCTTCAGGTGAGTGGGGACACCAGCAGTGAGCTGGTCAGTCCCTGGAGGAAGGAAGGAAGGAAGCTGGAGCTCAGCTGCCCCAAACAGAGTTAAAGCTTTTATCTCACCAGAGGTAGAATAAGAAGGAGAAAATCCTTTAGCTTTGCTCCCCCAGCTTGGACACACTCCAGAAGTCACGTTTCAGCACAGTGCCAGTGCAGCAGGAGGAGATGTGTGTCTGGTTTATAAAACTTCACGAGCTGCACTGGGCTCGTTCTGTTGTCTGTTTTATGCTTCCCTTTATCCTTTTACAAGAAAATCCCCAAATCCTCCCCTTGGTCAGCTTTAGGCTCAGTACTAACACAGTCCTGGCTTAGATGTCGCTGTCCTTAGCACCAAAGTGCTCTGGCCAAGTGTATTCAGGCCCAGTGTGACATTTCCATGAAATAAAACCATTTTCCTCTTTATGTCTCTTCCCCCCCGGCCCTGTTTTCCTGTTTCCTCTGTAGGAAGCTTCACTGCACTCGGAATTTCATCCACATGAACCTCTTTGTGTCGTTCATCCTCCGTGCAATATCTGTGTTCATTAAGGACGGGGTGCTTTATGCTGAGCAGGATGGCAACCACTGTTTTATCTCCACAGTGAGTACAACTGAAACCAAAGCCATTTCCTTTGCTTGTTTTTCAACATGAAATAACAAAACCCAGTGGGGCAGGCAGCATTCTGTGCAGGATCAGAGCTGAGAAGTTACTGGGGGAAAGGGCAGCTGGTGTTTTACCTCCCTCCCAGTTCCCAGCCAGACTGGATGTTACATCTCAGGATGTCACCAGTGTCCTTCAGAAGAAACCTACAGGTTTTATTTCCTGACTCTGCCCTGATTGTTGCTCCCTTTCCCAGCTCTGCTCAGTGATAGGTGGGATGAGAGCAGACACAAGCAATTTCCTTCCTCTGAAGGTCTGGTTTTTCTCCAGAGCCTCATTTGTTCTGGATGTCAGGCAGAGCCTGACCATTCAGACACAGAGAATACACCTGATGGTCACAATCTCAGAAAATCATTAGCATTTCCACATCTTTGTCTCTTAAATATGTAGTTTCATGCAGAGCACTCTTTCACGGGTGCATTTAGCTGTATATTATGTGTAAATCCCAATTCCTTTCACATTTAAGGCTAGTATTTGATATGATAAATCAGCTCACTGGCTGTAATTATGATAGAATTACAAACTGAGCTCTCTTTTATCCATCCAGTTATGAGCTAAATTCCCTGTGAGTCACTTCCACAAGGCAAGTGCAGCTGTGTAGTTTCTTAGTCAGCCTTTTCTTTGTCATTGAAACTAGTTTTTGCTCTTAATTCTTCTCCACGAGGAAGCTGAAGCCATCTTAGGTCTGTAGTTTATTCCTGCCACTCTTCCAGTGGTGGCATCTGCCTCTTTGTTTGGGAACACTTAAAGCATAAAACACATTAAAATCAGCCATTTTATGACCAGATCTTCAGCCCTGGTAGAGCTTCTGTGAAAAACTTCAGATCTGATGGTTTAAACACCTTGGTTGTAGATGTGGCCCCAGAGGATGAAGTCAAAGTGGGAACCAGGCAAAACTCTCATCCTTCACTGCCTCTGGCAGGAGCTTCCATTTCATAAATGGGTTCTGCTCGGATTTGTTGGAAAATCCTACTTTTGTAGGCCCAATGGCATCTCACTGGGGTGCAGCACTGGAGACACCAGGGTGTCCTTCTCTCACAGGAAAAAAACATGACCTGCTTTCTGTGCCATCTAATCTAAACCAGCACAGTTCATGAAACATCTTCATTTCCACCTTCAGCTTTTGTCACAGAATCATTTAGGTTGGAAAAGCCCTCTAAGGCTGGGTCCAACCATTCCCAAGCACCACCAAATTCACCACTAAAGCTCATCCCCAAGAGCCTCATTTACACATCTTTTAAACACCTCTGTGCATGGTGGCTCCACCACTGGCCTGGAGCCTGTTCCAGGGATTTACAATCCTCTCAAGTTGTGGGAAAAAAATCTTTTCCCTAATATCCAATCTAAACCTCCCCTGGTGCAGCTTGAGACCTTTTCCTCCTATCATTTGTTACCTGGGAGAAGAGGCTGACCTTGTTACCACCTCCTTTCAAGGACTTGTAGAGAGCTATAATGTCCTCCCTGAGCCCTCTTTCTCCAGGCTAAACAAACTCAGTTACTTTTTAAAAAAAGATCACATTTTATTTTACTTTTATTTCTATTTTTCATTTTTCTCTCGTTTGCTCCTTCCCTCTCCTCCCCATGAATGAAAGCTTCCAGCATTTTTTTACAGCTCATCACTCAACCTCCTTCTTCCTCACACTTCCATTTTCTGTCCTTGAGTGCCAACACTGATGATGGATAGCAAGGAATTGCAATTCCCAGCTGCACACAGGAGGGTTCATCCTTTCAGATCCTGCTCTCAGGGTTTTCCACAATCATCCTGCCATTTCACATCCTTCTCTGGGTTTCTTGGTACACAACTGGATTCTTTTTTTCCCTGCATTTAATCCTGGAAGGGGGCTTAAGCCCAGCAATTGGTGTTCACTGGGGCTGTGAGCTCTCAGCAGTACAGGATGTGCTCAAGCTGCGCTGCAGATGCTCCTTGACCACTCCCCACTGGTAAAATTGGGTTCTTCCCCATCCAGCCTTTGCTGTCTAAGTGATAACTTCACATTCGTCCCATTCTTCAAAACCTTTACTATCAAAAGTCTGTGATACCAATCCCAGCCCTTTCCACTGAGAGCTTTGGAGAGGTTAAAAGCATTTTTTTCCTGTTAGGCTGAAGCCACAGGGGAATAACTTTGTCCTTCTTCCTCCTCTGCAGGTGGAATGCAAAGCAGTGATGGTGTTTTTTCACTACTGTGTCATGTCCAACTACTTCTGGCTGTTCATCGAGGGCTTGTACCTCTTCACCTTGTTGGTAGAAACCTTCTTCCCTGAGAGGAGATATTTCTACTGGTACACAATCATTGGCTGGGGTACGTGGCATTCCTTGTCCCAAATGTGTCTTGGTGTGCAGGATGGCTCCACAAAGCACCTGCTGTCTCCACATCAGGTTGCAAAGTATAATTTTGGTCTTTTTGTGGAGGTAGCACCACAGCCCAAACTGTGCTGGGGTTTTTTGGGGTGAGTAGAGTTGCACTGAAAGCCACATCTCCTGCAGGGGTGCAATCTACAACAGAAAATTGCCTTCTGCAGGATATGATCTTAACATCAACTTCTTCAGCTTAATCAAATCTGCAAGGCTAAGCCCAGTCCATTTTCTAAAGCTTCATTTGTGCCTTTCCTCCTGATAATAACTACATTGAAAATGTATCCAAAGAGAATTCACATCTGCTTATCCTACCTTCATGGGAAATAAACACTTGCAGTGGGAAGGAACAAGATTTATTTCAGAAAAGCCTGTTAAATGATGATAACCACTGTAATTATTTTTCATTCTGGCCTGCTGGATGTAAATTGATTCCTGTGACGTGTTAATTCAAGCAGATCTTTGCTGATGTTTTTGTGTAGAACTCAGATGGTGATTGCTGAAGAATACATTCATTTAAAATGTTCCCTGAGAAGGTTAAACTCAATTTTTACAGTTATAGACACTTCTGAAACAGAAATAATCCTGTACATTCATGTGCAAAGTCTACACACCAACCCCATGCCTTATACTTTTGAAAAAACATCTTTATGTAGCCTGAACCTTCAAGAAATCAATAGATGGTTTTGTTTTTTCCCTCCTGAAGCAGCTGTACACAAATAAAAATTTTTATCTCTTAGCAAAGACTCCCTGCAGTAGGGAGAAAAAATGTTTGGAGAAGTTATAGAGGTAAAGAAGGTACAGAGAGAAAGAAGTGAACAAATCATCAAAAATAATCTCAGCCACAAAAAGGACATTGGAAATGGATGGTCACTGGAAAAGGCTTTGGGAAAAAAAACTGTTGGAAAGGATGTTCAGTGTCCCTTTTGTACCATCCACAGCTGTATAATCCCATTATAGCTGAGATTAAAGTGTATTTCCAAGGAGAAATTTGGGGTTATGTACGTGAAAATCTGACAATTAGGAAAGAAAGCAATGGAAAATTGCAAATTGTAAAATCTTTGTGATCCGAACATAGATCAGAGGTTGGATTCCTTTAATTAAGTTTGCACAATTTTCATATCTGTAGACATGTCTGAATGTGAGAATACTGAAAACCAGCACATATTAACTGATTTTAATACTTTTTTAATCAGTCCTTGTAATGAATGAGTGACCCAGATGGATTCATTCTGCAATGCAACCTTAAAATACTTAGTTTTGAGTTGTGGACCCTAAATAATAACTGGCTGTTCAATTTATGGGCCTCATGGAATCCCAGACAGGTTTGGGTTGGATGCGACCTTAAGGCCCATCTCATTCCACCCCTGCCATGGGCAGGGACACCTCCCACTGTCCCAGGGTGATCCAAGCGCCATCCAACCTGGCCTTGGACACTTCCAGGGATCCAGGGGCAGCCACAGCTTCTCTGGGCACCCTGTGCCAGGGCCTGCCCACCCTCCCAGCCAGGAATTCCTTCCCAACATCCCATCCATCTCTGCCCTCTGGCAGTGGGAAGCCATTCCCTGGTTCCTGTCCCTCCATCCCTTGTCTCCAGTCCCTCTCCTGGAGCCCCTTTATGCCCTGCAAGGGGCTCTGAGCTCTCCCTGGAGCCTTCTCCTCTCCAGGTGAACACCTCCAGCTCTTCCAGATTTTCTCCACTGTAAAGGGGCTCCACCCCTTGGAGCATCTCTGGGTTCATTGCAGCAGGTCCATGTCCAGCTTGTGCTGGGTGTCCTACACCTGGGCACAACACTCAAATCATTTCAGACTCAAAACAGCATCAATAATCTCCATCAATTAATAACTCTCCAGATGAGGATGGGTTTGTTTTATTTTATTTTTATTTAAACACAATTATTTTCTCAGCTCCCACATGTTCCAGCTGGACTCGAGCTTCCCCTGACCTGGTGGGAGCAGCTGGCACTTTGCAAAGCCAACAGAGGCACTTCCAGACTCTGGATCCAATCCCTGGGGGGCAAAAGCAGCCCCTCAGCTCAGGGCTGGTGGGGAGGGAGTGAGGAGCAAGAGCTCAGCCCTTTGCAGCAGCTGGATGTTTGTCTGTTCCTTCAAATGTGCTGAGATGTCAGCATCCTCATCTGATTAATGACAAACTCACATGGCTCTGTTGATCCAGGCAATTTTTCCTTCCTAAATCTGCAATATGCTGGTGAATTCTCTGGGTAGACTGCTCTCTCTTCCTGAGCTCTCTCCTAATCCTGCTCCTAACCCAGGGCAGCACAAGTCAGCAGGAATAAACCTCAGCCTTCAGGGCTCCTCTGTTTTCTCTCGTTCCTCAGAAGCTGAAAAGGAGATGATGAGGAGGTAGAAATCTTTTGATGTAAAGAAAAGCAGTGTGAGTGTATGTATATTCATGCAGCAGATGGCTCAAAACTCCAAGCTGATCTGAAGTGTGGGGGTTTTAACTGTATTTTTATGACACTTTTAGTTTTAGTTCTGCCTTCCCGCACATTTTGCAGGTTTGGAAAACTATTCATGGCAGCAGAATTTATACAGAGGAAACTAAATAAAACATGAGACCTGTGTTTTATAGAATCATAGAATGGTTTGGATTGGAAGTGACCTTAAAACTCATCTCATTCCAAGCCCCCTTCCCTGGACAATTTCCACCATCCCAGGTTGCTCCAAACCTCATCCAGCCCAGACTTGGACACTTCCAGGGATGGAGCACCCACATCTTCTCTGGGCAAATATTTGATATTTCAAGGTTAATTTGATATAATTAAAGCTTGATATTTAAAAACTAATTTTAACTCCTTTAAGGGCACCAAGATCTCAGTGTTTTCTAGGTATTCACCTGTGAGAAAAGTAGACTTCAACTGACATGAAATATGTATGATTTCTTCTCCCCAAAGCCTGTCATTTTATTTCTTCCATATAATTTTCCTTTCATATTCTTCCCTTTGTGCTTGTTCAAAGGAGGAGGGCTCCATCAGTCACCCAGGTCTAGCAGGGATATTTTTATTTCTGATGGTGGGAATATGATTAGACAGAGACTCGTCTGAGTGGGTTCAAATGAGTGACTAATTAATGTGACATCAACACAGCCTTGCAAAATAGATTAAATATAATTGTTCCTGTCAAGTCACCACAGTCTGGTTCACTGCTGGGAGCTGGGGTTATCAAGGTCCTTGTTTTGTTTGCTTTTTAGCACTTTATTTTTCCAGTGGTGCCTGAACAGATGTCAGCAGTTTCTTAGTCAAAGATTTTATTTACCATACAGTGAAGTTCCAACTTACCCAGGACTCTCTTGCATAAATGCATTATTTTATAAAAATATTTCCACTGAAAAAATCAAACTTCTAGGATTTTCAGAAAGGAAAACAAATCCAGGTTTCTCAGTGGGTTCTTACTGTTTTAATTAAATTCGTATTTTATGTGCATTTTTGAAAGTGAAGAAATGTCTGAAATAGGAATTAAATCCTTACTCCAATATTCTCTTGTTTGAGTCTGTTGTTTTGGTTTTTTTTAATGAAAAAAATTTAAATCCTCCTGTGAGCAGAGGAAGCTTCTCCTCCATGGATTTGTTTTGGTCGAATAAGTAAAGCAAAACCAATTATTTACACAGCAACAGAGAAAATGCAACATATGTAAATCATTTATAACAAAACCACAGAAGAATCCAATAATGCCATTCCAGCTCAACATCTGGCACTGCAACGTCTTGCATGATTCCAGTAGCTCTAGACACGGATGTGGCTGATTCTGTCCTGCCCAGATTTTGTTTCACTCTTTGTGGAACAAGATGCACTAAAGCATTGAGCAGTAATGAGCTGGCACAGCAATAATGAGCTGAGCAATAATTCTTTCCTGTTACCAGTTTTGCCCCTGCAGTCCCACCCCGGATTGAGGGGATGTTTCTGGAGCTCAGAATTAACTCAATAAATTGCATTATCCCCTGCACGAGCGCTGTTAGGAAACAAAACCTCAGTGGAGGGGTTGAAGAAATGCTCTTTGCTGAACATCAGATGTGTCTGGAGTGTAAATGTGGCTCTCTTGTCCTCTCTGCAGGTACCCCAACGATCTGTGTCACTGTCTGGGCAGTGCTGAGGCTTCACTTCGATGACACTGGGTAGGTGCTGCTGTGGGGGAAATCTTCTCAGGTGCTCCCAGCAAGGGTGCCAGGGGAATGTGGAGACTGGAGAACACAGAAACACAGAGTGAAAGAATCCCTGAGGCTGGCAAAGCCCTCCAAGGTCACCGAGCCTGAGCTGTGCCCCATCCCCACCTTGTCCCCAGCCCAGAGCTCTGAGTGCCACCTCCAGCCCTTCTTGGACACCTCCAAGGGTGATGACTCCAAACCTCCCCAGGCAGCTCCTGCTAATGCTCAGCAACCATTTTAGTGAAGAAATTCTTCCTGCTGTCCAGCCCAAACCTTCCCTGACACAGCTTGAGGCCATTTCCTCTTATTTTCTCCTTCTGTTTCTGACATGAATTTGTGCACAAACATGATTTAGGGGCAGTGTTCAAGCGCTTTCCTGGTCACAGTTCAATGCCACCACTGCTCTGGTGAATTCCTAAAAGAAGATGCAGGGATCAAACCTCTACACCTGCAGCTGCCCCATTCCCTTCTCCATTACATCACTGGAGTCCAGGGTATGGTTTGTCTCATCCTACAAGAGCTATGAGCTGAATCACACAGAATTCTCTGCTTCTTTCCCACTGATTGTGGAGGAAGATGAAGGTGATGAAGTCAGCTGGAGGAATTATTGGAGATAAATCTATTACAATGAAGGAAATCTGCCCAAGGCATTGCTGAGCTTTGAATTACCAGTGCAATTAAGAGTTTGGCTTCCCACTGAGGAATATTTTCCATGAATTTTGCGGGGCAGATGTACAAGGATGAGACAGAAATCCACATCTTTTCATTTGTGTGGGGAAAAAAAGTAAATTATTTCATAAAGAATTCAAAAGGGTAGGTCCTTCCCAAACTGTCTCTTTTGGTAGAGAAAAAAAGCTGCAAATATCCTGTTTTAAAGGAGCAGAAGGAAAAGCTGCTCCCAGAGGTGCACCTGCATATTTTGGTAGTCAGTGCTGCTCTGACAGAGCAGCAGGTGAGGCAGGGAGGAATGGATGTGTATTTACACCCTGAAAAGACAAACTTACAATGCTTTTTCCATGAGAGCTCTGTTTGAACCTGGTGAAATGTTGGAAAAANAGAAATAATAAAAGAAATAATAAATAAATAAATAAATAACTTTTATTTAGAGAAGCTGTTTAGCATGCAAGACATCTAGACAGGTTCTAGCTGAGACTCTCAGTGGTTCCTTTTGAAAAATCAGCCAGCATTGTTCTGGGAGTGGGGGAGAAGCCTGAAAACATTGAAATTACTGAGCTGGAAAGCCCCCGTGGCAAAGGCAGGGACTGAAATCCAGGCTCAGAGCCNTCTCCTCCATGGATTTGTTTTGGTCGAATAAGTAAAGCAAAACCAATTATTTACACAGCAACAGAGAAAATGCAACATATGTAAATCATTTATAACAAAACCACAGAAGAATCCAATAATGCCATTCCAGCTCAACATCTGGCACTGCAACGTCTTGCATGATTCCAGTAGCTCTAGACACGGATGTGGCTGATTCTGTCCTGCCCAGATTTTGTTTCACTCTTTGTGGAACAAGATGCACTAAAGCATTGAGCAGTAATGAGCTGGCACAGCAATAATGAGCTGAGCAATAATTCTTTCCTGTTACCAGTTTTGCCCCTGCAGTCCCACCCCGGATTGAGGGGATGTTTCTGGAGCTCAGAATTAACTCAATAAATTGCATTATCCCCTGCACGAGCGCTGTTAGGAAACAAAACCTCAGTGGAGGGGTTGAAGAAATGCTCTTTGCTGAACATCAGATGTGTCTGGAGTGTAAATGTGGCTCTCTTGTCCTCTCTGCAGGTACCCCAACGATCTGTGTCACTGTCTGGGCAGTGCTGAGGCTTCACTTCGATGACACTGGGTAGGTGCTGCTGTGGGGGAAATCTTCTCAGGTGCTCCCAGCAAGAGTGCCAGGGGAATGTGGAGATTGGAGAACACAGAAGCACAGAGTGAAAGAATCCCTGAGGTTGGCAAAGCCCTCCAAGGTCACCGAGCCTGAGCTGTGCCCCATCCCCACCTTGTCCCCAGCCCAGAGCTCTGAGTGCCACCTCCAGCCCTTCTTGGACACCTCCAAGGGTGATGACTCCAAACCTCCCCAGGCAGCTCCTGCTAATGCTCAGCAACCATTTTAGTGAAAAAATTCTTCCTGCTGTCCAGCCCAAACCTCCCCTGACACAGCTTGAGGCCATTTCCTCTTATTTTCTCCTTCTGTTTCTGACATGAATTTGTGCACAAACATGATTTAGGGGCAGTGTTCAAGTGCTTTCCTGGTCACAGTTCAATGCCACCACTGCTCTGGTGAATTCCTAAAAGAAGATGCAGGGATCAAACCTCTACACCTGCAGCTGCCCCATTCCCTTCTCCATTACATCACTGGAGTCCAGGGTATGGTTTGTCTCATCCTACAAGAGCTATGAGCTGAATCACACAGAATTCTCTGCTTCTTTCCCACTGATTGTGGAGGAAGATGAAGGTGATGAAGTCAGCTGGAGGAATTATTGGAGATAAATCTATTACAATGAAGGAAATCTGCCCAAGGCATTGCTGAGCTTTGAATTACCAGTGCAATTAAGAGTTTGGCTTCCCACTGAGGAATATTTTCCATGAATTTTGCGGGGCAGATGTACAAGGATGAGACAGAAATCCACACCCTTTCATTTGTGTGGGGAAAAAAAGTAAATTATTTCATAAAGAATTCAAAAGGGTAGGTCCTTCCCAAACTGTCTCTTTTGGTAGAGAAAAAAAGCTGCAAATATCCTGTTTTAAAGGAGCAGAAGGAAAAGCTGCTCCCAGAGGTGCACCTGCATATTTTGGTAGTCAGTGCTGCTCTGACAGAGCAGCAGGTGAGGCAGGGAGGAATGGATGTGTATTTACACCCTGAAAAGACAAACTTACAATGCTTTTTCCATGAGAGCTCTGTTTGAACCTGGTGAAATGTTGGAAAAAATGAGGTAGAGTGAGTAAAATGTCAAAAAAATCAGTCAGTGGTGCTTTGGAAACAGAACTGAGGGAAAGGCACTTTGTACCCAAATCCCCTTTCCAAGTCATTGAGGTTTATGCTTTAATTTTGCCTAATGCTGGAGATACCTGTACCCAAAATCTGCACAAAATTAATTGTTCTGTCAGGTTTCCTTCATCCCTTTTCTTTCAGACTCTCTCTGGAAAGCACATAAAGCATTTCCTCCACTGGGAATGCCAGTGCTGTGACCCAATGTTCTATTTTGACATTAAGACAAATTAAATCATTTATTTCCATGCAAAACAAGCCAGAAACCCCTGTTGTGCCATTATTAGGATTACAGCACTGGCCTTGAAAGCACTAATTTCTCTTACAAGTCCAAACAGCCCTTGCATTTTGCAGGTAGGGAGAAAGAAAATGAAGAAATAATAAAAGAAATAATAAATAAATAAATAAAT
>VZRX01016818.1:0-42497 GCA_013398075.1 Notiomystis cincta
AGGGAGGGAAGGACAGGGAGGGATCAATCAAGGGTGAAATAGAATTGATTTGGGGAAATAAATTCACTACCAATCATATAAGTATAGGATAATAAGAAATAAAACCAACTCTTTAAAGCACCCCACACATGAGGGAACTTCTTCCTGGGCTCAGTTTTACTCCTGATTTCCTGTACCTCCTTCCCCTCCAGTGGAACAGGGAATGGGAGTTACCCTCAGTTCATCACAGGTTGCCACTGTCACTACTTCCTCCTCAGGACAAGGCTCTTCACACTCTTCCTGGGCTACAGAGTGTTACCTAGTCACAGGTCAAACCACACAGACTGGCTTGTAGATATTCTATTACCCTCAAGAGCACATTATCCATGTAGATGCTATACAAAAATTTGCACTTGGACCTGCATTAGACCCCAATAAGTATAGCTGGAATGTGAAAAATGATTAAGCAAGCAATCTCCCAAACAGTTCAAATGTTGTGATTTGTTGGCAAAAAGTCAATTAATTATTTTGGTGAAAAGTAGTTTTTACCAAAATTGCAAACAGTAAAAACTATTTTTTCCACATGGTAAATAAAGAGTGGAAAGAGAAGAGAGTGGACAAGAAAAAGCTGTATTATGTGTATTTTCTCACGGCCATGGGTACCTGATTTCACCACTTCAGTGTTGCTTTGGGATTTCTTTAGCACTTGGGACTATTTTTAATGTCCAAGAGAATAATTCCTTAAGAATGTCTAGTATGTATTTGCTTCTTTGTGCTCTACTTACTCTTTAAATTAGTCTGGCAATTCAGATATTTTGAAAGGATATTTCAGTACTTAAGGTGAAATTTGATTAGCTCAGTAAATATTGCTAACTTGTGAGGTTTTTTGAATTTTACTTCCTCCTCTGCTTTCCCAGTCCCACTCCCTCCCCAGTATTTATCTGCACTGTCTGGATTTGTTCATGATTCAGAACAGAAACAGTGACATATGATAGGGAAAGAAAGTATTGTCAGACTTCCAAGTGTGCTGAAACTACAGTTGGAAATGTAAGTTTTATGAGACATGTTTTGTTTCATTTTGTTTTTTAATTTACAGCTTGAATCATAAATTAAGAAGTTATTATATCTAGATACATTTCAAAAAATGCAAAACCTACAAATATTTTTCATCCTTTACTGATTTTAATATAAATTGTTTCACATTATTTTCAGTTTTCTGGAGATGCTGTAAAGCTCTCAAGCAAAGCCCTCCTGAGAAATTTTATGGGTTTAAAATATCATTTATATGATGTACTATGCAAATTACACTATGAAGAAGGCACCTTTTTTTCTTTACTTTGTGCTATGGGATCATAAAACCACACTAAAATGTACAAAACAAAGAAAAATAAAAGTAGGGATAAAAGAGGAATTCAGCATTCTTCTATACTTTTGTTTAAGTCTGTGTATTTAATACAGACTTTATTTGATAGTATACAAAGTTGGTATGCCTTCAAGGTTAAGTGGTGTGCAGATGAGGACCTCAATCTGGTTTTAATAAAATAATTTTAATACATATCAAGACCTGTATTCTCTTATGTGCATATACATGCTATTTTAATTGAGACTAACAAGGAATTTGCTCCCTCTGGTCACTCCCATTTTCCATTCTCCTCCTACAGTGAGTCCTGCAGAGCTGTGATTATCAATGGATTGTCAGTCCTATGAGAAAGATTAAACCAGTGAGCATGACAATCACCTGTAAACTCCACCTCATATTACAGGATTGTAATGCTCAGTTTCCCACCCATCCTTATCAAGGCTGCTGCCACTCTCCTTTCTCACAACATCAATCTGATTTACAGTGCCTTTCCTTTGCATAAACAGTGATAAATCAACTAAACCTGACCTGAAAGTACTGTGTTATCCTACAAAGGAAAATCTACTTTTTGGGTTTTTTTGTGACATCCATAGAATTTGTTTTAATTTGCTGAGTATTTGGGAGTTTAGGAAGGGGAAAGAGGTAAGGTTATAGGGAGTTTTTTTAGAGGGGAGTTGCTGCCAATTTTTTTTTTTTCTTTTTTGTTCTAGGAAAATAACTAGGCAATTCTGACCACTTATGAGAATAACAATGTGATTTATAATCTGAAGCTCATGTACAAGAGATATTGTCTTGGATATACAAGAAATTTAAGCAGCCAAATCTTTCAAAACATCAGCTATATTTTATACCTCAGTATGCATTTTGTTTGTTTGTTTTTTGCTGGTTTTGCTAATCAACCAAACCTGGATGAGTGAGTGCTCAATTCTACATTCATTTAGAGTAGAATGATTATACTGTGAAAGAAAATCAGCATAGAAAATAATTCAGTGCTTTCTTCTCCTTCTCATATATCTGTATTTACAAATGCATTGAGGAGCCAGTGAACTGCTCTTGGTGGTAACTGGTGAATCTGAACCAATGACTAAAGAGTACCCTTTGCTCTCAAGCTTTGCTTGAGATCAACTGGTTTCTTACTGATTTTTGGAATAAAATCATGTGATATTTTCTTCTGGTTTAGAGAGAAAGCCTTTGACTTTAAACTTTATTTTAAAATTCGTGATACATGGGTTATACTTTCTTCACTGCTCTTTGATATTACTTTTACAAGAACCTGAAGGGAATTTCCAAATTCTCTTTCATTATGATGAAAAATCCAAGTTTCAACTTTATCATGCTTTGTGAACATTCTGAACTGTTGTCCTTAATCTTGCAACCATTAAATATATAAAAAAAAAATATAAATTATTCATATTAATAATTTTCTGACATTCTTCTCTGCTGTTAAGGAGGGAGAAACTTAAAAGAATGTATTAATTTTCCTTCTGTTCTGGTAATCCACAGTGTAGAAAATGTTGGAATATGACTGTCACACTAGAAATATGTGGCCTTTTTATAAATACAGAAATGGAGCTGTGATTCCTGAGATTGTATCCCTTGATATCAGCTCATGTGGTGAAGAAGAGGATCATAAGAAAAGAAGTGACAATGCAATCCACTTTAACTCTCTTGTAGAGCCATAGAAATCTTTTGGTGTACAAAAGTTTAACTATTTTTCTCAATTATCCCAGTCACACAAAATATATTACCTCTCTCTCTGAGTCTTACCTCATTTAATTCCAAGTCAAGCAGAACAAAGGGTTTTGCCACTTTGTTCAGTTAAGATAATGACTGAAATAATGACTGATTATACCTCCTGACATCCAATACCATGAACTGTTAATAAACTGCACAAGTTTGCAAGCTTTTATATCTATCATACTGAAAACACTCCCAGAAGAATAAGTTCTGTGGCTTTTTTCTTTCTTTCTTTCTATCTATCTATCTATCTATCTATCTATCTATCTATCTATCTATCTATCTATCTATCTATCTATCTATCTATCTATCTATCTGTCTGTCTGTCTGTCTGTCTGTCTGTCTGTCTGTCTGTCTATCTATCTATCTATCTGTCTGTCTGTCTGTCTGTCTGTCTGTCTGTCTATCTATCTATCTATCTATCTATCTATCTATCTATCTATCTCATCATCTAATCTTTGTCAGTATCTGTCTTTCTGACATCATGCCACACACACAAGTCAGCTTCATTTCATAGCCAGTATATTTTTTTAAAGAAATAAAAATACCAAAAAAGTAATAAGTCTAGTGCTCCTACAACTACCACAAAATAATATCAGAACATATGAAATATCCTACTGGGTCAGACAGTCTGGGTCAATCTATCTAGCTAAATATGCTGTCTCAGACAGTGACAAGAGGAGATGCTGTTAAGGAAAAGAACATGAGCCAAGACAATAGCTTGCTCCATCCCCTTTGTATTTCTCCACTCTCCAGAATTCTTGTAATAGGGGCATTACACAGTATATCCTTGCATAGTCCTTGCGGTAAGTTAACCTTGGCTGGCTTCCAGATATCCATCTGCTGCTCTCACTCTCACTGCTCAGCAACAAAGGCAGAGAAAAATAATGAGAAAGAGCACATGGGTCAAGATAAAGACAGAGAGATCACTCACAAATTATAGACACAGGAAAAAATGAATTTACTTGGGGAAGATTAATTTAATTCATTGCCAGTCAAAAAGAGACCAATATAGTGGGAAATAAGAACAAAACTAAAACCCCCTTCTTCCCCGCCCCTCCCTTCTTCCAAGGATCAGCATCACTCCTGACTCTTCCACCTACTCACTACCCTTGAGTGGTGCAGTGGGATGGGGATGGAGTTGTGGTTAATTCATAGTACTTGATCTCTGCTGCTCCTTTCTCTTCATGCTATTCCTCTGCTACAGGATAGAGTACTTCCTATGGAAAGTCCTTTCTTAAAGAACCTCTCTCACAGGTTACAGATTCTGCAGAAAGCAAGATCTCTGTGGACAACAGCTTCCTTCTGGGCACATCACCTTCTACAACATGGTGACCTTTGTGGCTTGCAGGGTGGGTATATTCTTTGGTGTGGTTCTTTCCACAGGCTGCAGTGGACAACCTGCCCCACCACATTCTCCATGGGCTGCAGGCATCTGGAGCACCTCCTTCCCCTTCTTTTTCACTGACCTTGGTGTCTGCAGGGTTTTTCCTCTCACTCCTCTCTTATACAGCTCCAGCCGAGTATTTTTTCCCTTTCTCAAGTGTGTTATCATAGACACGTCACGAAAGTTAATGACTGCTCAACTTTGGCCAGTGGCATATCCATCTTGGAGTCACCTGGAGCTGTCTTTCTTACTCATAGGGGCAGCTCTTTCCACAATTGACACCTTTGCAGCTCTACTGCTACAAAAATGTTGCCACATAAGCCAAATAAAATCTACTTGAAATGTGGTTTTGGAGTTGTTCTCCTGGAAGGTGTTTAATTGGGATTTTTTGACATCTTTTTCATAGACCTTTTCTACATCCACACTTGTTTGTGCAGTGTGTTTCTGATGTTTCCTAATGTCTGTTTTAAAAAATTGCCCCCTTTGTATAAGTTAAACTGATGTCCTTCAAGTTTCAAACATTGTCTCTTAGTGACTAACTGTTCATGTTCAACTTATTTACTCCTTTTATGATTTTCTAAATCTCAGCCATATTTCTTCTCAGCCTGCTCTATTCCAAGGACTCCAGCTTTGTTAAGCCCTACTCTTAAGTCAATTACAATATCCTGATCATCAGTGTATATCTCTCCTTTTCTGTGCCTCTTCTACACTCAACTCAAAGTTCCTGAAGAGAGCAGAAATAAACACAGTTCTCAGGATACTGGTATTTTATTTGGTAGGAAATAATGTTCTCTCTCTTCATCCTAATGTCTTTCCTATTCATTCTGAGTACCTCATTGTCTTTTCTGGCTACCACTGCACATGGAAATAGTTGTTTCAGGAAACAACTGTTTATAGCTACAGTATAACTTTCCATAGCTTGCCTTTCCATATCATAGGCTGCAGTATTTATAAAGCAGAATATGGTTGCAGATATGCTCATCTTTTGTATAACAACTACATGCATTATTAGATAAACAAGCAAAAGATCATTGTGGAAACTATAGCTCTGCTGTCTTCTAACTAATGCATTAACCAGAAAGCTGGAGTCAAGAAGAACTATAAATCAAGGTAAAATTATTGCTGAAGAATCAAAATGTCAAACAAATGTCTTTAATAGGTATTCTGAGTCTCTGTGTTTATGAAAAATGCGGCATGAAATAGTAACAAAAAACTGTGTTTGAAAGCACATGGTATTTATTTTGAGCCTTTTGCTTACACAGAGATTTCAAACAATTAAAAACTTGCTATAATACTAAATTTTACTTTAGTATAAGAAGGGAGGAAAATAGATCAAAGGCAACATAGAGAATATTATTTTTAAAAAAGTATAGAAAAAGCTTTTAGGCGTTTGGGTCCAAATATAATCATCTACAATAACAGGCTGATCTATCTGACAGTACAAATTAAGAACTGCTCCAGAGTTTACAACCATGTACATTTGGAAACAACAATAAAGACAGTTTGTAAACAGGAAAGGTAGTGCTATAAAAATAATTCATACTTTTCTTTGTCAAAAATCCTATAAATCAAAACCAAGGCTTTTTATACGAATTCTTGACATTTTTTTTAATCCCATAATGATCATTTTCCAAATAATGATAACTAGTAATTCATTGTCCATTGATTATTCTTATGTTCTAAAGCATATACATGAAATGTAATGAATTTAATTTAATTCCTTCCTGGCCTTATATTTTTGTAGGTCACACTTAAATCAGTAGATCCTGTTCAGAAATTGTAATCCTCAAGCCAGGCAGGAGACTATCTCTAGGAGAATGTGAAATTTGCTCTGGTTCTATTATACTTGTTTACGGGGATATAAATTAATCCATCCATATGTCCAATTCTTTTTTTATATCTAGAAGATAATACCATTAGTTTGACTTAATACAATGAAAATAAGTTGGACAAACAAAATTGTGCGACACATATTTACAGAAGTATTCTAAAGAACTAAAGATTTTCCAAAGGCTTTAGTTTACTTGACTTCAACAAGAGGAATAATTTTGAATCAGTTAAGTTTTTAGGGACTGCATTTTTCCCCTTTGTGGGAAAACAAACAAATATACAAACCAATACACTATTGGAGTGTTTTAGGAGTCAGCATGTCCTGGCTTCTCAGACTGGAAAACAAAATGAACCTCCTGTAATATCACTGATAAATGCTGCAATGACACATTTTTTTTAAACTATCCAACTGAACTGAATGTGTTGACAGCCAGAGCCATTTCAGCTGCTTTTGATATGAACAGACTTATCTTCCTCTCCTTTTTTCTTTTCATTTTCTATTGCAGTTATATAAATCTATACATAAGGCATTGTTTAAAGCATGTGGCTTCATCTTTGCTTTAAGCGATTGGACATTACAATATTGAACTAGAAATCAAGTTTAATTGATTTACAGTGTAAGGCCTCTATCCTTGAAAGATAATTGAATTATTCAGTGAAGTTATTATTAAGCAACTTGATTTATGCTTCAAAACTTTTATTCCGAGCAATTTTGCTAGTTATCACTGACATAGTAATTGTGAAATGTCATCTGCATGAAAGTGCTGCTGCTTAGCTCCTCATCTTTTTTCAGACAAGTATTAGCCACACCATCTCTCCTTGTTCAGTGTTAAATTGACTAGATCTACTCTGTTTTTATAGCTGCATCAGAGAGTCTGTAAGCACAGAATGCTCTGAGTTACCCTGTTTTCCCATCTGAAGGATTCTTTCTAATGAGTTGGTAAGTGAAGGCAGTGAAACAGAATATTGCATACACTGGAGGGCATACATGCCACTCCCATTTCTGAGGGTATGTTCCAAGCTCACTGTATGGAATACTGGTGAAGCTGAAACTGATCATAGCCTCAAAAATTTTTCAATGCATTGTTTAGAGAATATCACTGAATTAGATCATCCATGAGAAGAATACATTTTTTGCTATAAAATTGATAGTACTGAAGAAAGGGGAGCTCTTCAAATAAAATATTTTCCTGCAGCAACTGAGGGATAAGTGAATCCAGCACTGAGGGGGCCATCAGGCCTCATCAACAGTTCCATGGGGTCTATGAAGGATTGGAAGATTTGTCTATCTGTTAAAACTCACTGTGAGCTATTTTGCCCATTTGTGATTTACAGGCTTATTTCCTCTTCTCTAAAAATAAAATTATGTACTAGAAAAGCAGAACAAAAACTCCCTTCCCATATTTGCAGACACTTTTTAAAGATTGTTTTCTGAGAAACTCAGGTCTCCAGGGCCTTAATTGCTTTCCAGTGCTTTCACATATAATGTTCAGCTCTCTTCAATATTTCTGTCGGTGCTTCAAAGACCTTTGTGAGACTGGTAAATTAGGTAACCAATTTTTTTTCTTCTGTTTTACAGTCTTCATCCACCTATAGCTCATCAGACTTCTAAGAAAAGAGGGCAGTTATCCAACAACAATGGAAACAAGATTAAGGAATTCACTAATATGATGATAAAGTCCCCGAGCACGTCTCAAACAAAATATATTCACTTCTTTGAGTTTCGTTTTCCCTCAATAAATTATTTTCAGCTATTAACTCAAAGGTATGAAGTGAAATGGAGACAGAGTCTATCATTATTTTTCCTAATGAAAGGAGTTACTTTTGATACTCTTCTGGAAAGTGACATAAAATTTGAGGGAAGATGCTGAATTTCAGTTTAAAGCCAAAAATTACTTAACATAGTGGTGAGAATTTTATTTTTTTATAATATTATTATACCTTTCCACTCAGAAAAAAAGAAAGTGATGTTTATGAGAAACTTCATAACCAAATTTCAGGTTCTGAAAAGAGAATCCAAATGGTTTCAGTTCAAGAAGGAGTGATTTTAAAAAATATGATATTTTTAAAATTCTTTGCACAGAATTTGGTACAAGTAAGGTAGGTGTAACATCTTTTCTGATGTCAGCTCATCCAAGAATTTGTAGCTATAGATGATATATATTTAATAGGGATTTTGAAAACAGTGAAATAATGTTTTCTTGATTGTAGTTTGTAATAGACTTTCTTAAGATTTTTGTTATTGTTTGACTAGCATGGGTATGGAAAACTAATAAGGAAGAAAGTTATGTTTGGTGTATAGAAGAATAAAATGGATATTTTTCAGTAATCATTAATCCTTATTGAGATCCAACTCATTTCTGTCCATTTCTTCTCAAAATTCCATCTCCAATCTCCCAAACGAACTTTATCTACATGGAAAAAATTTTTTGTGATAGAAGGAAACTGGTCTCCAAAATCTTTAAAGCTGAAGTTCCATTTTGTGTGTGGTCACACTGCACTGATATGCATTGATAAAATAATAAACTACATATCTATGCTCTTTATGAGTAGATAAAGTGTTAATATCTTGTACAGTGTTGTGTCATTATGAGTCTGATGTATTTTCTGGATTCAATGCTTCATAATTACTTACCTTTCAACTCGTATTTCACCAATTAAGTTAAATGTGACATGTTTCCTCAGTTTCCTGACTACTCAAATCAGTTTTTATTCTCTTCCTCTTTAAGAATTCCAAAATGGTAGAAGGTTTTGATTTCAGATGCTCTTTTACAGAAACATAATTAAATTTATTTTACCTGGCTTTGTAGTACCAGATGACTTCCTCATTAGTTAATCGGATTAAATCCAAAATTGAACCTTAATCTAAATAATTCTGCAGTAATACCCTTTCAAACATTCTCTCAACCAGCCACTAAGATTCTTTATTAATTACAGGCTTCAACTTACCTTATTTGAGTCAGCCAGCAGGAACCAGACATCTGACCCCTTTTTGCTTCTAAAAGTGAATGAAAACTTTAGCCACCTGAAGACTCTCTACATTTCTATACCATCTTTAAATATACCTGAAGAAAGACAGAAGACATTTCTTCACATAGGTTTTATAATAAAATTATATTTAATCAGAGTATATTATTGACCAAAAGCACAAACCTTATTGCAACCTTTCAATTAGGAAAAAAAAAAAACAAAAACAAAAAAACCCCATTCACAATATAATAAAATTACTTTTTAAATTTTTTGGAATAGGAAAAGGTAAATACTTTAAAACACATCTCATGAATTTTCATTTTTAAAAAAGTATACATTTATAAAAATAATTTAAGTGTATGTAAGTAACTAATTCAACTTCCTCAAAATAAATCTTATCTATAGTTTATCCTGTTTTTAGTTAATTCGTTTGCTCAGCAGAGCTGATTTATAGAATGTGACTTCCTCCTTGAGGTTTGCTCCTTTTAGCATAAGTATGAGCCTAGCGCACAAGCTTTAGCTGCTCATGAAAGGAAGAAGTACTTTTTTACTCTTGTTACCTTGAAATGAGGCATTTCTTTCCACTGTTGTTGCAAAGATGGTCCAATTCTGGTCAGTTTTATTCTCACTTTTTTGTTCTTTTAGGGACTCTTTTTTTCAATATCATTTATCTCAGTAGTCAGGTCAAATGCAAATATACCACTGGCAGTATTTGAAACCACAGACCTTTCAATGTAACTTATTTTCCTTGTAATTTTTTAGAATTTCACTAAAAAATAATTGAAAACACAGTTTAAAATAATATATGTAAATAAGTCTTGACAAATCAGAGGTGATTCACACTATTCATACATCTTGAAATCAGTAACAACATGATCAATATCTCTTTACAGCTCATGGATAGTTTTTTACAAGCTATACCTTCTATTCCATCATCAGATTTATATAAATCTCACTTACAGTGTCTGCCAAAATTAATGAAAAATAAAAACCATCAGTATTATTTTTCCTAAAGAAAAATATAATCCAAATCCTTCTTTTTATCTTGTTAGTATAAATATGAACGAGACTTAAGCAGTTTAAGAATCTTAAGAACGTTTTAATGTTATGGAAACGCATTTTTTTTCCATCAACAGAAAAAAAAAATCTAGACTTATTTATATATTTCCCTTGAAAGCATCAATGGAGGCATATATGACCTCTGTACTATTAGCTATTGCTTGCAGACAGGAATGAATGGAGAAAGAATTCATGAATTCATGCTTTTGTAAAGGTGACTTTAGTGAAGATAAAATGTATTTGTCTGTATCAGCTTCAGAATAGAATCCCCATATGATTCACAGAGGAAAATTCCATTATATATATATTTATATTTACATATACACATGCATATGATATGTAGATGTATAAGGAATGAAAGACAGATGTACCAATGTCTCTGAGGTTGCTAGGAGGATGAATGGAATTTCTGTCATGCATTGTAGAAAGCAAAATGCAGCCTAAACAAAGGATTTGCCTAAGGGCATCTCTGAAGCTTGACTTGGATGACTCCTCCCAAGCCTCCTGTGCCCATGACTGATCTCCTCAAGAGCAGAGAAGTGCTTTGCAATTTGGAAAGGGTGTAAGTTACTCATTGTGCTTCTTTTGGGTTAAGGGATGAATTCTGATGTATAACTTCAGTTCCTGCATTCCTTAATCAATAAAGACAGATTTCTCCAATCAGAATTCAGACTACCAGTTTATATCCAAAGACTAAATTACTCTATAATAGTAGCCCTTCTCTAAATAGAAAATATGAGGAAGTGTAAACCAGAATGACTATTAATTTGCAATCCAAACCAATGAAAATATCTCCACAAATAAGTTACTTGCCTTTTTATCATGGAATCAGAAGATTTTTGGCACTCCTACGCTTAGCATATGACACATACTTATTTATCTTCATTCACTTTTCCTAACATATTACTATATTTTACCTTTATTTATTACTTTTAAACAGATGGCATTTAAATCTTAAGAGTGTCAGATGTATACAATATAGAGACCACTTCAAAGCTGAAGAAAACTGGACCTCATCTCATTCCCTTACGGTAGCTAAATTACTTTTCAGTCAGTAACGAAAAAGGCAAGTGAATAGAAATCAGCAGAGTTGAATCAAAACAATCTTGAGTTTTTCTAAGAGTTTAGTTTTGGCAAATGTTACAAAGACTGTGAGGTTTAGGACTATTTATCATCGGGCTCTCCCATTTGCTGGGTAGTGTTATATGTAGTGCAAGAGGGTAAGATAGGTACATATGTAACAGAAGAAGGCTGCTTTTCTATTTGCAGAAGTGTTAGTTGTCTATTGCTGGATTTCTTGTCCATTGAAACACAGAGAATTTAGACATTTAGTTCAGGGTTTTCCTCCAAAACCTAGAATCCTAAAATGTGATGCACCTGTACTTCATTAGTGATATTAGTAACTGTATATCTAAAGACAAATTTAAAGTGGATTATAAGAGTTTTGAAATTTAGTAAATATATGAGTTTATGTTTCTTCAGATCAAGAACATAAGATTCAGCTACACTCTGTAAAAGAAATAAATAGATTTCTCTATGAGGTGTTTGAATTTCCAAGGATAAGTGGGTTTTGTAAGTGCAAAGCACATCATGTCCTGTCATCCCCTCACAGACAGAGAAAAGAGCAGGAGATATATAAACAGTATTTTGTCTCGCTAAAGATGAGTGGCTTCTAAATGAAATCTATAAAATGATCAGGTAGGGTTGATGTAGAAATAAAGAAGTCTGTCAATAAAGGTCCAGCAAAAGAGAGGCAACAGAAAATGGAATTTGCCTTTAAATAAACATATGTTAGGAATTTTTAAATTCATAGCTTATCAAACATAAATTTATTGTTTTGATTTGTTGTTCATACTCATGGATTATTTTGGGTTTAGGTTTAAGAGAGAACAGATCATGTCAGAAGTGAGACTGACAATGAAAATGTTATGATGAATAACATTAAGTTGAAAAATAGGATGGCTTGAGAAAAGAAAAAACCAATAAGCTATTTTTCACAGAAGTATTCATACAGAAAGTAGAACAATTGCACAATTGAAATAACATCCTAATAAGAGTGGCCTTTTTCCTATTTCTTGATCAAACACTTTCCTAATCTTCAATTTTCTTATAGAGGCTAATATCTGCTTGCATGTAAATTGCTTTAGAACTTGAAAAACTGATTATCATTGGTATGTTTTCACTGTTATATATGCAAAAATATTTGGGGGGTTTTAGACTTTTTTTTTTTTTTAATTGCTCATATTACTTTACATTCTGCTGCCTATAGTTTTTTTCTTCAGGTGAAAAACGAGAGTCCAGCATTCAAGTTAGAATATATGTTCTTCTGGTCAGTGATTAGACCTTGTTGACTATAGAAAATTATCTCTCAAATAAAGAAAAAATAGAAAAACCCACTGTCATAGAAAATATGCATTAGATTTTACCTAGTCTTTTTCTCTTCTGTTGGTAGACTGGCCACAGAAAAGGAAAGGACATTGAAAAAAACCTTATCATTAACATATGGTCTTAAATTGGACATGGGCCTCACTTATCTCTCTAAAGTCATGAACTTTATGCGTCTTCTTGATATGTGTGAAATAAGGCTAATTATATAAATAATAATAGACCTAACAACTTTCATTTAACAGCTAAAAGGCATTGAGGTAAGATTGAGGTGAAATGTCTGTAATTATCTTTCCATTTACTTACAGAGCACAAATCACTTCAATATAGATTTATTTTTGTCAAATCCATAAAGTTCCTTGAATTCTTTATTCTTTAAAAGTAATAACTTTTATTTATCTCTGAGACTGAGAAAAAAATTGTAAGCATTGCAAAATGATAGATGATTCATCATAATAGAACAGAAAATATTTTAAAATTTTGGTAATAATTTTCATTAGATGTTCATTGTACATAATACATATTTAAAACAGGGGCATTAAAGGTTATTCCAAAACCAGTACCTTTCATAATAAACCTTTCTTGACATTACTGATGTGTAACAAATAAACTGTGACACTTTTCAAATCAGTCAACATGGCCATCCACATTTTGATCTGTCACAAAGCTGTATGTATCCACACCATCATTTCCTCTTGACACCTTCTTTTCTGCTTGCATGTACATGAAAAAAAAAAAAAAAAGAAAGAAAAAAATAAAGTTGTATAGCTATGAGGTATTTGTCAGCATCAGCCATCAGCAAACAGCAATAATACCAGAAGAAACAGACAAATAAGCAGTAAATTTTAGCTGACATTGAAGCACCTTTCAGGTCCCTGATACTCCCTCTTGAAGGACACTGACTTTTATTTGGCTACTGCTGAGTAATCACAATGGGAAAATGAGAAAATATAAATCATACCAATCTAAACCAGCCTGATAGATGAGGTCATGTTAGTTATGTTTCCAACTAGCAGATTTTAGAGATAGCATCACATTTGCAGCACATCAAAGGCATTTCAATCAGCTGTTGCCTATCGCTTTACACCAGCTCTGGTATGATCACGACAGCCTATTTTAGATGGGATCTCACTGCATACATAGCTTAGATTGTGCATTTTAATATACATTTTGTGAAAGTAGCCTCAATTCTTCAGACAAAGTAAGTAATACTGAAAACTTCATTTTGAGGAACCCTCTCACTTTTTCTCTTTTCTTTCTTTTTGTCCATCCTGACAATCCAGCAGTCTGTGCAGCTGACACTACATTAGGAGCTGGCCTTTGTTTATAATTCAGTGGGATTACAGTTGATGAATTTCATTTGTGGAGTTCTGTACAGGACATTTTGGGCCAACTGTGTGCATCTTATTATTGTTTTACATGTGCTTTTCCCAAACATGACATTCCACTGTATTGTGAAGGATGTATACTTACAAGGAAGAGTAATGTCAGTCAGACTCCTTTGAGACAATATATTTAGACAAAAGAAAAATATATATCATGGTCATATAAAAGAAAAGCGCTCTCAGACTTTCTGTATTGCACATGTTTCAAATAGTAAAAAATGTTATTGCCATATGTGACTTATGTGTGGTTGATTTTCTTTTAGGACTTCTTGGATACAATCCACATAAGCATTTTATTCAGATCAGAGTGAATTTTTTTTAATTAAATCTCATATTTTTTCCAGTTGCCATGCTTGGTTTCACATCATAGTGTACATAAACTGCTTTATTTCCAGACATTACTGAAATGGGAGATAAAGTCAGATGGACACCTGATGCACTCCAGCTGCAAAAGGGCACTCAGTCAGTGGGGTAAGGCTATAGACTGTCTAAAGTAAAATAAACATCAGATCCCCAACACCAAATGGTTTGGATTTTAGATCCGGTCCTTCTGATCCATGCTACTCACACTTAAAATCATTTTTTTCCTTAGATGGCAGGAAATGTTGCTGTTAATAATAGTAGCAAGCTGGAGAAGCACTCTTGAAAGGATGCATTCCACACCAAAGGAAGGACACTCCTGAAGGACTGTGTCCACAGGTGACCAGTGCTGAGTCAGGGTCACCTCTGAGGGACTGAGGTCCATGGGCAGCCCAGGCAGGGACACCAATGAGCAAAGAGTAGCAGTAAGAAAACACTGAAGCACGTGACCCCACACCCCAATTCCAATGCTACCCATCACCTCTTTGGAGAAAATGGGACAGAATGAGAGTTACCTGGAGTTATAACAAGGAAAGTTGAGACAATGAATGAGAATCAGTGTTTGTCTGAAGTTGGATGTTGAGAAGGGAGAGGAAAGATATTTAATTAGGTATTTATTTTGTTGTAACATGAGCTTTTTCCTGCCTGCCCACTACTGAAATCAATGATCAGAAATCATTGCTAATTGGACATAAATTTTCTTAAATTCCCTGCGTCAAGACTGTTTTCATTGCAACAGTAATTTAGGTACGAGTGCTTGTCGTTAAATGATTTTTCATAATGTATGATTGCATGCAGAAATATTTTTGTGGTGTGGTTTGCTTCTTGCTGTTATTATATGCAGCTGCATTTTTGTTACAACCCAACATGGGCATAGCACCAGGAGACTTAAGGGCGAAAATATATTCCTATGTTCCTATTCTATACAATATATGAATGTTAATATATATTACATATACAATTTTACGCTAACTCCAGAATGTTGTTAGGATACAAAAAGGTATATTTTATTTTATTCTTACAGATTTATTTTCTTGAGCTTGTTCCCTTCTCTAATTACCTATATTTAACATACCACAGACTTCTAGAGGGAAAATAAATCACACATTAGGCAGAGGCAAACCGAAGACTGCAGTATCTCTCTATATATGTCAATTAAAATTCTGTTTAGGAAGATACAGAAACTCAGAGCTATGGTTCCTTTTGGAGAAACGATGCATCTACTTTCTTCTACATTTGTAGCACATGTCAAAGTATAGTTTCATATAAAGAGAGAATGTTTGGAAATCCTTGGTTTTCTTGCTGGTCTTTTTTTTTTTTCCCATCCCAAGCAACTCCTTTTGCAAACCACAAAAGCGAGGGCATGATTGCATTTGGGTTGTATTTTTCCTCAAATGCTCATTACTGACAGAACTAAGTAGTATAAGTCTTAACTACAACATATGATACTGATAAATGAGAGCAGACCTATATTTCCATCTGTTTGACACATTTTAAAAATATTTTTTGCCCCAAAATATTGTGTTCCGGTCCATTGCTGTGGATTTTATTCTTCGTTTGTTTGGGGTTTTTTATTGCGTTTTCTTACAAAGCTGCTTTTATTTGTATAATAGTTATCATATTTCAAATAACTTAGGCACAATATTGTGTAAATTATAAAGCTACAGAGACAGCAGCAGTGACGGGGATAAGTCCAGGGGAGAAGATTGGATACAGTCATACAGAGGGGCCCAAGCTCAGGGACACCTGAGCAGCAGCCCTGAACCCCATCAAGACCCAGAAGCACCAATTTGCCCAGGTGGGGTGAGCAGGAAGGACTCCTCTCTGACTAGCCAGGAGGAACCAATAGATAGAGAGATTCCATATCTGGTGTAGAATAGCAAAAACCTAAAAAAAGTAGTTTCATTAGTACACTAGTCCTTCCAGTCCCCATTTCATTAGTACACTAGTATAAGCCTCTGTATAACCAAGCTCCCTATCTTGTTTAGCAATGGGTCCACAGTTTCCCTAGTCTTGCTAGTCACCTGAGTAATGATAGCAGCTTTTGTTCTTACCTCTGTAAATGCAGAAGCAGGAGATCACGCAACTCTATCACTTATTATAAGGATAATTAACTCAAACTACCAAATTGATATGATTACACATCCCAAGGTTCCTATATTGGCTTACTTAAAACTTACCCTCAAGTATGTCTACACCATTTTGCATTGCATGCTGTCTTTTCCTTAACATACTGTGCCTTCTGGAGTTGTGTGAATAACTCAGAACTGACTCTTTAAAACATTTCTTACTGTCATTTTGTATTAGCATAACAGGGAAGAGTTTTCAGCCTTGTTTGACAGAACAGGAAGAGAGGATGAGAAGCAGCTTACCCAGATCATGAAAAGGTGAAAGAGCAGCTAATTCTGGAAACCATTTCCTGGCACATGGATGACATGATCTATCTGTATAGTTTCCTCAAAGAGAAGCATGCTTGAACAACCTGATAAACTTCTACAATGAAATGACTGGCCTGGTAGAAGAGGGAAGAACAGTGGACACTGTGTGCCTGGAGTTCAGTAAGGCCTTCAACACTCTCACAAGATCTTCACAGACCGGCTGTTGATATATGGGATGGGTGAACAGACAGTGGGGTAGACTGGAATTTGGTTAAATGGCTGGGCCCAAAGAGATGATCATCTGGATCATGGGGCAGAGTTTACAGATTCTTTCAAAAACTCCAGATGTTATGAGCAGAGACTGGATTGGCTGTAAAAATATCCATTAAAAACAAGATTTATTTGCTAAAATATTACTTTAATAATTGAAAAAAATACCAAAACAAAACAAAATACCAAGCAGCCCTTACGACAACTCATCCTTTTCTTTCCACTACCATTAATGACATAATTTCTTTTCTAAAAGCAGAGTTTGTCAACCCTACCTCTTACGAAGTGACACTGCAGCAGACAGCCTTCAGGGGAGACAGTCAAGAGAGTTGTTTGGATGAATCTTCATCAAGAACTTAACCTTGGCACCCAGAGCAAATGAGAAGCCTGTCTTAAAAGGAAGTTACATCTCAAAGATACCCTGCCTCTGGGAGTCTGATTGTGAAAGAGGAACATGGCCAGGTCATGCTTTCATTTTATATGTTTTGCCAAGTGTCACCACAAAGCAGAACATGTATCCTGGCTAAGACAGAACTTGAACAGCCACAAGCCAAATTCCACACAGAGTGAAGTTTGGAAGAGAGAAGAGCATTTGGATTTTTGTTTGTTTTTTTGTTTGTTTGTTTGTTTGTTTATTTGTTTTTAACTTAACAAAGTAAAGAAAGGAACAAAAATAGTAAGAAGCTTAGCATGCTCAGAAATATAGGTGGGATCAGACATGACAGCTTTGCATCCTCACATCTATGTCCAATGATACTTTTTAAAACCTACTTTAAAATAGAATGTATGTTTAGATTTATATACTGTAAACAAGGGAAAAAAAGGGAATGTGATATGTATTGCAAAATACGTGACATTTTAAAATTCCCTTAAAGAATAGCCAAAAATATTATTGGAAGCATACTCTGAGAGAATTTGTTTGTATGTATGGCATTTAGGCCTACATTATATGAAAGACTTTCAAAGTGTAAGATTATGAATGGACTCTACTGTTGTGGTTACCCTGAACTGTAAAATTCAGTGCAGTGCCAGAAACTGCCAGCTGGAAAGAAGACAGGGAAATATCAACAGGCTGCATTCAGAAGGAATCCTGATGTGTTGATGTAATAGCCAGATAATTAAATGATTTGCTTGCCTTAATATTCCATTTACAAAGAAGTCATTTAGCCTTTGAAGTAAAAGACTTTGGAGATCATATAAACATATCCTAGGCTGAAAACAGTCTCTTTAAGAGCATTATATTTGGCTTTGTAAACATTAATTCTAATACATTAGTAGCTAAGGTTGATGGAGGACAGAGAGGTGATTCAAAACAGCCAGAATGGTTTCATCAAGGGTAAGTCCTGCCTCAACAATATGTGGTCTTCTGTGATGGAATGACTACATCAGTGGACAAGGGAAGGGCTATGGAGGTCATCTATCTGGGCTTCTGTAAAGCCTTTAGCATGGTCCCCCACAACATCCTTCTCTATGAGGTGGAGAGAGATGGATTTCATGGGTGGACTGTTGGATGGTCACATCCAGAGGGTTGTGGTCAATGGCTCAATGTTGATGTGAAGATCACTGAGCAGTGATGTCCCTCAGGGGTCCATATTGGGTCCAGTACTGTTTAATACCTTCGTCAGTGACATAGGCAGTGGAATTGAGTGCAGCCCCATCACATTTGCAGCTGACAGCAAGCCGAGTGGTGCAGTTGATACACCTGAAGGACAGGATGACATCCAGAGGGACCTGGACAAGCTTGAGAAGTGGTCCTATGAGAACCTCATAAGGTACAACAAGGACACGTGAAAGGGGCTGCACTTCGGTCAGGGCAATCCCTGATATCAGTACAGTCTGAACAGATCCAGGGCAGCCCTGATGACAAGGACTTGGGGGTGCTGGTGGGTGAGAGTCTGCACAAGAACCAGCACCCTGCACTTACAGCCCAGAAGGCCAAAAGCATCCTGGGCTGCATCCAAAGCAGGGTGGCCAGCAGGGTGAGGGAGGGGATTCTGCCCCGCTACTTCAGTCTCATGACAGACCACCTGGAGCACTGCATCCAGCTCTGAACCCTGAGCACAGGAAAGATGTGGGCCTGTTGGAGTGATTCCAGAGAGGACCATAAAAATGACTCAAGGGGTGGAGCATCTCCATTGTGAGGAAAGGCCTAGAGAGTTGGACTTTTTCAGCCTGGACAATAGAAAACTGCAGAGTGATCTTATTATGGTCTTTCACTACTTTTATGTGGCTTACAAGAAAAATTGTGACAAAAATTTTATATTATATTTTCTATTTTATACCTTACTGTCTCAGAATGTAAAATAAATCATACTTTTCAGTCACTTCTGGAAAAATCAGATTTTTCTGTGTAGACAATGACAAGCATATCAGAATATTAGTGTCACAGTGTAACTGAAAAGTTCACAGACATGTCGTAGGAAGCAATCAGCAAGAATGTACAATTTTCAAAAGACACTAAAGAGACCTGCCCCATAAAGAGTTACTTTTTGCTAACCTCCCATAAATTAAAGTGTATTATTTCAAAATCTTCATATTTTGCTTAAACACTAAAGTTTCAGCTGATAATACTTAGGAAAAAAGTACCTTTCTCTTTATATTCTTCGCCATTGCACTGAAGCAGCTGTGTTAAATACAGCAACAGAATTAACAGACAGTTAACAGATGGTGGAAACCACAATTTCCACCATGTCATAAAATTTGACAAAGGCCTTCATTATTGCTCCTTTACTCATCAACTAAGTTTGCACTCATCTGAAAAATGCATTTTACATACCACATATTTTTCATTGCACGATATCGTTACACAACTCCATTGTTTTTGGATTTTTTTAGGATTGTCTTTAGATTAATACTAAAGCGTACCAGGCAATCAACTTGTGATCATTCTAAAACTGAAACCTCAAACTATTAGAGTATCTACGTTTGTGTTTATTTTCATAAAATCTAGAGAAGATGACCGTTTTCTAAAGATTTTTTAATATATTTTGGTCCCAGTGCAAGAATAATCTTGGGGGCCATCACAACTTTGAAAAAAAACCCACTTAAACATGTAAGGTGCAACAGTGTAGGTACTAAATTTGTGCAGAATACAGTGTTGTATATACTAATAAGCTGACATACTATACATGTGGAGATATATATATGTATGCAGAGATAGCTATGGACCTATATAACCTCTATCTTTCTTTGTCTTTTTCATGTATCTACCTGTTGTGATCTGACTCTGGTCCAATTCCAGGCACCCACGAGAGTCACTCGCTCACCCTCTCCTGCCACACTGAGCAGAGGAGAGAAAAAAAAAATTAACAAAGGCTTCATGAGTTAAGATAAGGACCATGAGAAAACACTTCAAGGGCAAAACAGGCTCAACTTAAGCCGCAAAAGTGAAATTTATTACTGACAGAATCAGAGGAGGCTAAGGAGAAGTAAAATAAGCCCTTAAAACACTTTCTTCCCCCAGCTCCTCCCTCCTTCCCACCGACAGCGCAGGCAGATGGGGCAGGGGGGTTTGGTCAGTCCATCACCGAGATTTTCTTCTGCTGCTCTGGGAGAGGAGTCCATCCCCTGTGAGGCCGTGGGGTCCCTCCCACAGGACACAGNTACCTCCTCCTCTGACCAGAAAATCTGTGTCTTTGTTTTTATTTCCTTCTTAAATCTGTCATCACAGAGGCGTTACCAACCTCTCTCACTGTCCCAGTCCTGGCCAGCAGCATTTCCATCTCCAGAGCCATCAGACATTGGCTCTCCTGGACATGGTGGAAGCTTCCAGCAGCTTCTCAGCTGCTACCAAAAACCAGGCTATGCAAAACCAATACACTACCTATATATAAAATTGTGCAGATATGTATGTATATAAGGAAACACTAACATATATTGTAAGGTGTTGTGCAAATGGGATGAAATGCATCCCTATGACACTATTACTGCATCATGCTGCGCTGACAGTTTAATTACTAGTTGTGGGAACTAGAAGGTAAGTCCCTTGGGCTGTCTGGTGCCCTTATGCCACTGAGAAAGCAAAGCAGATGCTTAAAGCATAATACAGCAGCTAATAGGAGGCAGGGGGGAGGGAAATAAACACATCAGTGCAAAACATGGAAAAGAAGACTGAAGAACAGCATAACCTCCAGAAGAAATTGTCTCATTTTCACTGTGTCTGAGAGTGGGGTGGCATTTGGGTTCTTCAGCATGAACAGAAATTATTAATCTTATCTTCCTAGCTCATGTTACTAGCTCTGACAAGAATAGAAGCTTGTTTTCCTTAGAGCGAGGATAAAGGATATTGCCACAAGATTTTGGCATCCTTCTTTCAATCGAAAGAGCTAAATTTCTATTTTGAATGTTATCAGGGGCAGCAAATAGTTTGACTCAGTACTGTGGGGAAAAACCCAACAATTCACTGAATCAAATATATCTCCATTTTAATTTCATTAAAATTATTGTTGTCTCACTGTAGGAATGAATTAATTTTATTTTTCAATCCAGAACACTAGATATTTTTATGAAGGTTTTTTTGTTTGCACTAGTTTTCTCTCATTTGAAATGTTGTCACGATTTAGTAAGTACTATTAATCAATGCTAATATACAACAAAAAAAAGCTGGTAAGTTAAAAATATCTGCTTCCTTTTTTTTCATATTCTCACAAACAAGAACACAAACATAGTTTTTCAAACTCTAAAGAATAACTAAAAATTCTGAATAGCATACTTTTGCATGTAAAAGAAAGGAAAATATAGTCTTTTTCTTCTCAATGGTGTGAGTTATATTTTACACTGTCACTTTTTTCCCTTCTTATGGCTATGAGCATATATTTTTATATATTAACAGAAATATAATGATAACAACTCCCTCCTATACGGAACTAGTTGACCAAGCCAAGGAGTTGTTCTACTACACAGGCAAGTTGCTCATATAAATGTATAATGAAAAAAATTAGAAGAATGAAAACTTCTGTAGATTTCAATTTAAACTCTTAAATATATATGAATAGATTAGATTAATTTATGAATACTTTTATAAATGTTGATTGCTTAAGATAAAATAATAATTAAGTAATATTAAACTAATTTCTTGATGTTAAACCATATAGTAAAAAACATCTCTACTTTCATACCTGCAGTGTTAATCCACTCTTCTCAAGATCTGTGAAGATATTTATGTAGCATTTTTCCAATTTACAAAACAAATGTGAAATCACTGTAGCATGGTGATCTCTTCACACTTTTTTCAATGGATGCAGCAAGCTCATTAATGGTATTCCATAAATATAAAACTGAAAATGATATCACACATCATCCAGTCCTGGAACTTACATCCTTTAGCAGAGAGTATAAAAGGTCTCTAAAGGGGGTTTCCATCCATACATGGTTCATCAAAATATATAGTTGGACTGGCAAAATATATGTGGTTTTTTTCATTGATCTGTAATCTTGTTTATTTTGGAAGATCTTTCAGCTACAACTAAGTTAAAAATTCAAGTTACACCTTAAAACTCTTCTTGTCAAAAAAGACACCTGTTTGGTTATGTGATATGAGAAAAAAATGTTTCCCATCTTTCCATTTCTTATTTTATTCAGCTTAGCTTGCAATTCAATTCAATAGCAATAAGAATATAACTGAAAATGAGCTTTACAGCAATCCAAGTGGTTAAGCCTAATCCAGGCTTCCCTGTACTTTCCTCTTTTTTGGAAAAAAAAGCCAATTTTTTGAGAAATGCCTATTTCCTGGAACTGGAATAGAAGACATCTGTCACCTGTAATCATGCCAAAGTACCTTAATAGCTATCTTACTCGAATTACTCATTTCCAACATGACAGGAAAAATCTGGTTGCTAACTGTATGCAGAGCACTGTGCTTTTGTCAGGCCAACCACATCTGACATGCAGGTTGTTCTCATCACTGCTCACGTGCTCACGAGTCACTGAATGAAATCTCTTTGCTTGTGGGGCATTTTCCATTGTTGCACTATGCTCATAACACAAAACAGGAAGAAAAAACCTGTCTGGTTAGCTGTCAGTACTATTAGATTAATTTTGTTTTATCTTCCAAAAGATATAAATCCCAGGCTTACAGCACTTTAAAGCAGTAATCAAAGTACACTTACATTTTGCAGTGTTAATCTACTTACAGCTGAATTTACTTTCCTGTTTTATTCCTAGTGGACATAGGAATATTGCCTAAATTTTAGGAAGGCTATTTACACATAAAACACATTGGAAAAATAGACAAAAAAAGAAACAAAGGCAGCATAAACTGCAAAATCTGCATATTTCCAAGAAGTGTCATAATTTCTAGGAGAATAAGTGTACCTTTTTGGCTTTTGAACACTTCACAAAGAAATGTTAAAGTTACGTTTATACTTTATGAACAGGGAAAAAAGTCTCTCTTTGAGTCTAACAGTTATTTAATAATATTTCCTGCCATAAAAGAATCTAAAGATATTGTACAAAACAGCAAGATATTATAAAAATGTTATAATATACATACACCTTCTGGAGATTAATCTGTAACAGTAATGTGATATGTACATGGTGTTTATTTAAAAATTCCTACAAGGAAACACTGCACCCCTTAATTTAGTTAGCTTCCCACCACCAGCACCCCGAGGTTATCTCTCTGTTTCTCTCTTGGGGAATACCACTGGGCACCTTGGACTGCGTGCCTGTTACTACATTTTCTTGCTCAAGGAAGTTGATTAATTTCATCTGAGATTAGGAACCCAATACATGATGTTTGCCTTCTTAGTCCATATAAGTCATTGGGGAAAAAAAGGATCAATGAGATTCTTTGACCCAAGTGATCAGCCACTAAGAAGTGCTTAAACATCGAGAATGTGTAACATATTTAAGAAATTTTTCAAAAATGGTAGGTCTGTTTTGCTAGGTGTTTATGTTTCTGTATCAGACTTAGAGGCAGATGTTACTCCTTTTCACTCAAGCTGTTCACCCAGATTTTCTAGTGAGATTTAGTGAACATATCCTTGTCTTTTATTTCATGCTTACCACAAGTAGGAGGAATAAATTCTAAATCTAAGTAGGCCAGGTAAGATGATTGCAAAGGAGCTGCATATGTAGAAGAGCTCAGTTTTAGCTGCAGGGGAAAGTTTTCCAGCTCTGGTGGCAGGCGAGTTTGAACTGCAAGGTGTGCATTGTACAAATGTGCCTGCAGAGATGGAAGGGGCCTCAGCAAGAGCAGGCTGAGGACAGTGGTTATCATTCCAAGGATGCTCAGTGGCCATGTATGACCAGATTTGGGACTCCCCAGGCCAGAGCAGTGCCAAAAAGTTGGAAAGTATCTGTAACAGGTCACTTAGAGAGCCTAGGGCACCAGATGTACCAGGGAGGTTGAAGGAGATGAGTTTGTTTAGACTGGAGATGACAGAGGAAGGGATATTATTGTTGACTTCCAGAACACAAAGAATGTTAAAGATGGAGCCAGACTTTTCTCACAGGTACACACAAAGGGAGAAGAAACAAGGGACACAGAAGAAATTCTAATTAACTGTGAGGATAAAAAAAACTTTTAATGAGAGTGGTTAGGCCCAGAGTGATGGTAAAAATTTCATTCTTGGAAAATATTAATGGTTGAGGACCTTCAAGGCCTTGATGTTGATGTAATTCTGAACTTAGTCCTGTGTTAGGATCTGCAGAGGTCCTTTCCAATTAAAAGTTCTGCATTTTCTCTAGTGCCAACACTAGTATTTTTATCTTAGATTTCATTTCTACAGCGTTTTCCTTTGAGCTGCCAAGATTGATGACATAAATTTCCCTGTTCAATATTGTTTAGTGCAACAAAGCAAGTCTTAGCTTTTGTGATGAATATAATGTGTTATGTCTGTTTGCTTCCATTCTATGCTATCATGTAAAAACCTGATGACTGAGGGTCATGGGAATGCTGTAAAGAACATGAGATTGTGTCTGCCTTTGGCAGTGAATGAGCAAGCTCAGCAATTTCCAGATTTTATGAAAGGGTAGGAAGACCTGGAAACAAGTGTTGAAGAACAGACTGCTTACAGCACAACCAATGTTTATGATAGCAGAGTCTATAGGAATTGGGGGAGTTACTGAATTGATAAAAACACCATGTGAACGCAACTCTCAATATGGAAGGGGACAGTGTACATGGAGATTATTTTCTTAAAAATTCGTTTTATCTCTATTCTGTCGTATCTGATCACTTTGAGTGGTCCCTGTTTCAAAATATACACATTATTCTAGTTAGCTTTCTAACAAAACATGGCTTTTTCAATTCAGGAAGATACTTTAGGTTTTCTTTGGAAAGCTCAATTTAAGGAGAACATTCAGGGAGGGTTCTATTGTGTCTATTCTTAATCCTTAGTGTTACGGAAAAATATTAAGACCAAAAGTAATTCCACAGCTACCAAGAAGACAATAGAAAGACTATTATATCAGCCATTATAGAATTGGTCATTTGAAAGCCCTTTTTCCAAATCTTTTCTCCAAATACATTGCCCAAAATTCATTCCAACCTAGAATGGAAAAGGAACCTGGAAAAGTAACTGTAAAAAAGAAAACTGATTACTCTTAACCACACAGGTGGCAAAAGCACCTAAGATATTTGTCCATACAGGAAACAAAACTGGACAACAGCTATCAACTAATCCCAGATGTTACCTTCTATTGACCTAGGTTATTCATTCCAAAAACATAAAGATGAATTTTCAACCAGTTTTCTCCACAGAAGTAAATTACATTAACTAAATTTAATGCTTGAATAAAATTAATCCTAATTTTTCAGACATGAAAAGTTCCAATTTTGTACTAGAAAATCGTTTAAGTATTAAGCAAACATCGATTTTAACTTTTTACTTCAAGCATTGCAAGCAGCATGCCATAAAATTCCTTAGCAAAATGAATTAAAGAAATACACTTTTTGAAACCAGTCAATTTTGTTTTAGTTGAAGATTTTAAGAAGAGGAATGAAAAGGTTTAAATGAGGAGTATTAGTTGATAATATCTTAGCAGCTAAAACTACAGTATCAAACAGCTGTTAGATGGGACTGTGACAGTAAGCTGTATTTTTTCAAGGATTTCAGATTAAAATTAAAATACTAGTGGCTTTTCCCATTTTTTTTTCCTTCATGTACTGTTGGCTAGTGAAGTCCTTTGAAATAATTTTACAAGTAAGAAAAAACGCTAGAGGAAGGTATCAAATCCATGATAGTAATTCTTCAATGAGTTCCACTGAAAGTAAAGCACTGACATATTGGCTAATTAAGCTGATCATTCTGCTTTGTATTTTAAGGGTGCCTCTCTTTGGCAACATGAGGACAAACACACAGTCTGACTTTAACTATAAAAACTACACCATATATGTGACTGACATATACCACTACAGGCTTCAAGCAGGTCAATCTCATGAGTAAAACCCCAAGACTCCCAATAAACACATGCAGCCTGAAATGAAGCTTCCTCTACTTTACTCTTTCACAATACAGTAATCCATGTTGTTAAGTGTACAATAGCACAAAACATGTTTGATCATCTTGTGACCAAAGTTTAACTCTCAAATTCTACTTGGAAATTCAAATTCAAAGGAATAAAAAGATCTGCCTGTAATTAATTTTCTTCATTAGGAAAATTTCTAATCCTGATCCTTTTGTGTCTTTAAAAATTAGAATCCATACTGTCCTTTGCTTTGGCAGGCCACACTCTGTTCCACTGTTTCTAATAGCTCAGCCATATGTAACAGTACTACACTCTAATTTCATGTCATTAACTTTATGAATAAAGGATAAGTAACTAATGAAAAATGGTTCCCTAACACAAAGTCAGACCTTTAATTTACATTGAACCATTTTCTTAGCTACAAAATTGTTTATATTATGCACTAATATATCTCACCATGGTAAATATTTACTGTGTTTGAGTAAATGTTTCAAGGGAGTTTGCCAAATCAAGTAGCGCTATAAATTCAAAAATAATTCAAACAATTTTCAGCTTACAAAGCACATTTATAAATACATGTATATGTTTTATAAATATATGTATGTGTGTGCATGTGTGTCTTACTTCGTTTTTTCAACAACTTTAATGCCAACTTCATCCATCAGGCTACTGTGTAAGCACCCTATTGTCACAATCATTGTTAGTTCATCAATACTTCCTGTAACTATTTGTCCTCTAGAATCCTTCTGAATTCTACCTCAGTTAATTTTTTTGGTTGCTTTTTTCAAAAAAAAAGGAAAAAAAAAAGAAAATGTGTTAGAATAAGTGACTTAATTTATTACGGTTTTAAAGAAAATCTTTCCTTGGCTTTTTCTGAACTTTAGCATTTTTGAATTTACGTTTGTAATATGGTTATTACACTGGGGTGTTTTGCTTGTGTGTATGAATGAAGATAAATTTCTTAAGACAGAAAAAAATACTAACTAATTATTCCCCCTTTTCCTTCTCAATTCTCCTGTGTGCTTCACTGATCAACCCAGAGCATGAACCCAGTAAAGATGTGACTGAAATTTATATCTGATAGGAGATGAGAATCAGCACACAAAGAAAAGGATATTTTTTTTTTTTACAGGAAAAAAAATAACTTCAGAGTCTAATAGCTGTTAAATAGCACTTTGAATTTTAGATTTCCTTCTACAATTTAATAGTGTTTTCTCTTGACCTCGGTTCTTTCTGGGGAAAAGTCATTCAGTTATCTTTAGGCTATTTCTGTTTGCCTCATTTTGTTGGTGGGTTTGTTTCTTTTCCCTATCCTAACTCCTTTTGATATTTCTGACTGACTCCTATGATATTATTGTCAGCTTTGTATGTAACACTTAGATTTCTAGTACTAATTTAGGCATCTAGAATCCCTTTTTCTGTCGTTATTACAGACAACTCAAATACATTAGGTAAATGTACTTTCTTGACTCAAATCCAGCCCTGATTAATCAGCTTTCATAGATTTCCAAGTATTCTTGAAATCTATCTCTAATCTGCTCTGTTGCTGTTCCCTACTTTTTGGTTTTATTTTTAATCTCCTCCAAATTTTCACATCTTCCAAGCCTAAATGAATCTTTTCTTAATGTTCATCTTTAGCTCTCTCCATTCCACCAATACCAGTTATTTTGCTGAAGTTTGATTTTTCATATAGGCTTTCTGTTTCTTTGACTGTTGTAAATCTTCTTGTCTCATCTTTATACATGATTGATGTTTTCCTGTTCCCCAGCTTTCTGGAAGTCTTTTGTCCTAGACTTTTTCAGAATTAGCCTTTTAACCTAAACTTTTATTTTTTAATCACACATCTCTGCTCCTACTGTTTTGTCTTCAACTGTTCTATTATTCAGGCTCCTCAGATGTCTGGAAACCAGCTGACAATTTCATTAAGTGTCTTTAACTGTGTAGTTATTGACATCAGTTTCACATGTCAAGTTCAAGCTTTGCTTCCCATTAACTGTTCCTTTACTTGCAAGTTATGTTTCAGTCATATAAAAAAAGACATTTTAAAAATTATATGCAGGAATTTTTATGTTCTTTAACTACATATCCCTTTTCCAGCCTTTTACTGTTTCTGGTGTTGTTGTAGCTTTGACACCTTTATGTTTGTTGGAAAGGACAATAATTTTAGTACTTGTGAAGTAGTTCATGCTATTATGAAGTTTCCTTTACCATTTAATTCTATTATACGCCACATTACACATCAGTTGTTCCACAATTAACTAGTGATATACTGCTTCATGTTTCAAAGAGTATAAGAAAGGTAGACTAAGAATTAAGTTCAAACTCAAAGCACTACAGAAGAAGCTATTTTTTCCCTGAAATAACATTAACTTTTATTGCCAGTTGTAAATGTTTGAAAATTAATTGCATTCCTCATAAACATATGTATATATTTTAAATATAAATTAATTATTTATAGGTGATAGGAGGAACTTTCTTCAGGTTTGGCATTTCCTCTGTTAAAATGTATGCAAACTATATTGTGAAAGGAAAACTTCACTATTCATGAATCTTATCATGTCCTTTATCTATCGTATCCACTGAAGAAAGAGACACTGCAGATAGCTCAATAAAGGTTGTGTTTGGTGTTCATCTGTGGACAGAAGAGTGAAAAATGATTTAAAGTTGAGATGTGAAAAGTGAAAAAGCCATCTCTAAAGCCAAAATAATATTTGGACCTTGAAAGCTATGTGAAGTAACCTGCCAAAAGGTTAAAAAGAAAGATGATGGAGAACCAATTAAGGGATCCACAAAAGGGAATTGAGAATATTTTCTTGTACAAAAGGCAAAAAAGAATATAGATGTTTTCCATTGATAGAGAAAAGGTGTGATTAAAAAAAATAGTATGACAAACACATATTATTCAGTGGAATAGAAGAAATAAATAATGATTTCTGTTCCCAATTTTCATATCAGATTTGAAACATTTAAAAGCCAATGATGGTAAAAATATCAGATTTACTGTCATTAAATTCCTTAAAGTTTGAAGTTCCCAGAAATTTTAAGGTTGACAGAAATGTACTTCATTAAGAAAAAGGAATTCTGTAGGAATAAATTGCTTTTGGCTAAATGTGAATAGAAATAAAGAGTGGAATGGAAATTCCTGTAAATGGAGATGTAGAATACAAACAAGGTTCCTATGCCTTAAGAACAATGGCCTTGATCACATGGTTTGTTCATCCTGGAGATGAGGAGACTGAACAGAGACCTCATGGTGCTCTACACCTTCCTCATGAAGAGAAGAGGAGGGGTAGGCACTGATCTCTTAGTGGGGATAATGTTCCTTCCTCTCAGTGATATAACCTGAGGCCATGTGAAGCTGTGTTGTGGGAGTTTTATGCTGGATATGAGGAAAAGGTTCTGAGACATCTGGGCACATTTATGGGCACTGAGAGGGGCTTTCCAGGGAAGTGGTCACACCACCACCAAGTTTGTCAGAGTCCAAGAAGCATTTGGACAATGGCCTCAGGCACGTGGTGTTACTCCTGGGGCTGTCCTAAGCAGGGACAGGAGTTTCACTGTGATGATCCTTCTGGATCCCTTCCAACTCTGGATATTCTATATTTTGAGACCACATTCAGCTAACCAGTTTAAAGTGTTTACCAAAAATTTGCAACTTGAGGTTATATGTGACTATTTCAACTCTATTTTCAACACTGGAAATGTCAGTAGCTCACATTTGGATGGCTTATATTAAAATGAAAATATAAATGTAATAATACTGTCCTGACCTGTACACCAGTGAATATTTACAGTAAACTGTGTTCTGATATTAGTTAAGATCTTCTAAAAGTATAATTGATCTACTTCTTGTGACATAGGTTAATTTTGTGAGCTCTTTTAGTATATAAGAAATGCAAAATCAATAACTTCATACTCCCAATTTGATGCTTATTGCGTAAAATTAGATTTCATATACTTAAATTATCTTCTATAGATTTAGTTCCTCAGAGAGCAATGCATTGACCCTGAAACAGTAATAATAGAGCAATCTTTAGACTTTTTATTTAGACAAAATAACTTTTCATGTACTAAAACCCAAAAAAAGTCAAAAAAGTACTATGAATCTTAACAAATGCATTGAAAATGGTTAATTTGCTCCAGAATATCCAAAAGGAATTTGCTATTCTTGTTAAGCACTTTGGGGGAAACCCTAAAGCTAATAAAAAAAGTCCTTGCCAAATATCAATCTTGGTAACAAACAAGATGTTCATGAGCTGAATATCTCATATTAGTGTCTTATAAAAACTCCTGTGCTGAATTTATTAACATCACAATGAAGAATTACATCAGTGTCAGCACTGATATTTCTCAGTGGGGATTTTCAGCCAATTCAACAATAGCTGTACAATAATATTGATGACAGAAAACGAAAAGCTATAGTTCTTTTTTTTATTACTCTGTAATAAAGGAAACATACTTTCAGCACAAAATCCTTGAAGCTGATCCAAGATCTAATCTAGCTCTACCATAATTATGTTGATTTCAGGGATCTCAGTGTATATAAATACCCATGAGACACTGCCATCATTCTTTGTCTTCTCATTCAAGTTTCCAGACAGAGATAAAGATATTTTTACAAAATTGCAAAACATCTTTTTTTCCCTGATTAAACAAGGTACTCAGATAAAAAAAAATAAACATAAAAGAGAAAGAATGGGTATTGCTGCTAGAAGATTCTCTAAATCTAGCAGCTTTCTGATATGTAAAACAAACTAGATATAAACAATAAAAGATAAAATTCTAATTCCTTTAAAGATATTGATCATTAAACACTTAGTGTAGGAAGTTAACTTTTGTTCTCTTATTCTAAATGCATACGTTCAATTGTCAGTTCTTCAATATTGTTGCACCAAACTCAATAAACAATTGAATTGAACCACATGAAATTAATCCACCCTTCTCCCCTTCTAGGGTGTTTTGCAGATTAATACTTTTCATTTGCCCAGGCATTGAAATGTGTCAAACAGCATTACAGACATTTGCTAATATAAGTTCCATATTAGACTAGAGATGATAAATGGCAGAGCTGTATATATTGGGAGACTTTGGCTTGTCCTTAGGAAGGTGTCTCTGATCTATCAAAAATATTTAAGAGTCACAGCTGTCACAGATCAGAAATCTAGTAACTTTGTTTGGGAAAAGTTAGTAAATCTTGCAATCTCTAGCAGAGATTTGTGTTAGACTATAATGTACATAAAATATTTTTTTGATAGTTCAACTCAACGAGTTTATCCTCAGTTCTTCTCTGTGTTTTTGTTTGTTTGGGTTGGGTTGGCTTGTGTATTTAATTTTTTAGGATTTCTCTGGGAGATGTGAGGGCCTGTTTTGTTTTTTCTTTTTTCCTTTTCCTAAATATAGTTTAAACTTTCGAGGCACACAGTATTAACTATCATTGCAACAATTCTGCTGCCTTATTTATCCCTCAAGTTATCTTTGAATCCAAATTTCTATATGCCTTCCCCCACAAAAGAATGTTTTTTCTTCTTTACTTTGATCCATACAAAAAAATCATTCCTTTGAGACGCTATTTCAAGAATTGAAAAGATTAGCTTAAAATATCTTGGATTTATTTAAATTACTCTGCAAGTGCATAATTTTCTCCAAATGGCAAATTGTCTCTCAAAGGCTCTGAAGGAGTTTTAGATTGCTCCTTCTTTGTTTTCTCAAAAATAATGTAATTTTTAGTATAATATATATATTTTATGACCTGTCTATATAAAAATTTATATGTTATATCTCTATTATGTAAAACAATGTTAATCTTCCTAAATAAAAGGTCATAAAAAAAAAAAAAAACAACAAAAAAAGCCAAACCACCTCCCACATTATGAATGCCTGATGCCCTGTGTTCTCTGGACTCTCTTTTTTTCCACTGTAGCTCCTTTACAAATTAAGCCCAGGCATAGCTCTGGGTGCACTGCACAAAAACCTACTATAGATTAAGTTATTTAAGTTAGGTTTTTTCCATCTGTTTTTCATGCATCTTTCACAAATAATTTTGCCTTTAATGAAGGTAAATAACAGAAGAGACTCCAGATGGAATGTTAGGATTCTACAGGAGTGTGACACTTCCCTGTTTTCAGTTTAAGGTTTAGACTATATGCAGACGCCACTCTGTTAAAAGGTCAGACAAAGTCCAGGAGAGATATTTGTCTTTAGAATAAACAGGCCCATTCTTTCTCTTAAAAATCATAACTTCCATGGATTCATGAAGGGTCTTTCATGGTATTTATTTAAGACCTCTTCTGTATTTAGAGACGAATATTGAGAGTTGCTATAGTTGTGATCTATTAGAGTTAAGTTTATAGGTGAAGATGTTTATCTTCCTGTTTTGACCAAGATTTAGATGGCTAATTAGAATGTGATGAAACCTGTGAGTAAAAAAAAAAATTGTTCAGTGAGCTAAATATTATCCTGAAAACCTAAGTAGTACCACCAAAATATCTATTACTATCTACACTGTTGCAAATTGATAAAGTAGCCGTCATTAAGGTATGAGATCTCACCTTTTAAAAGTGTTGCTAGTAAGTTTAGATTCTTTCACTTAGCTTATGCAGTACATTGAATATACTTAGCTCTTTTGTAAGCAGGTTTCCTTCTGTGTTTCAAAGAAAGTGTTAGAGCTGTTCATGTTGAGTTCTGAAGGGGACTCAAAAATATTTAGAAGTCATCAACAAAGAGAGGAATAAACAAAGTTTTTACAGGGAAAATAAAGAAACAGCCTTAGAAACCCCATTAAGTGACCAAGGTTATTAAAGTTGACATAGCACTAAATAATCTCTTATCATCTGTCTCTTTATTAGTGCTTCCTCCACCAATAACATGGAATTAAAGCCCAGTTAAATAAAATTAATCTCTGCCTTCTGGACATTATACTGCTAGCTTTGTAAAGAGAGATTAAGCACAAAGGAAAAATTTGTTCAATATATCTCTTGAAATGGATTAATTAACCTGAGTCCTTATAGAGATGCATTTTTAGAATTAAAGGAGTATTAAAATGATTCATTTTCATTCCCTTTAAAATCAGTACAGCCACTTATTTTATATGGCATGTCTTCTAGTTCACAAAAGAATGAAAGAAAAATCAGAGATGTATATCAAATGGGAAATGAAACAGGTGGTAAGACATTGTAATAAAGAGTAAAACAATGGTGGAAAATGCAGTGATGTACAGCTGATAAAGAAGGGGGAAAGAAAAGAATCAGGAAATTTGTAGGAAGTTGAGAAAATAAAATTAAAAAAAACTTATTAAAAGGCTTACCACAAATGTGGTAATACATTATTTGCTTTTATTAACAAGAACAAAAGAAAAAATAGCCTTTAGAGGAAGCAGTGGGAAGCATTTATTTGATATTAAAGAAAAAACTAACCTGAAAATAAGTTTTTAATGAAATATGCCAAAGAAGGATGTAGGACTCATGCTATCACAGAGAATATCATCATTGACGTGTCCCAGATACATAATTCAGACATAATTTAAGATATCTTTTAATAGCACAAACAGTATTCCTGAAGTTACCAGTTTTGTTCAGTAGTCACTGCTTCTGTATTTTCTGCCTCCAAAGGCATAATCATTGTCTGATATAAACCATTTTGTAATACGCTTGCTTACTCTGAAGTTATCCATTCTTTAGTAAGTATATTATTTGCCTGATAGATCTCATTTCAGTAACAAAATTAAGAGCTTATTTACAGCCTGTGCTTATGTCCTATGGACTTCTTCCATATATCAGAGTGTTCAGTGAGTAAGAATTTGTTCTCTGTCTCTCTAACAAGTTTATCTCAAAGGGTAATACTGTTTTTTCATCTATTTTGTACCAGCATGGTTAGATGTACATGCCTGAAATACTTTGAAATAAAGAGGGTTAAATAATTACTGGTAGTAAATATCATAAACATCTACAGCCTTTCCAGAATAATCAGTAGTATGCTGACATATCACAACTGGATTAAGAATTAACAAATCTTAATCCTACAATATTTTAGTATTTATTGTGGAATGGTTCACTTAAGAGTGTAATTTTATGTATTTGGTAAGAATACATTCAGAAAATTTAGCAAAAGCTTGGGATTTTCTTTGTACCTCATCCATTAAAATTGTCATAGAAATCTTTAAGTACCTGTGCAGAAAATGAGGAATTAGTTCTATCTTTTATAATAGTTTCCCTGATCAGCTTTCTGTTTTTTGTCCCTTAATTCAAGACCTATGGGAACATTTAAATCTCATTAATATCAGAGCTTTCCCGGTGCATAGGAGTGGTACTCTATTTTGCCCTGAGGACAGTGTTCTACTATATATTACAGCAGTTACTTTCACAATTAAGCAACTTTCAGTTGTGTTAACACATGTGCCTTAACAATACAGAAATAACTATGAGTAAATAATAGCATATTTGATCTCTTTGGTGAGTCGATCTAAAGTCTTTAAGTACAAATAAATGTGAAGATTTACTGTCCAGGTCTCCATTCTCATATTTAAATCCTCTCTCTCTCCTTTAAAAAAAAACCCAACACGTTAAAGCCTCTTATGCATAGGTGCATTAATATAAAGTTAAAAAGATTTAACATATAAAAAGGAATCTTATTTCATCATACATTCTGGATACTGCACTGATTATTAAATCACATACAAAACTATGAGCTTTTCTCATGAGTTGCATGCTCCATAGAAAATAACGTAATATCTTCAGTAACGACTTCAGTTGCCTGAACAAGCATCAGTCTGGCAAACATAAGAAAAACAGACAAGCTGAAAGTCCTTTAACATTTGATTTCTAAATTACTTGTTCCTTCACATATCATATGTTATAATTCAGATATTTAGATTTTAAAAAAATACCTATTCTACAGATTTACTGCAGCTGTTCAACTGTGGCATCATAATTCCTTCTTTCAGTAAATAACTTGGTGTTTACAAGATATATTCAATTTCTATCCACTTCCAGAAAGCAGTAGGTTGTTCTGTGTTTTACAGGTGACAAGGATAAAATTGAAGTTTCAAATACATGTTGTTTTTTCTCATTACTAAAGGTAATTTCTCTGTTTGAGATAGGCATTGTGATATTGTACAAGAATTCAGAGGTTATTGATAACATTCAGTGTGAGAATTAAAAGGCTCACTTCATATCTGAAGTTTCTTAAAGAGCAATTTTAACATGCCCACATCTGAGTACAAAAGACACAGAAGATTTTGTGCAATATCCAATTTCCCAAAGGCTGATTGTTCTTCATTTCACAAGGCATTTAAAAACAATCTGTAAGGTCTCACAATATAGCAGTGTTTACTGAGAATACATCATTAAAGATAAACAACTTGAAAACTGGCGCCGTGCTTCACTAAAATACTAGAGATTTTCATTCTGTTTTTCAAGCAAGCAGAGTAGTTCACGTATAGTTTATCAAATTCAGAGCCATTGTCTGCTTCTACCAGCAAAATGTTAATTGACTGCACTAACTGAAGCCAGGATCATAATAATTTTTTCTTTATTCTATTAATTCAGGTTTTTTTTTTCTGTTAAATGCAGATTTAGCACCAGAGATTAGACATGCCATGTGTTTGTATTAAGAGACGCTGAAGGAAGGTACATTGAATTAATTTGTGGTTTCTTTGACCTACTCAAAGATGACTTAGAGAAATTACCTCCCTTAAGGTACAGAGCAACATTGTGTGTGAGGTATTTTGGAGCTATTCTGGAAGGTGAGGGTTTTTTAAGGAAATTAAATAACTCCTGGGCAAGAGAAGGAAGTATGCAAAAATAAGCATGTAAAGACCTGTAGTCAAGCAAGAACACTTGAGAACACAAACCCCCTCAGTTCTTTCAAGAGACCAGGTGCCAACAGGTGGTTAAATTGCCCTTTTTGGAAGCTGAGAAACAGGGAAATCATAGGTTGAACAATAAGTCCTGTTGGTCAGTACACCCACATAGCAGTCTTGGGGAACCTGACAAGCAAACAAGGGCAAGGTAAGTCACCTTCACTGGAATCCTACAATAAGCATAGTCCTAGAAAAGGAAATGAGATCCTGTACTCCCCATCTACAAGAGGAGTGTTTCCAGTGTGTTTTGAAAACACTTGAACATTGCACTAGTACCTCCAGATGAAGCCACAATAATGAGATAAAATACCTATGTCTAACCTACCCTACCTTCCCTGTTACTGAGAAAAATAGATGTCTAATGTATCAGAGTAGATATCTGAAACAGGACAAAGAAAAGACACCACAAAAGCCCATCTTTTAATTGGCTGGAATGGTTACTAAAATAGGCAAATACTCTGCCTTAAAGAGTTAGGGTAAGATTCTTAGTTAGGTAAGATTTATCTTACTTGTTTGAAAGAATTTAATATCAGAAGAAATAAGTGAAATTGTCTTTCATCTCACTAATAATTAAGGCAATTCTAATAAAAGCTAATAGTGTTGAATACAAAGTGTGTTCCTTGGGCTAACATTAATACAGTGTATTTGGAATTACAATCTGGCCTTTTGAATTCTTCATTTTCTTACAATTTGCATTTCATCTAGAAGGCTGCTTTAAATCTTCAGTGGTTGTAACACACACACACACACACACAAAGAGCTGCAAAACATTAAGGAGAGGTTTGATGCTTGACTAATATATTAATTGCACATCATAACTCTGTATCCCTGGAGGATGAGAACTGATAAAAAGTATTTTTCAGGTTCATACTTGAATGATGCTTGAAGCTGCAGATGCATAAATCAGAGTCAATGACAGTAATAGAAGTGATTTTAGTAATGACTTAATGAGAAGTAAAAATAGGCATTATGGATGATATCACTCCTCTCCTTTTTGGTAGAAAATCTGCAACAATTTATCACAAAGCTTTGAGAAAGAAAAACAGACAAACAGAGAGATATCAACTAAAATGCAGTATAAAGGGGTAGAAACAATAGATTTTTGTAAACAGGAAATTAGGTTAGTTTTATATTTAAGGTTGGAGAATGATTTTATTTTTTAAAAAACAATTTATTTTCTTTATCTTTTGCAATGTATTTGGGAGGTCCATGATCTTGGAAAAACATCAAATTACCCTCTTCTCTCTCCATTCTTTCTTCTTCTACTTTCTCCTACTACCATATTTGTATTTTTTCATGTTGCAAAATACTTCATCTGAATTCTAGTCAAAAAAAGTTCTGCTATTTTATCAAGATTATTTAAAAATCTATATATTAAAATTATGTCCCTGTTTTGCAGGTGTTCTTAGAGGTTAAACAAATTTTAATTGATGGCATTACAAAGGCTCTTTGTGGGCAAGATTATGACACTTACATTCACTCTGTGCAACCCCTGGCTGAAAATAATTTCAATCAGTCCCTTCCAACTCAGAAGATTTGGTGTGATTCTGTGTGTGGGATTTTTTTCTAGTTACAACTTGGAGGGTAATCTGCCACAGGTGAACAGGGAAGGCAGAATTTGGTCCAAGTAACTGCATAAATAATTAAGGCAAAATCAATGGGAATTCAGCATGTAATATAAAACAGAATTTTATTCAAGTTTTATGATGATGAGAAAATCAGACCATAAATTCCTGCATACTTCTCAAGACCCAACAATTTTTACTATTGAAAACATAAAAAATGTCATTCTCCTACATTTTCTATACTTTTGAAGGTAACCAATTTAAATAAATTTAGGATTTTTTAAAATAGCCTAATTTGTCATGGAAAGTGGTTTTCACTTGTGAGTGATTGCCAAATAAAAACATGAAGGCATGAATCATTAATTATAACTCATAAATCACAAACTACTTTAGTAGTGAGTAGCAATAGCAAAATTAAAAAAAATAATAGGAGCACAAGGTAATTTATGAAGGGGTTCAGTTTGCTGAACCCTTAGGGAAGGTCTCAGTAAGCCTTTCCACTTAGTCATTCACAGTTTTTACTCTTCTTTTATATTACTTAATGCATTTCCATTAAAAAGGAAAAAGAAATAAAACAATAAAACAATAAACTGATCTCTAATACACTTATATAATCTGTAATTGCACTATATTTTATTTGAATCATCAGGAAAATATTACTTTCCCTGAAGGGCCTAGCCATAATTGAAAGACTTAAAAGAGGCACAAAACCAAAATATGAAATAAGGAGAATAGACATGTCCACAAGACTGAGCACAGACAGCACATTTATAATCTAAAAGTGACAGAGAGCTTTTATCCTCAGTATGCAAATAACTACTTAGAGAACTATTTCTTTTTTATTTAAGAAATACCTCCTCCCAAATACTGTTCCTCCTGTGGCTACTTCTCCCAGGCATTTTAAAGAGTTCTCTATTATTGAGACTAACCATCTATGTAAAAGTTCTCTTCAAGATCAAATGAAGACATAATACAAAATTTGATGTCAGTGTTTAGCCCAGTATTTTTTAGCCTGAAAAAACACAAGCTTTTCTTGTAGTAAAAAGTGATAAAAAATTTAGATGTTAAATATGTATCCTTCTATTTATTTAAAAACTGCTATACATTCTAAGAATTGAATTAAATAAGACACTGTTTTAAAACAAATGTTCACATTTCCATGCACAAGATTCACAGAATCCTCAGTAAAAATTCAGGAATTTAGCTGATTGGACATAAACCCAAGTTTTACAGATTCCTCTGCATTAGAACTAACATTCCAAACATCTTAGGAAGATGACAGTTAAGAAGTACTGAAGTTCTGAAAGACATGAAAATTAAATGTCCATTACAGCCTGTATTCATTGTGCTGCAACTCCCTTGCAGCCAATAAAAGGATAAGATGATCATAGATGAATTTGCCAAATCCCAAATGTTTAATTACACAGAGATACTCCCTATGCTTTATTTTTATATGCATTAAGTTGATGATGTATAAAACAACAGAAGTGCCTTGGCATTATGTATTTATATGTTTTCAGTATTTATGCCTACAGATTGCCATACTTGCCTTTTTTGTGAAAAAAATCTAAATTTAATGTGTGCCATGAGAAATGCCTGTCCAGCAAAGAAAATACTGAGCAAACTTAACACCACTTAAATAATACCATGCTGTATAACACTAGTGGAATAGCAAAGATAAAGCATGTTCTGACCTTTGAAAACAGAAGGAAAACAACTGGAAATTCATTTAACTGTTGCCTAGTTGATTGAAAGTAGCTGCAATATTTCTCATTTTCAACACTAAATGTCTATTTGAAAAAAACTCTTCAATGTTACAAGTGATATAAATATTGCTGCATTTTTTAGAGATGAGCAGGAGACTTTGACATCTTTGTTTTAGAGTTCTTCACAGTTTCAGAACATTACACAATCATTTGTTACTTTGCCACTGGCAGTCACTTGCCACTTGGAAAATGAATACTGTACATGAGTCTAGACAGTTATGCTAAAAATTGACATTGATGGAAAGAGTAAAAATTCTGTTTGTGAAGAATGCAGGAAATCCCAAATCTACCAAAATGAACATTTGAGAATTATTTACATTACACTCTCCATGCACTCACAAAACATATACATATACATATACATATACATATACATATACATATACATATACATATACATATACATATACATATACATATACATATACATATACATATACATATACATATACATATACATATACATATACATATACATATATATACTCTACATTAAAGAACTCACAGATTTCTCCCAGATCTCACTAGCAATTCTTCCTCTTTCTTACTTGCATTCTCTTTGTTCCACTCTTCACTGCTCAGGTGATACCTTGAACATTGCATGTAACTACTGCATACCCATTTCAGAGCTGAAAAGTATGAAACATATCTGATTGCAAACAACTTCTTGCATTTTTTTAATCCACAAAAGCCAACCACTTATCACTAAGACCTGTGAAATAGACCTTTCTGTTTCACGAACAAGGCTTTTCCTTAATTAAAAATAAAATAAAATAATGGGTACATCATTCATGTACATCATACCTGTACTCAATTTGGTCATATCTGTTTCTCCCCTAATGAAAGATCTGAGAGCCTGAAATCTTACCTTTTTTTGTTCCTTTTCTTCTACTAATGATATTTGTTCTCTTTATGATGTTATCTTAATTTATAGAGATAGGTATAGTTTGAAAACAGGTTGGAACAGATTTCTAGGATTTAGACTTTGGTCTGAGGTTTTGTGTATTTTTTGGTATTAGGAATGGCTTCATAATTATATCTGTTCCAAATTTTCAGCAATCCTTCACAGATGTCAAAATACATTTGCAAAATACATGAGAACTTAACTAACCATCATTTTATCCTAATATGACCTATAGTACTTAATATTGTTTTGTCATCTCCATAAGAAATACCATTAGTAAAGACACTAACAAAAGGATGAACCATTTCTTCACTCTTTAATTACTAGATATCTCTGCAAAAGCATTTCAGAGATAGCCAGAGAGACTCGATAAAATAACACTGCCCACATCTCTGGTAGATAACCTGAGCTCTCCTAGGTTATCCCTATGCAACAAGTAATCTTGTCCAAGAAGAGAGAATTTCTACAATGAAAATTCCTCCTGAAGATATGGAATATCGCTATCTCTCAATTGGTATAATAATACCAATTTTAGAAATTTATCTTTTTCCTTGGCATTTTTTTCTGTTTGTTGATTTAAATCATATGATATATCTCAGGATTCTAAGATTCTAGGTGAAGTTACTGTATTTAATAGAGAAATCCTGCACAGAAAGGCAAATATTTGCAGGAAGAAACAACATGAGAATCTGTTGTCACTTCAAGTACTAGCTTGCAAACTTTCAATAGCAGTGAAGAAAGAAATGCTGTTCAGTCTGTGGGGTGAGGGGTCATCATCACTGGGGAAATCCTCAGCAAAAAAAAAGAAAGTACAGAAAAACATAAGCAGTGACTAGCTGTGTGAAATACTATGTTTTCTCTTTCCTCCCACTGTCCTTTTCCTCTCACTTTCTGAATGTTCTTTGAGGATAAATGTAGGTCTGTTACAGGATTATGGATTTGACATAGTTTTTTTCTTTTCTTTTAAAGGATATTTCATTGTACAGATACAAACTACATGTGCTTTTTTTCATGTCTCAATGGGAACTAACTTTCATCTAAAAAAGTCCTGTCATCTGCAGAACATGGTGACTGGAAAGAAACAGCTAATACAGATAATATAATTATTGGTGTGAATTATCTCACACACAATTTCTGTTTTGGAAAACATGAATTTTAGGGGGATTATTTCTTTCAGAAGAGAGAACAGCCATTTTTTCTTGTTTTAAAATGAGCTTCAGGAATCAACAAGGTGTATATAAACATAGTAAAGTATAATCAAGAGAATTTTAATCTACCACAAAGTAGGTACAATACCACTTAATTAAAGACAAAAGAAGTTCCCAGCATATACAAATTTTTACAAGTAAAACTAAACCATATCTGCAACACAATGCACAAATTGGTCTGAGGTTTCCAGTTGCTAACAGAATCCAGGCATTGAGACAGTCTGATTAAGCTGAAATGTTTCCCCCATTCCTGTACTGGTGTTTCTTGTTTCATTTCTATATGTAAAGTGCCTGTGTATTTTTGGTGCTATTTCTTGTTTGATGGGTTTCATTCTTTACAGTCCATTTGTGTGAAGCATCTCCCATCTTATTTAATTTTATGAAATAACATTTAGTAAATGAACTCCTCTCATAATTTTCAGTAGACTGCAGTGGCCTACAAGAAAGAATTAAATCATAATGAAAGTGAACCTCAATTCCTCAGTCTGGAGAGGAAACAAGAAAGGTACTGAAGAAAGCAAGAATATTACTGTCAGGTATACTAAAGTAAACAGACTGCCTTGTTGCAAACATAGAGATGCATTTTGAGTAATATCATATGCATTTTGGATATCTTTGAGGGTGGAAAGAAGAGAAAAGAGAAGAGAGAAAAGAGAAAAAAAATGAGAGAGAAGAGAAGAGAGAGAA
>VZRX01016821.1:3875-17688 GCA_013398075.1 Notiomystis cincta
TTTTTGTTTGTTTGTTTGTTTGTTTTTGTTTTTTTTTTGGTTCAGTTTTAAAATGGATTTTCTGCTGATTTGATTTTGTACAATATTGATAAAAAATAATAAAAAAAACAGTAACATCAAAGCCTAGAACATGTGAAGAGATAAAAATCCAATTGTAGTCTGAAATGTTACAAAGGAGACCAGAGTTTTGGTCCTGTTTCACTAAACAGTAGCTCTGAGGCAAAAGGAATTTTTAATCACCACCACCTACACCCTAACAAAGGAATATGACTTTTCTTAATAATCTGGAATCCATGAAGCAAAGAGGGAGGAAGAGAACCATGTGCAACACAGGGCTAAGAGCAAGGCAAGGAAGAAGAAACAGGGTCTGTATGTATGTGTGTGTTTACTACAAGAGGGCTGGTGAGGAGAGAGAGAAGTTGGACACATGGAGAGAAGGAATCCATGGGAGGTGTCTGCCTCTTTGAGTGAAATACCCAGCAAGAGCAGATGGCACAGGCAGAAGCACAGCAAGCTGCAGAGACACAGAGACAAATCAAAAAGGAAGCTGGAAGCTTAACTGAAGAGGATAAAGTAAGAGGGACAAAAACTAGACAAGCAGACAGAGGCCTGTGTGAAGAGAAACTGTAGGGTAGACAGAAGGTGGCTTCACTAACCAGTAGTAATGAGAAGATTACTTATTTGACTAGAGAGAAAAAGAGAACTGAATAGAAAACAAAGCTAGATAGTCACTATCACTGCACCTTATCTCTAATTGGAATTTGACTGACCCTTTTTTTTGTTGTATTGATTTTGGACAGTGTGCAGTAAAGACTCAGGATGAGACTGCAAGATAGGACTCAGATCTGAAATCTGCTCACAAAAGACAGCTACAGAGAATGCACAATACAACAATGGGTCAGATCATGCAAAACTTAAATAAAGTTTTCAGGAGTCTCTAAAGAGAAGCAATTAGAAAAAAACCATGAATGATCTCCACAGAGATCTCTGCCTCCAGAAGCAGGGAAAAGAAAAAAACTACATCAAAGTAGAAAATGCAGCAGCTGAATTGCACAATGTGAAACTAAAAGTTCAGATATTTCCCAGAATCAATCAGCATTCTAGGCCTGTGAATGAAATCACACCTCAGAGACAGAAGGTCTAATCTCAGGCTCAAGTAAGCCATGATATACATGTACTTCAGCTCCTCTTAGCATCTAGTCTCCTTTATCCAAGAACATAATTAATTTAGAAGAAAAGCTCAATATATGGATATTGTACTTCATATTAATAAATACATTGTACACATCTCAGTCTCAGAACTGAATTTTTAGTTATAAATGGGTTTACTGGCTCCAGTGCTAATAACAAGAGAAATGCACAAAGTCAGCTGTGATTTGGTGCTATACTCTGAATCGTCACTACATGCAGAAAATAAGAGCAATTCCACAAAAGTAATTTAAGATTTGGTAATTTGTACCAGCTCCTCAGCATCACCTATAATGGATCTGTAGGTACTTCTACACTCTGCCCTGGAGCCCTCTTTTCCAAGAAAAGTCAAAAAGTGAGCCTGATAGGTCAGGCAAGACACCAGACTTTATTTTCATGTTTCTGACATAACACAACCTCTGGGAGTTAAGAGTGCTGTAACATATAGGAAGTAGCAATGGAGTCACATTTCAGAAGAAAGGGAGTGAATAAACCAAGCCAGACCAAAGCCAACTGCAGGCAGGACAGCATGAACAGGGTTCATAGGTAACCCTAGAGCTTGGGTTAAGAATAATAGAATCCCTTGGGTTGGAAAAGACTTCCAAGACCATCAAGTTGAACCTCTGACCAAACACCGCCATACCCACTAAGCATGTACCAGGTTTACTCACTTTATGAGCACTTCCAAGGATGGTGACTCTGGGTACAGGCACTACAGAAATGTCCATGCTCATTCCCTGAGCTAATAAAACCTGTCACCTCTGATTTGTTTCTGCATCAGAGGCACAGGCAATTTGCATCCCAAATGACTCAGAACAAACCTCTACAGGTTACCTTATCCAGCTGCAAAGACAGAAGTTATAACCTTGCTGAACTAACCCCTTGGAAGCTGTCTAGATATAAACTGAGCATAGCTGAAACCTAATTCTGACAACCTTCCCATGCTACTAGATTACTGGATATTTCTATAGCTGTTTACATGCACAGGCATAGCTCTACCCCTTTCCAGCTGCCAGCAATCAGAACATATCAACAGGAGTTAGATAAAACAAGGAACACAAACTCACTTTTAATTTAAAAAGGAAGTTGATTTTTTTAAGCATATATCTATTATCAGAAAGGAATTCAATGGTGGTATCAGGAAGGCACATGAGAAAGAAAAATGTCCAAAAATACACACAGAGGAGGTGAGAATCAGATCAGACCAGATCACTGTTAGAACAGACTAATTATGCTCTATGGCCACAGAATGGATTGGGAGACAAGAAATCACTGCTGGCAAATTGTTTAGAACTGTCTGAGGCAAGGATCTGGTACAGGAAGATCATCTAGTTTTCATAATATCATAATATATAATAACCTCATCATGGATCATATTAGCATAATGCATATGCTAGAGGAAGCTATATTAAAACTCAACAGACAAGACAGACACTTCAATTGCCTATATTTGAATGCCTGACACAGCAGAAATAAAATTATTCCAAAATAATTTAGAGATTTTAATTTTAACTATGTTGGTTATAAAAATGTTTAAGCATACAGAAACCTGAAATAGAGAAAGTAGGCTACAAACCTGAGATTAAACAGTGCAGCTTCTAGAAGGAGCAGGTCACAAAACATGTGACTTCCAGCTTACTTCTACTACTTGAATCAAGCATTGGAAGGTACAAAGATGTTTGCATCTACTTTTAATTAGACAAATCTTTCCAGAGAGAGTTGGTGCAAGGATGATGATGGTGCTTATCTTGCAGACTCTGCTGGAGGGACAGAGGCACTGCCAGATGATTCTACAAGATAAGCTGCTGAAATAGTTGCATAAAGTGGTAACTGCACCATAGGATTCCACACGGAGCTTCAAAACACCCTGTTCTAGAACACATATTTCAGGGACATGCCAAGTTCTTACCTTGAAATTAAATTCTCCTTTCAGGACTAAGATTCAAGTAAATTGAAATTACCATAAAGAAGGAGAAGAAAGAATGCTGCACCTTAGGACTGCTTTTTGCATCTTACAGATTACATTTGATCTTGATTTGTTCTTCCCCTAAAGGAAGAGGAAAAATCATTCAAATTTTTAATGGGACTCCTGCAGTTCCTTTTTGATTACACGGGAGATAGGATGATAAATTATAAGCAAATGAAAATGCAGTTAAATGATCCTGAGTTATTGCGATGACTTAAAACCCCCTTCATCATCCATAATCACTAAAACAGAAGTTGGGATCAGAAAGATAACACTTAGAAAGGGTAAAAGAGAAGGGGATTTTAGTTTCTTCTTTTCCTGTCTTTTTTCATGAAAAGATGCTGAGTTCACTCTGACAAGAAAAGAACAGGAAGCAGGCTCTGTAGCCCCTTCAACATTTTCCTGATAATCTTCTCCATGCCCCAGCAAAAATCAGTATCTCTCAGGCTGTCAGTCTGGGCTCTGGCAGTATTCCAGGCAGTCTTTTTGATCATCATATAAATTTGCTAAAAATGAGCTGCTATGAAAACTCCTTATGCCCTGTGCAGCCTTAAGAGACAAAGGCAAATAGTTCTTTTGCTGTTCTGAATACCAAAGCAGCTCCTCATAATTATTTCTCTTTCTTTAGTTTTAAGGTCAACAATGCAAGATAAAGCACAAAAATCCCACCGGGACAACAGACACAGAGCAAAGAAAAATGAATAAATTAACACAGAAAATATGAGTATAATGCTCAGTCTTTTAGACTGACTTGGCATTACAGGAAATTAACACTTTCTTATGCAGCACTATAAAGTCTTACACAAAGTTCTGCTCTTTCTCATGTGGGAAACCATCCCTGACAAAGGTTTATATACATTAGAAAATTTCACTGATTGCAAATATACAGCAGTTCTCCGTGCACAGCTTTAAGACTCGTGTTGCACATTTACTACATTATTTTTTGGTCAGGTCAGTGAAGTCCATAAGACAACACAAACTCAGGACCCTATACTAACATCAAGCATTTGGCAAGTCTCAACATATGGGGGTTCTTTCCCCAAAATTCATTAGCAATTCTCATTTTAATTTCTATCTTTCTTAGGATAAATTGCCTACTTAAAGTGTATAATAACAGATTAATAAAAAGTTACTGTATTCAGTTATGAAATAATGCAGTACTCCTATTTTTAGATCAGAAAAAAACCTCAACCAAATATGACCTTTGCAACAAACTTTATCAAACCATCTTAGAGAACATTTCACTACAAAGCAGTAAAAAGAATACAACAAAGAAAATAACTTATAGTAACGTCTATGATGTTCTGAGTCCTTTGAGATACTAACATGTTGCAACAGTCTGATTTATCTAAGCAGCACTCTTTTTAACAATCTTAGTATTTTCAAACTAGGAACAACAGTTGTCATAGAGAAAGACTCATAAGTCATACAAGAAAGGGAAATCTCTGTGATAAGTTTCCCATTAGCAACAAAGTGTTTTAATAGAAAGAATTTCCAAGTAGAGTTATTTTCTCATTTCTTAGTCTACTAAAAATTTCACAGAAGAAAACCAGGCCACTGTAAAATTCAGGGGGTTTTATTGTTACGTGGTAGTTGAAAAGCCATCCAGCAACTACAGCATTGTACCCTTATAAAGATCTGAGCTGTCTATCCTTTTAGTTAGTATTTCATGTCATTTAGGTAAAGAAGAATAAAATTAATTATTTGCAAAAGTGCTTTAAAGGTTATTGAAAATTTATCCATTATGCTATCACAAAAAATTTAAAACCATCTGCTTGGCTAAATTCCTTTTTCACAGAAGCTAGCTAGCATAACTTAAGCCTGCAAATCAGATTTATGTATAGATCTTAACTTACAAATACATAAAACTTTTATAAGAAAAATAGTAATGGTTTATTGATTCATTTTCCATAGCTATCTTGGTAATTTTGGGAATGCAAGGGGAGGCAAGGCAGGACAATTTGTTTAGGATTTAAAAAAAAAAAGAAAAGATTTTTTAGCAACTCTCTGCAAATTCCTGAAAATGGTGGGTTTAGATCACATTTCTTGCATACATGTAACTTTCCATATGCACATGAAGGAAATTGCTGCTACATACGTTCTAGCTTCTATTTATATATAACAAAGAACATTTTACTTAGTTTATTTTTTCAACAATTAAAAGAATAGCTTATAGACAGCAAACATAAACCTAAATTCTACAATAAATTAACAGTGCACACATTCTGCTTACAAGATGTTCCTTCCCACCTGCAGAGGAACCTGCAGAAGGACCTGCAGGACAAGACTCAGGAGAGAAGAGACTTGGCCCTCTAAAAACCCAACCAACAGCAGTGGGATCAGCTGCATTTTCCTATATGTGCATCCCTTCAAGAGAGATCTACATAACATATATATAAATTAATTATATTAAGACCTTTTCCTAATTTCTTGACAGGAGGACTGCGAAAAGGACCAAGTCTTTGCTTCTGTAAAAGGATTGACACTGGGAGGACTTGTACAGTGAGACCAGCATGACCAACAGCAAGCGAATAGCAAGGAAAGGATGGCTTTTTCTCGCTAATATGTAGTTACTTGGGTTCAAGGCCAGGTGAGGTGGGGCTCTGAGCAAGAGCAAGTTTTAGCAGAAAGGTGCTAAAACCCCCATGGCAGGGGTTTGGAACTGGATGATTTTCAAGGCCTCTTCCAACCCAAAACATCTATTCTATGTAATCCATGATATACTGTATTAATTATTATTTCAGTTAATCCTTCCAAATCACCCATCTTGACATTTCTTTATCACTATGGCTCTTACTACAGGACACATGCCACTTACACTAACATCTTCCACACCACTCCCCAGGAAAAGGGTCTACTGCAAAGAATAATTGTCTTTGATAACTTTGTTTCCCTGTTATTTGCTGGCAACATCTGGGCTATTTTTGCATTTAACGAAGGATGGATGCATAATTAAATACGCATCTGCAAACTTTCTTTGCTGTTTTCACTGATGCCTTTATCAATATGCACGGTTTTTAATCCTATTTACACTTGCAACAAAGATATCTCTGCAGAGCCAGTTTATGACAGAATCACTAACAGAGTAGTACCTCTCGATATAAAGTGGTAAGTTTCAATATACATTCCTAATACCTGAATAAATTAAGGCTCTGAACTGAAATCAGAATCTGGAATGCAAAGCAGAATTAGCTGCTATGGAACCACACCACAGGAGTCTCAAAAGACACAGCAGGTGTACAGCCTATATGTATTTGGGATATAAAAATGGAGAAAATTTGCAAGCATTAGACAGAAGTCAGAAAGCACAGGAGAAATCCCTTGTTTTATGGAGATGCTTCTAATTTTATCCTCAGGGAAAAAACTGTCAGACATTTATAAATTATGTGTGTTCTCAGCCATACATTCACAGAATACAATTCTAAGTTAAAACTTGCCATTTTTAGTTATTAAACAGAAAGTCAGAGTTAAACTGCTTAAAAACCTTCAAGCATGAACACATTCGAGACAAAACGATGAAGACACTGAGAAAGTTTAGTGCTGAGTGGAAGACAAGTTTACCACTATCCTGTTCCTCAAACAGCAGCATTAAATACCAAGTCAAAGCACTATTAACTATCATTTTTTGTAATCTCATCCAAACTTGTCACTAGAAAATGAGAAAAACAGTAACATCAGAATCACTGCTTCTCTACTCATCTAAGTGATTTGAATTTTCTCTGGGCTGGCATCTTTATATTTTCTGCTGATTTACTCAGTCTCTTGGTGTGCCAAGATGTAAGAGCTCGTGGGAAAGTGGGATGGCTTGAAGATAGGACTATATTTGTGAGGGGATGCAGGCAGAGCAGCCAGCCCAGAGGTTTTACAGACCACTGAAACAGGGCAACCATTCTCTTTGCAAGAAGCTTCTTTCTGAAGCAAATTAAAATCCAAGAATGTTTGGATAGACCTGAACTGCAAAACAGGCAAGAGAATCAGAGGAAAGTTATCTCTAATTCCTCCTCAATTGCATTAGCATGTTTCAACAACTTGTACAAGGCTCTGAAAAACCTGAACCAGAATGATAAAGGTGTTAAAAGATCAGGATTTACTTTTATCTTCAGAGATGTCTGGAGAAGCTGATTGCTAAAGTACCCCTTAAAATCGAGGACAGTGCTTTCAGTCTCCATTTTAATAAAGTTAATCGTGCATACAAATATAATAATCTAATATAATCTAATTTAATAAAGGCAGAAAACTCCACAAGGTCAAATATTTCATCAGCACTCTCATTCTACAGCCAGTATTCAAGAATTATAAGCAATCTAAGTCTTCCTGAATAAAATGGTTCTTAAAGCAGCTTGCTGTATAATTTTTGAAGACAAATCCAGTGATATATAAAACAAATACAGTGTTGCATATTAAGCAGTACTAGAGGCTACCAAACCAACACATTTTCCAGCTGCTGAGAAAATCAACAAAGAGGTAAAATTGCCCAAAAGCTGTTATCATCCCAACAATTTGAAATTCACTCCAGCCATTGCTGAATAAAATGAACTCAATTCCAAAAATAAAACAAGAGCAACCCAAAAACCAAACAATATATTTTGGTAAAGAAAAAAAAAAAGTGCATTACTAAAGGTGACCCAAACACAAGTTATTAAAATTGAGACATTACCCAGAGAGGAAATTTCTCTAAATATTTCTTAACATTCACTACCTAACTCTATTGTTGAAGGAAATACCATTTAATACCTCATCAGAAGCAGAATGAATCTTCTGTTCTCTTTAAAGGCTACAGTAATATTCTCAACAGATTTGTGGAGCTCAGCCACTCCAAAGATAGTAGAACCCAGCATTTCCAAAGATTTGCAACACAGGTGACTTTTGAGGTCAGTCACAAGGATGCAGAATAAGACAAATAGAAAACAATACCTTTCACATTACAGAAACAATGAAACCTATGGAAATATGTGGAAAAAAAAGGAAAAAAACCAATTACCTGGAACAAGTTCCATAACAATATAAATAGGCTGTCGTTGAGTGCAAACTCCTATAAGTTTTACAATATTAGGATGATCATATTGTTTGAGTATTCTGCAAAACACACAAAAAGTTTATAATATTAATAAACTTTATTGTACAGGCTAATTAAATATTACAGGAAAATATCTTAAACCTTTAATGGAAGATGTCATTATTGTTATCAAAGAAAAAATATCATTACTGTTATCAAAATCAGTGTAACAGGTCAATCATCACTCAGTTTGAAATGAAAATCACACTGATTAATAAATCAAAAATTATCCTTATTGCAATTTTACCATTTCTCTATGTGACATTTATCCATATAACTGAAAAATGGCCTGATAGGTTTGCAGTTTCTTAAGAACCCTTGTATATAATCAGAATTTCAGTGGTGGACCAGAAGCAGTGCTACATCAAAACAGTATGCACAGCGTGCCTGTACGCTTCCCTGCTGCACTGTTCAAAAGCACACTTGTTCCAATTTTACTTTGAGAGATTAATTAATACAATAAGTTTTAGAAGACTATAAGGACAGCAATTTTGCGAATTAAATGAAAACATTTACATCTTTTGACACAATGCTTTAATAAGAACATTTCCAGTCTAAAACAGCATGCTATGATTTGTAAGTGAAATGAAGAGCAAGAGGAAAATTCTACAGAGACCTTGTAACTTAAATGTTCCTTCTGATATTTGCTGACTCAAAGCACCTCCTCTTTTTCCCTTTTTTCCTAGGATCAAGAGTAAAATACTAACCTACCTGGTACATACACATTTAGGGAAAAATAATACATTCTATTTTTTCAGACCATTTTTTCCCATTAGTGTCAAGCTGCTTAACAAATGACACATCTCTGCCGTTGCCAAGTTACAAGTTTTTTAAAATGGTTCAATAGATAGGGTGGCTGAACTTCATTTTATAAATGCAGGTAGTGTCTTTTATTTTTCAATATTGATCAAACTAGTTTGGGAGTGGAAGTTAAAACAAATGAAGTTTCATAGCAAGAAGGAAGGTAGTTTAAAAATTATGACATTTATTTCAAGACACCTCTCTCCTTTGAGTCTCAGACCTACCTGTGCACATCAGCTGACACTCAGAATGCTTTGCACATTGTGTCATGACTGTAATTGGAAAAATAAGCATATAACCTCATGCTGACTGACACAGGATAAAGTACCTCTAGTGGAGCAAACTCTTATTACAAAGAGAAAATTAATAAATGGGATCTATATCCCACTAAGAAAAGAAATCTGGACACATTTCATCACCTCTACTAGCCATGCATGTAAAGCAGCAGTTAGGCCCAGTATAATCACACTTAAATTAATAACATCTTCCAGCCATCTTATCTCATGGCACATCACAGAAGTTCTCAATGAAAGCACTTAAGACAACAAAATTTTATTTCACAGGCATAGTTTGCGATCTCAAAGAGATGGTTTCAGCAAGTGCAGATGCTGCTGCATTCACACGTTAAAAATGCCAATGTTGAGTTACCAGGACAACAGTTGTGGAATGTACTGAGGGAGAGAAAGGAAGAAAAGTTTGACTACTGCTTTTTTGAATTTTTCAGAAGGTCAGGTTTTGTAAATGAATATAGTGATAGCAAACTGAAAAAAACCTGCCACAAGTATCTGTTTCAAGTAATTTCAGAGAACCTACCTGGCTTCTGACAGAAATTTTATTTTCAGTTCCTGAGGAAGATCTTCTTTGCAAGTTTTTACAGCAACAGGAGTTTTATCCTTTAATGTTCCTTTATACACCTCACCAAAATTACCCTGAAATCAAGGGGGAAAAGATCATTCTAGGTAAATAAAATCTTAAAGAATTGCCAGAAAAAATAATGCAGACAGCTATTGAAACTGGTACAGAACTCTGGAATGTGTTTATAAAGCCAAATGAGATTTTCTTCCAGTATCTGCCCTAACCAAAGCAGTTCACTCTGGCGTAGGACATCTATTATATGGACACAGTGTATGAGTTCGGGTTTGACCTTGCTGGAAAGGAAAAAACCACCATTATTAAATAATTAGAATTTTCTCATAAAATCTCTTAGTAACTTTTCAAATTGACTAACATTGACTGTAGTACTTTTTTCTTATTATTCTTACTCCTTCACTCTTTCATTTTCACACTATTGTATTTTGTGAATAGTTTTTAACTTGCAGTCTGGAAGAGACCAAAAACTGATCTCAAAATCTAGGGCAAAACACACCAAAATAACAAATATTCTCATATATAAGAAAGAAAAAAATACAAAATATGAAGAATGAAAACACTGAAAATTAATTTTTATCATAAATTAAACTCATTGCAAAATGTATTGTTGTGTCAGGTGATCCAGAATTTCTTTAAAACCCAAGCTTAGCACTGCTCTATAAAGGCAAATCTGTAAGGCTTCCATTTGGACATTAGAAAGCAGCTCATTTTATAACCAGACATTTTAGGTAGTGAACAACATAACCCCAAGGCAAGTTAAGGGTTTTTTTTAGCTTTTATAGAAGAAAACTGATGTAATAAATACCATAAAATAATCTCCACCAGATGCACTTCTTATTTAATAAAAACAAAATTAATTAGGACACAAAGTGACAGAAGAAGGAAATTGTAAGGTATAAAACAAAACACTGGTATCAATGAGAAAACCCTCAAGAGAAAGAAACAAGAAGAAAACTATAGATTGCATACTTCTAGTTAAGCCTTGTATTTCCCCAAGAATAAGCACCACTCAATTTTGAAACTACGTCTGATTAATTTCTACAAGTATTACACTTCTGTGTCCTGGTATCTGGGGCTGCATGTGACTTCAAAAAAGTCTGTTGGAGATGTTTTCCTTCCTTTCCTGAGTGATGAAGATTTCATTACATCATGCAGCTGAATTTAGTGTTGCCAAAGAAAGATGACAGAAAAGGGAAAAAAGAAACTCACAGATGGAGAACGGTAATGTGCTTCCAGCAACAAGGGAAGAAATGGAGGGCTGAACACGCCTGCACAATTTTTTTATGTACCCTGGGACAATAAGATGTAGCTGGCAAGTGAGGCTTAGGATCTGACAGCCCTTCTAAAGCACTTCCAGAGGCCAGCACACAACCTCTCATATCTGAAATGGCATCAGGCACCCAAGGTAAGCAGCTGAGTTGCTCCCAGTCCACTGTTCATCTACCCTTCCAATCAGAAGTATTTAACAGTGAAATCTGAACCCACCCTAAGCTTTATTTAAGCCTTGAAAATGTTTTACTTCTTTATTTACAATATTGAAGTATTATTAGATACATGATTTTTAGTATAAGGCATTCCTATTACACAACTTTAATTTTGTGGGGTATTATAGAATTAATGCTGAGTAAATAAAGTGACCATTCATACTCCTGAGGTGAAGGAAAATCATCTTTTCTAAATCTTGCATCTTTTACACATTAAAATTTCATTATTTCTTCCTCATCTTTTCCAGGCTCAAGGTTTTGTGAACTCTCAGATTTCTCACTTCTGTGGTGAGTGGCTATAGTTTATTTCACATTTTGCCATACAGATGCCGATGTTCGTGTCATTATCTTTTTTAGTATGACTACATCTTCTTAGAGATGAATGCATAACAGATTCATGCTGTGCTCCAAGAAAGTTTTTAGCTTGTGCTGTATGGTTTAAAGAACATCCTTCTATAATCACTTTAAAATTCTGGGTTGCCTTTATCGAATGTTAAAAATGCTTTGTGCCAAAAATATGCCGAACAAATGTAAATTGAATTTACTAAAATGCTTTTCAAATCGCTTTAACTGTCTTTACACATCAAAACTAAATAATATTTATTTCTTAGAAAGTCAAAGCTTTTTTATGGCTGGAACATCTTTATTTTTCTCCCTTAATACTATCCTGTTTAAGAATGTGAAGCTCCTGCAGTACCTGCATTTTATGAAGGCACAGCCCTGTCTGGTATACCTTTTGTCATCTTACACTGCCAAAAAGATTTTAACCCAGGTAACAGAAGTTTATGGCAGTATTTATTTCATTCCCCCACTTCTTGAATTTCTTACTGATTTTTTTAGTGTATATCACAATAAGAAGCCGATTACTGCTTTGATTTATCCCATCCTCATTTCATCTAATCTTTTTCAGTTTTTGGAAAAACTTTTCAAACACTGTGTCCAGAGTAGCACTCAAAATGGTCTTTGCAGGTGCAAAGGTGCCCAAAATGTGAGGAGTATGCATGATTTTAAATATTTGTAGTTCCAAAGCAGACTTTGTAAACTACAAGTTTATGAACTACACAAGAATTAATATAATACAAATAAGATTGCAAAATTACCTAACATTCATCAATGAATGAGTGAAAATAATTATGCGCAATCAATTAGCATTTGTTTTAAGAAATAATGATTTAGTCATCTCATTATATCAAATTTTATACACAAATACATAAACATACAGGTGTTTCTCTACATGTTTTTATTTATATTTTGCAACATTTTTCTCAGACTACAGAAAGCAAAACAGCCACATCAGGCTTTTTAAAATCTAGTTAGCTCAAAACCCTTCCAAAAGAGAAAAATATGTATGCTAGTCAAATACTTTCAGCACAACCATTATAATGCTTACTAGTAAGTGTGATTTACATCTGTTTAAAGCATAAGGCTGTCTTGTGTATTAACATAAAAAAAAAAGATAAAAATTGCATATCACAGTAATTTAAAAGAAAAGGTATACTGAAATGGCTTAATGATTACAGTATACTTACTCAAATGTTATTCAGCTCACTTTATTACTTACTTTGCCCAGTAATTCCCCCAGTGTGACATCTTCATGATTGAGAACCCATTTCTTATCCTATGAAAAGGAAAGCAGAATTTTCAGTCTGTGCAAATATACAAGATAAAGTTTCTCTAAGATACATTTCAGAAGAAATGGGGCTGAAGAAGTATTACATTTAGAACACTCAATCACAAGCATACCAAAGAGTTTTAAAGCTAAGCATTTATAATTCAAGAGTTTAGAAATCTTGCTCCACAATAAAATAGTGAGTGATACCTTATAGCAAATTTGTATTGGAAATTAAGCCTACAACATGATGGTATGGAGGTAGAAGAGCACTATGCAAAGTTTCACACAAGCTCTGGAAATGATATTTAGCACCCTAATTTTAACAATTCTTCAAGTGAAAATGAGGTAAGAAGACTTCATTTTAGTATACAAAGTAACTTATTACTAAATCAAAAAAACTCCCACATTTTTCTCCTCAGTGGATATGGAAATGAACTGATCTTTCAACATCTCAACAAGACACATATTTGCATCTCTTACATTTTCTCTGGTAGTTGGAGATATTACAGGCAACTTCTTGAAAAGATAACACATGCCAGATAAAGCTTTTTGTCTAGGCAGTGACTATCCCCTTGTGCTGGGCACTCGTGTCCAGTTCTAAGCCCCTCAGTTCAGGAAGGACACTGAGGGCATGAAACATATCCAGGGAAGGGCACTGGAGCTGGAGAAGGGTCCGGAGCACAAATCTGATGAGGAGCACCTGAGGGAACTGGGGGGGCTCAGCCTGGAGAAAAGGAGGTTGAAGCCAGGTGGGGTCAGTCTCTTCTGTCATATCCCAAATGAAAAGACAAGAGGAAACAGCCTGAGAGGTTCAGATTAGAAATTAGGAAAAAATT
>VZRX01016822.1:1486-17639 GCA_013398075.1 Notiomystis cincta
AAAAAAAAAAAAAAAGAAAAATAATGCAGAGATATGAAGAAGAAAATAATAGAAACAAGGTCTTTGGTCTCTGAAATGGTACAGTTTGTCCTTTTTAAGTGGGAGAAAACATGGTGAGCTGTTACATTTATAATTAAGTAATCAGCAAATGTGTAACTCATTTATAATATCCCAGTTGTGCTGTACTTGTTAATTGTTAAACACAAGAACAGGAAGAGTGACTTTAAGGTTTTGTGTTTAACATACAGTTTGAAAATTTACAGTATGGGACCAGACCTTCTAAATGACCTTGAAAAAGTCATCTTGTGTGCCTCCACTTCCATCCTGCTGAAGGAAGGGGATAACTACGAGAGTAAGGAATTATGAGACTAAATCTGTGCAGACACAAAAACTCTATACAGACTGGGACACTGAGGACTGTGGAGTGACTGCACAGAGAGAAATTAAAATAATCCAGTGTCAGTGGTATAGTTAATTGATGTTTCTACAGCACAGGGGGAAAATATCTAATGAATGCCACATCTTTCAGAACATGCATAGACTTTTACTTATTAGCACCTCATTTGTTTTGGTTCTATTTTGCTTAGAGGTAGTACAGATACATTTCTTAGGAGGGGTGTACTTTTGCTCAGGTAGAGTAGAATCTCTTTGTGATTACACAGCTAAGGTCATGTAAATCATGCCATCATGAAAAGATATTTCCTTGTTAAGATCTGTGACAGGCACAGGTTGCCCAGAGAACTGTGCATGTCCCATCCTTGGAAGTGTTCAAGGCCAGGTTTAATTGGGCTTGAAACAGCCTGTTCTAGTAGAAGGTGTCACTGCCCATGGCAGGAGGGTTGGAACTAGGTGATGTTTTCCAATCCAAAGGTCTTTTCCAATCCAAACCCTTCTGTGATTCCAGATCTGTAAGATATGGCATTGTTGTTATTGAGTATTTCTGGGGTTTGTTGCAGTTGTGTTTTTTTCAGCAACCAAAGTCACTGATGTCTGAAGTGCAAATGCGTTGTATGAAAAGCCATGAGATGGATGAACACTCAAGTAAATAGCAAACCCCATCCTCCCTGATGAAAATATTGGAAAAAGCATTTTTTTTTTAATAGATTTTAGATCCTTCTGATTGACATAAGAATACCACAATAAGAACCTTTCTCAGAGTATCATATCATCATATTCTTTTCTGTCCTGACAAGAACCAAGGAATGCCTTAGAAAACACCCTTGAAGGTGTTCATTCATGGTTAGGTACTTCAGAACACAAACAGGGTCCATGGAGAAGTGATGCTCTTTGTATACTTCCTTCCTGAGTATTAGTAAAAATTACCTTGGAAATGGCTGACTTTACTAATGATTCTATTACTTGTTTTGCATGACTGTCACTTGCCTTGAGAGGTCACTAATGCAGCAGGACTAGCAGCCATGAGGGATAATTAACTAATGAAGGAGGAAATAATTTTCAGGATTACCCTTGCATATTACAGGTTTTTTCTTCCCCTACCCTCCTCCCCAACTTTTCCTTTTGGAAAGACCTCATTCCTTGTCCTGAGTTCCATGATACTTTTTTTCACAGATGAGGGTGTCTAACACTAGTAACGAATCCATTTTTCTAGTTCCCCCTGGACTGTATGAGGGTTATAGCTTTGGAAAGCAAGTCACATCACTGTCTCTGCTGCCTGAAACTCTCATGTTTCAGGGTGCTGTCATGGGAAGACATTTATGGACCTCTGAATTGTTGTCACTCTTCATTTCCTCACCAAGCACCACCTTGCTGTGTTATTTAGCAGGCCTGGCATTGGAACACCACAAAAGCACTCCAAAGAAGACACTGCTAATGGCCCTGAGACTGAATGTGCTGAATGGAATACTGGGTCTCATGGCAGAATAGCACAGGGAGCTTCCAAAATCTGAGGGATTGGCAGCACAAGCATATTGTGAAGTGTCCCACTGTTCGTGGAGCCACCATTTCGTGTCTGGCACTGGATGAGGGCTCTGTTCTTCAGCAGGTCCCTGTTGGGATGCCATGACTTCCTCTTAGATTGCAACTGCAGGAATTCATCAAGGTCCAAACCTGTAGCCCATGTCAAATAGGCCAGAAATTATGCATATGACTGACTTTTGAGTTTATATAGTCAGCAAAGCACTGAGCAGGCACATTGAAAAGCAGTGCAGCTGGTAACCAGTTCAGTGAGGAGGGATTTACAGAGATAGAGATGTTCATTACTGAAGTGAGATGTCAGAGTCATTAACTGTGCTCTTTCCTAAGGTTTTTAAAACCAATTCCACTCTTCTTTTAAGAAAATCCTTTCCTGGAGGTGAAACTGAGCCCTTCTAGACTATATTGATGTCAAGTATGAGATGTACTAATCATCACTGAACATGCCACACAGCTCTATATTACATCTGCATTAGCATAGGAATAACTGCATGACTCCATTAGTTATGCAGATTAATCACTGACTCACCCTACTAGGTTTCTGTAGGGGACTTCATAACTCACCTGTTAATAAAACAGCAAAAAATTTTCCAGTGGACACTTCTAGATGTCTGAACTTTGTCTGAACGAATCCATTTTTTATGGAAGTCTCTAACTGAATATCATTTGATGCATCCAGAGTCAATTCTCATTGCCATGATTTTTCTTTTATACCAGATTTAGATGTTGTTGTAGGTGCTGTCTAAACCCATCACAAGTCCTCAGATATGACATTATATTGTTTCATGCAGCTATAACTATAAAGAAATATAAGAGGAAATATAAAAAATGCTTTCTCAGAAGGAAGTGACTGTTTTACACTGTCAAAATGGCTGAGGCAATATTAACTGTCCAGAAAAAACAGGAGCAGGTTCTCAGGATTTGGAACACTGAATTTTAACAACATATTTCTGTGGGGCCTTGGGTAAGTAAATATACTTGACTGCCTCTCTGTCTACTAAAGAAGAATTAAACACTGCTTTTCATGAAGGAACAGGAGATCCAGCTTGAGTACTTTCCTCTCAGCCTTCACACTAACAAGAAAAAGACAGGAAAATAATAATAGTAATAAAATAACAATAAAAGAATCACACCTTTTTTCTCTGGATAGAAGAGTTTACTGTTTAGTTCAAAGTATCATTATGCTGAATGCCCCCAGGCAAGGCTTTCATAAAATATGTGCATGTGTAGAACTTGCAGTGATAGAAGCAGTGTCTGAACATGTTCCAAATTTCATTGTAATTAAATTTGGTTCCAGGAGCCTGGTGCTCCACAGCACCAGTACTCTCAGTGCCACCCACCAAAGCCAGCACACATCTACTCACTTTTTGACTTACCTAGCTGCCATTTCGCTCCCAGGTGTATTTTATCTAGGAAACAATCTGCCAGCAACTCAGCAGTTTCAGCGAGGAAGGTGTCGTAATTTGCCACTTACAATGGAGACAAAGAATCCTCAGATCGTTACGGGTACAATAAGAGCCCTACTGCACCATGGAGCCAGGATCATTCCAAAGGAGAGAAAAAATAAATACTTAAAAGAAGATAGTGTTTTGTCTTTTTTATCTTTTCCTATGCCCTAGACAGCAGTAACGTTCAGGAATGTCAAAAATACCCAAATGCTTGGACACCCCAGAACCCCTGATTGATGAGTACACATTCAGAGGGAATAGCTTAGGCTTTTTGGGAGTGCTTACAATATTTGTTCACTTTTAAATTGTGGTGATATTGTTACTATTGTTCCTGCTTTTCTAGGAAACAAATACAGAAAAGGAAAGAATGCTGGAGTGAAACCCCAGACATTTAAGAAGCAGGTATGATAACTACATATCTCTCTTCTGTTTTGTTTTGTTTTGCTTTGTTTGTATTCACTGACACATGAGAAAATGCAGACAAGTGTTTTCTACCCAAAAGATCTGAGAACTCAGAGGTTTAAAAAAAAATGTTTTGATGAAAAATTTCTAAGCAGATGAAGAGGCTACACTTTTAGTAATATATTTAATGCTATCACAGCTCCTTCCTGAAAAGATATTTTCTGTTCAATCTGTATGCAGAGGTATGCATTGGAGAATGAAACGTTACTGCATGGTATATATAAAATAAATGAAATAGCGTGTCCATATTTAATACATATTTGAAGGCACTTCAAATGCAAATTCAGGCACCAGAGACTGCATCTATATGGATAAACTACAAAGAGTCAAAAGACAGGCTGAAGCACTGGCACGTAATCATCTATACTATTTAATTTTTATCATGCTTATAGCACAGATTTGGCTTATGTTGAATGCACTCTCCCAGCCATTCCCTAAAAAGGGACTCAAAGGCAAAAGAATGTTCCCAGGTGTCATCATGAGCCATGACACCCTGTTTTAGGTTGGGCATGCCAGAGGAAGAAGGCGTAGAGGTGAGTACACGAAATGAATCAATTGATCCTGATTCTTTCTAATATCTAATTACCATAAGGACAATAATTTTAAGTCCAGCCATGCCATGAACAGCCAAGAATTGTACCTCTTCCTACAGGGGTGAGATACAATTGTCAGGAGGCATTATATATCAGTCCTGGTGCAAGGCTGAGGTCCTACAGATGCTCAACGTCAGATGGCAGCAAGGCTGCCAGTCCCTGGGCTGTCACAGCTGGGGTGGCACCAGGAGTCCACTCTGCTCTGTCTCCACCTGTGACCTGACCTGACCCGACCTCACAGAGCTCCTTCACTCAACGTGTTTCTTCTCCCCTGTGCAGAGCTGCCAATCCTGCCCAGGACCCCACCAGTAACTGCACTTGTACTTGCACTCCCTTAGTTGAACCACTAGACACTGCCTGGTAGATAGTCCTCTTTCCTGATGAAGATTACTAATTTGTTCAATGAGTGTAAACCCAAATCCTTAACAAAGTTTAACATTGGCTTACTTCAGAAGGAAATGCTGACTGACTTCAGGAGAAAGTTTCATTAAAATGAACATATTTGGCTTTGTAGCCTTTTGTATTAGTTCGACCAATTTGTGTTCAAATGACACTTGAAATTAAACCATAATATTTTTTAAAAAGGCTTATCAACAGGAGTATAAATATCAGCATTTGGTCCTGGATAGGACCCTGAACAATCCTGTGAGCTGGGATCAATGTTCAGGACAGGATTGATCTGTAGAATGCTCAATTAGAGAAAAAAATTTCAAACTTTATCATAAATGAACTTGTGAAAATTCATAAAGGCAGTTAATATTTCTACATCAGTAAAGTGGCAAATTTCAGTCTATGTAGGGTGGGTGTCTCTAAGCCAAAACTCTCTTAAGTCTCTGAAGGAAAATCATTACAAATCAAGAGCAGAGTTTAAAATTAGAAGTTATATCCTAAATCTTCCACGGACTTTCAGTTTCTGAACCTCTGTGTAATCGTGGTCAAACACTGGAACAGAATTCTTAGAGAATTGGTGGATGCTCTCTATCTATGAGAGCAGAAAATGCCCTTAAGACCATTTTTAAACTTTTGGTCAACCCTGAAATGATCAATGAGGGGGATTAGCAATTCCTTGTAGCTCCCTTCCAACTGAAATATTCTATTCTATTCTATTCTATTCTATTCTATTCTATTCTATTCTATTCTATGACACCATGACATTTTTGTACTTTCTTAGAGTAGACTAAGTGTCTGTACTTGCACTTTTCATGAGTACTGTTATCCTCTCTGATCTTGTTTCTCACTCTCAGCTCCAAAACGAGCCCACAATTCCTTTCTGATTGTTTCTGCTGTTGTTACTGTTAACATTTGTTTTCGTCAAACAATATCAAGGAATGTCTGGAAAATCAATGTTTAATAAGTTACAGTAATGTTTTCAATTTCCTGTCATCTGCTTTAATGTACATGTGTACCCTGTCATTTCTCATCACTTTCTAAATCCATCTTGTTATCAGCAAGGTATAACTTAATGTACAGCTAACTCTTTCCTAGGTGACCTTAAAGCATTCACTACTGGGGATGCTTTGCCGAAGAGTCATTCTTTCTTTGCAGTGAAGGTGACAGAGGGAACAGCTTGGAAACTGCAGTACAAAACTTCAGCAAGGACTTTTACACTTGGATGCATATCCTTAGGAAAAAAAAATACTGTTTAGGCAGAAGAAATTCATTATATCTGCAGTGGTGTGATCACTGTCTACTGGAAGAGTATATGCCTGGCAAAAGTAGAGTCCTGAGGCTTAATCAGACAAGGTTTCATAGCATTGTCTGAGGATCTGACTTTTAACATTCATTATGAGAATCTGACCTTTGATATTCATTACTATTACTTTCCTATACCTTCTTTGCAGTGACGTAACTGATTGACAAAAAATATGAAGAAATGCGGCTGTGATGATTTACTTCAAGGTTTCCAAAAGTGTTGCTTTGAGAAGTTGCTCTACTTGAGGAAAGCTCGAGGAGGGAAGCAGAAGCTGAGGGTGAAAGACTGCATTGCTCTGATGCAAAGAGAAATAAAGGAGAGTAGCAGGAGGGAAAGCAAATTAAGAGAGATGTCACTGTCCTGAGGAGGTTGATCCAGCCATTTCTATGCATCCAATCAGTTCAGTCAGTCCTGTTTGGATACTGTATGCTGTCAGTTCCCTTAGACCAGAGGGAGTTTGCCGTGTAGAGAAACCCTAAAATTGGAACAGGTGATGTAGGGCTTCAGACCTGCTGAACAAAAGTCCTTGGCTCAAGGCTCCACCGTTTGGATGTTTCATTGGCCAGTCACTGCAAGTCATTAAATCTCCCCAGACCTAACAGCACTGCCTGTGAAAAAGGATGGGGACTCCTCAGTGGTGGTGTTGGCACTCAGCCCACAGTCTTGTTTTTCCAGTGCTTCTGCTAGACACTTGTTACTCTTGGTCGTGCTTCCTTCCCATTCTTGTTCTTTTTTAATGGCTTTAAATATAATTGCTGGAGCATGTAAATGTCTCCCTACCCAGATGTGTTAAAGTCTTAGGTCAGCCTTTTTGCATGCATAAAACTCTCCAGACCTAGATTTAATGAAGACTTGGGAAATGGAAAAAGCAGAGAAATAGTGAATCTGGGAACAAGGGCCAACCCACTCATCCCAGTCCTGAAGACACCGAAAAGACTGTGAACTCCCACATAGATTTCTGCATTCAATTCATTACCAGTTGGTACTTAGAGATAACATTATGGAAGTTTTTGTTTCTCCACTTGGCTTTAATTGCCTTCCTTATTAGGATTTATCTTTCTGATATGGCAAAATATTATTTCAATAGATGCTGCAACATTATGCAAAAGAAGTTGAAAATTATTTCCCATAGAACATTATTAATGAATGTTTATGAGTTTCAATGCAAGTAATTTAAAGGGCTCAGAAGATACCTTTCTTGAGAGCTCAATTCAACACCATACACGTTTGGTTTAAAATGAACTAAGCTTCATGTTTGGGGTTTTCTTTCCTTTTTTTCTTTCCCCCTTTTTTTTTTTTTTTCCCTTCCTCTGGAATATATGAAACTGTTCTTCAAATGCTAACTAATCTAACCAATTTTGTATTGAAGCATGAATGCATTTTAATTCACTATTCAAACTGTTGTAGCAATGAATATTTCTGCATCCCTAGCAATATGTTGAAAGAGAGCTTTTTACTGCTTTTAAAAAAAAAGAAAAAAAAAAAACTTCTGCAATTTTTATATACAGTCTGATTAAAATCCAATTAATTACAAACACAATTAAACCTTTCTACCACAGTTTGCAGAAGAGCATTGATGGAAGTAAAGTTGTCAATCAAAGATCCAATAGGGAGCAGTAACTTGTCATCTATGTAACTTTTAACCAGTAAAAACGTTAAGCTAAAATACTACATTAACAGCGTATTGTTGTATGCAAGTTTATTAGGAAATATCTCATTTCTTTGATTGTTGTTCTGCTTATCATCAGATCAATACAATTTTGTTTATATGGCACCTTTCCTGACAAAGTCATCCCAAGGCATTTCACAACAATAAATGTACATATAATAAAAAGGCAGTTAAAAATACAATAAAAGGAAATTAAGCATTAATGTACAATCCAATCCCATTGTGAAGTCAGTGCTGCCAAAGAATAATTTGATGGCACCCAAACTTTTTAAAAATTCTTGCTTTATTGACATTTTGAAATTTTATAAAACCAATAAAATGCCTAGCCATAAGAAATAACAAATAACAAATAGGGAATATACATAATATATATCAGAATTTCTCTCAGTCCAGACTGTCAATTGTCATAAATCTGCATTTCCTTGCTGACTTCTACACAGCTGTAACAAATGATGATTTGGTCCATTACATGTTGATTTAAACTTAAAAGGCAGAATAAATTTCTTACCATTTTGGAGGTTTAATGTTGATAGTAGCTGCAGACAGGTTACATCTTTGTTTCTTTGCTAACATCACTGAAAGTTCCCCGGAGGATATATAGGAAAATTCTTCTCCAAAGGGCAAAAAAAGTAGGAGTAATGTTCTTTTTCTTACTCAGGTTTTGAACAGATATCGTGGCAGAGGACTAAGCACCCCACAGCCACTCACTCACTCACTCCCCTGCATGGGATGAGGAAGAGAAATGGAAGGATAAAGGTATGAAAACTTGTGACTTGTATTAAAGATAGTTTAAAAGCAAAACCCAAATGTAAAAAAAAAAAAAAAANGGCACCCAAACTTTTTAAAAATTCTTGCTTTATTGACATTTTGAAATTTTATAAAACCAATAAAATGCCTAGCCATAAGGAATAACAAATAACAAATAGGGAATATACATAATATATATCAGAATTTCTCTCAGTCCAGACTGTCAATTGTCATAAATCTGCATTTCCTTGCTGACTTCTACACAGCTGTAACAAATGATGATTTGGTCCATTACATGTTGATTTAAACTTAAAAGGCAGAATAAATTTCTTACCATTTTGGAGGTTTAATGTTGATAGTAGCTGCAGACAGGTTACNTGCTCAATGCTTATCTGGGAGGACAAATGCCATAACCCTGAACATCCCCTCTTCCTCTTTCCTCCAGGTTTTATTGTTAAATAATCTCATATGAAATGAGACATCCCTCTGACCAGCTGGGTCAGCTATCTCAGGTGTGTCCCTTCCTTGGGCACCTCTGGTTTGGTCACTGGCAGAGCAGAGCAGACACAGCAGCCCTTGATGATGTGTGAGCACAGCTCAGCAGCAGCTGAAACATGAGTTGTGTTATCATCCAAACGAATTTTTGACCTCAAGGTGTTTCAGGCCGGAATTTTGTCCACAAGCTTTACCTCTGACTTGCTTTTACAGTCAGCAGAGACGAATTTGCCCATGGCCCTCCCTGCCCCCACCCTGCTCTCTTTTTTATGCTGCCCTCAAACTCACTACTGTGACCTGTCCTCTGACATCTCTGAGATTGCTTTCAGAACACTTTTCATTCTGTCCCTGCTTCATCTGTCTCTCTCTTTGGGGGCTGGGACTACAGGAAAAGCAAATGACTGAGTCCAGTTCAACTTCCAGAAAACCATGACTTGTGTGATCTGCTCTGGGACTATCAGGAGTGGATGCCCCAGTTCAGGGTGCAGAAGAATTTACAAGATCTGATGGCTTCAATTCATTCTAGGTGCTCTTTATGCTACAGACAAGAAACTGGGACATAGCTATGCATGTGCAGCCAGGCAGATAACCTGAGAAAGTCTGAAAATCATAGCTTAAGAACTGTTTAAAAACAAAACAAAAGAATACAACAAACGAGTACAAAGGAAAAAAAAAGTCTTTTTTGGCACATTTATGTACTTATCCTTGATTGAAGCCAATTGCACCTTAGTGGTAAGCATAACTCTGAATATTTTGCCTAGTACTAAAGCTTGTAAGAACATATTTACATTTTTTTTCACTTAATTGATTGGCCCAGGCCACTTGTGGTCCTATCTGAAACCAACAGAATTCAACAGAGAGATTTACTCTATCATATTTTAATCTTCAACATCTGATTTAGTCCTTGAGATACCCTGTGTAGTCAAAGGCAACAAACAAGGCAAGATTTCTTTGTCTCAGAGAGCTGTTTTAGGGTGAGGTGAAGCTTATCTTTATTAGTTCCTTTTTTTTCCNCATCTATGTAACTTTTAACCAGTAAAAACGTTAAGCTAAAATACTACATTAACAGCGTATTGTTGTATGCAAGTTTATTAGGAAATATCTCATTTCTTTGATTGTTGTTCTGCTTATCATCAGATCAATACAATTTTGTTTATATGGCACCTTTCCTGACAAAGTCATCCCAAGGCATTTCACAACAATAAATGTACATATAATAAAAAGGCAGTTAAAAATACAATAAAAGGAAATTAAGCATTAATGTACAATCCAATCCCATTGTGAAGTCAGTGCTGCCAAAGAATAATTTGATGGCACCCAAACTTTTTAAAAATTCTTGCTTTATTGACATTTTGAAATTTTATAAAACCAATAAAATGCCTAGCCATAAGAAATAACAAATAACAAATAGGGAATATACATAATATATATCAGAATTTCTCTCAGTCCAGACTGTCAATTGTCATAAATCTGCATTTCCTTGCTGACTTCTACACAGCTGTAACAAATGATGATTTGGTCCATTACATGTTGATTTAAACTTAAAAGGCAGAATAAATTTCTTACCATTTTGGAGGTTTAATGTTGATAGTAGCTGCAGACAGGTTACATCTTTGTTTCTTTGCTAACATCACTGAAAGTTCCCCGGAGGATATATAGGAAAATTCTTCTCCAAAGGGCAAAAAAAGTAGGAGTAATGTTCTTTTTCTTACTCAGGTTTTGAACAGATATCGTGGCAGAGGACTAAGCACCCCACAGCCACTCACTCANCAAATGCCATAACCCTGAACATCCCCTCTTCCTCTTTCCTCCAGGTTTTATTGTTAAATAATCTCATATGAAATGAGACATCCCTCTGACCAGCTGGGTCAGCTATCTCAGGTGTGTCCCTTCCTTGGGCACCTCTGGTTTGGTCACTGGCAGAGCAGAGCAGACACAGCAGCCCTTGATGATGTGTGAGCACAGCTCAGCAGCAGCTGAAACATGAGTTGTGTTATCATCCAAACGAATTTTTGACCTCAAGGTGTTTCAGGCCGGAATTTTGTCCACAAGCTTTACCTCTGACTTGCTTTTACAGTCAGCAGAGACGAATTTGCCCATGGCCCTCCCTGCCCCCACCCTGCTCTCTTTTTTATGCTGCCCTCAAACTCACTACTGTGACCTGTCCTCTGACATCTCTGAGATTGCTTTCAGAACACTTTTCATTCTGTCCCTGCTTCATCTGTCTCTCTCTTTGGGGGCTGGGACTACAGGAAAAGCAAATGACTGAGTCCAGTTCAACTTCCAGAAAACCATGACTTGTGTGATCTGCTCTGGGACTATCAGGAGTGGATGCCCCAGTTCAGGGTGCAGAAGAATTTACAAGATCTGATGGCTTCAATTCATTCTAGGTGCTCTTTATGCTACAGACAAGAAACTGGGACATAGCTATGCATGTGCAGCCAGGCAGATAACCTGAGAAAGTCTGAAAATCATAGCTTAAGAACTGTTTAAAAACAAAACAAAAGAATACAACAAACGAGTACAAAGGAAAAAAAAAGTCTTTTTTGGCACATTTATGTACTTATCCTTGATTGAAGCCAATTGCACCTTAGTGGTAAGCATAACTCTGAATATTTTGCCTAGTACTAAAGCTTGTAAGAACATATTTACATTTTTTTTCACTTAATTGATTGGCCCAGGCCACTTGTGGTCCTATCTGAAACCAACAGAATTCAACAGAGAGATTTACTCTATCATATTTTAATCTTCAACATCTGATTTAGTCCTTGAGATACCCTGTGTAGTCAAAGGCAACAAACAAGGCAAGATTTCTTTGTCTCAGAGAGCTGTTTTAGGGTGAGGTGAAGCTTATCTTTATTAGTTCCTTTTTTTTCCCCCAACTATAAAGGGAAACTATAAGACTATAAAGGGAATCTAGTACAACTCACTTCTCTTTAGATGTTTACATTTAGTCAGTATCTTCAACTCCTTCTGTGTAAAGGTGGGGAGGAGACACTAGCCAAAGACAAAATGATTTTTTAAATCCGGACATTCCTCTGCCCCTACCCTGAGGCTGTCCCTCACCCCTATGCTTTTTAAACAAAAGGATGGCACTTTTCACTGCTGGCTAATTCAGTTGTGAGGCAAGGAGAATGACTAGGAAGGGTGTAATAATTACAGCACAGTGTGATGATCCTCCTGTGTATTCCCTGAAGAAGTATGATCTCAGAGAATTTCTGCTAGGCCCTCTTGAAATAATTACTGTCAATTCATGCTTATCTGCCAGCTCTCTCTCCAGGTTTTCTTTTCCTTGCCTTCCTTAGTGAAGATACTGGTTCTGACAAAAGGAGCCATTTGTCAAGGAGCTGGCATGCCAACTTTTCCCTCCCACTCTTTGCTGAAATTATGCAAGAGATTACAGCCCAGCCTGAACCAATATGTACCTTATCAGCTCAATAATAGAGCACATCGTGATCAGTGCCAAATGGACATTGGTGGTAGCAGATACAGCCATGCCATTCTCACAACCACTTCTGGACATCTTCATTTTCAACATGGGAAATCACAGAGGGCTTTCAAATAGATCAGCGAGGCTGATTCAGTAATTGAAAATTCTGTAGCAGTAACAACCCTAGAAGAGGATTTTGAACATAGGCTCTTCTCCTCAGGGGCCATGCTGGAAGGGAGGAGCATTTTCGAGGAGCATTTTCAAGGAGTATCTCAAAAGATGAATGTTGTCTACACATAAAACATCAATGGATACCTTTCTTTGGCTTTCAGAGTGATGACCCTGACTTCAGCTTGGCCTGGCATGGAGTGAAAATACAGTCTCAGCCTTGTTTATTTTCCCAGGGTTTAGACAGGGGATCTTTGACTTACAGATTTTGTGCAAGCCTCGTTTAAGAAATAGTAAATTAAAATCCTCTAATGACTAAATACAGGTGGATTCCTCCTCTAACTACTACATTATTTAGTTTTAAATTCTTGAATGGAAAATGGAATTGGCTCAGACTTCCTGTGAACACAGCAAAAGGGACTACCATTTAAAAGGTTTAACCATCTAGTACTGCAAAGAGTAAATCTGCAGGAATAAGGAAATATCATCGGGTTTGCTTTTGACAAAACAGGGTTGTCTAACAACAATTTATTTGAACCAAAATCCTCATCCTTGTTTCTTAGACCACAGAGAAAACGTGAAACTCTTCAGTTATCTGAAAGACTACACATTCTGAGATTCTGAGCATGAATTGTGTGCCTCCATAATTTCTGATTTCTGTGTGAGGACACCCCAAGAACCAAGGGAAAGTCAGAGTCCATCTGCACTATTTTGGTGATCCTGCAGCTGTGGTGGTGCAGGACATGGGATTGGATGTAGGACTGGCATTTCCACAGCTAAGCCAGCTTCTCACACTTTCCTCTGCCACTAGACAGGGTTGCACTTCACAATTGCATTGTCACTGTTCCAACAGATTGCTTCTCTTTCCTAAATCTCAATATTCGCCTCCTATTGACTTCACCACACAGAGGAAACAAAGTCAGTCAAGACTTGAAGAAATACTCAGTGTGGAATGTTCACCTTTTTCATCTTTTAAGCATACATTTTATTTTCAAGGCTATCTGTACAACATGTGAAAGGTAATGTAAGAAGGAAATAGGAAAAGGTAGAACACTTCATCCTGACAATTCAAAGAGGGTGCTGTGGCTTTATCAGATGCTAGCATTTGCCTCAGGATTTGGGCTTATTATGAGCTTGATTTAGCTGTCAACAAATTGATCCAAAACAACTGTCTTCCCCATACTGCCATGTTCCTTCAAGCCATGTAGTCTCTCTGGAGGATAGGTCCTTTTTCATTTGTGTGTTGTGGTTTACTTCCCTCCCCCTTTCCTCTTTTTACCCCCAGCACTGTCAGTAGTTCACCCAATAACTTACTTGCTACCACATTTTTTAATTTCCTAGTGTTTTGGTGGCTGAGGAAATTCAGCAATGCCCTCTGAGGACTTGCACAAACATGTCACTTCTTTGCAAAACATCCCCTGATTTTGTCAGTTGCATGAGCTAATGCCAGTGAAACTCCAATGCTTTGGAAGAAAATCCAGGGGCACCTTGAGGGGGTTTATTTTTTATTTTTTTTGTAAAGTTCAAGATGATTAATTATATGGGACTCAAGATATGTAAAAGTTATCCAAGTTTTCACCATTAATCACATAAATGAACAGAAAATAATTAGTTCGTAGTGACTTTCTGGCTTATTATAATCAGCCCAACTCAAATCGACTTAGCCCAGAGAGCCAAATATAGCAAGGAAAAAAGCTCGAGGCATTTTTTCGCTATGTGTTGCCTGTTATCACACAGTGAGGTTTCTGTTCAAATGATGTGCCTTATTAAGGCAGGCGAAACCCATTTAAACAATGTATCAGAAATGCAGACAAGCTGCAGAAAAATACATGTATAAAGGGTATATTTTTCTTGAAATTTATTGATGGCTAAGCCTGCTAAAACTTTAGAAAATGTGTTTTCTAAACCACTGACATTATGTTTTTCTAGTAATACAATTGGGTTTGAGGTTTTTCATTATTTTTAATTTTGCAGTCATTCTTTTCTTTCTCTCCTCTTACTTCTCTTTGTAATGGACTTGAAGAATGGCAATTATTCCCTTTTATTTTACTGGCTTAAACCATGTGCTTATTAGAATAAATGTTATCATTACCCTTTTTATTTTATGATTAGTAATTTTTTATTTGATTGCCAATGCTTTTACTGTAGGCTTAAAGTCTTGAATATTACATGTGATTGAACAATAATAAAATTGAATGTCTTGGATATGATTCTTTCATTCTTTTTCCTAATAAATACAACTTTAATTCTTAGAGATCTATTCTAAAGGTAGGTACCACACATTATGTTTAAATTATTGTTTTTTTCTGTCATCTGTGTGAATATGAAACCTCATGATCTTTGGCATTTTCGTTGTTTGCATGATATCATAAAATTACAGAAACACTGAATCATTAGGGCTGGAAAATGCCTCCATGATTATCAAGTTCAAGAATTCCCCCATCAGTCATGCTCATCACTAAACCATGTCCCAAGTGCCACATTTACACATATTTTAAATCCCTCCAGGCATGGTCTCTACACCACTGGGCAGACTGTGCCAGGGCTTGGCCACCCTTCTGATGGAGTAGTTTTCCCCAATATCCAATTTAAACCTCCCTTGATGAAACTTGAGGTCGTTCCCTTTCCTCCTGTCCCTGTTCCCAGAGCCCGACCCCCCCGGCTGTCCCCTCCTGTCAGGGACTTGTGCAGAGCCACAAGGTCCCCCCTGAACCTCCTTTGCTCCAGGCTGAGCCTCCCAAGGTCCCTCAGCTCCCCCTAATAGGCTGTGAGGGTGCTCCAGCCCCTTCCCCAGGTCTGTTCCTTGCTCTGGACACACTCCAGCCCTTCAGTGTCTTTCTTGCAGTGTGGGCCCAAAAATGAACAGAGGATTTGAGGTGGCCAGGACTGTTGGTAAGTGATGGAAAATGGCTCAGAGCACTCCTGCCAGTTCCCTCAGCCCCCTCGAGGGGATGACACCTGGCCCCATAGACACACACACATGTTTAAGTGCAGTATCAGAACACTTTCCATTTCCCCTTGGATTATGGGGTCTCTGTTCTTCTTCCCATCCCTGTTTTCCAGCTCAGGGTGCCTGGAGAGCAACAGTTGTCATTCTTAAGGACTGAGGTAAAGAAGGCATTAAATACCTCACCTTTTCCTTTTGTTATTGTGTTTATCCCCTTAATCCAGTAAAGGATGGAGGAATATCAAATTGTACTAGGGTTTGTATCCTAAAATTTGGAAATCATGGTGTCATCAGACTGCTGAGGCAGACACCCTGTCAGGTGAGTTTCATAGCCAGTACACTTAAGTGAGTAAAGTGATAAACTTGTGAGTACACAGGAGAGTTGTCAGTGTCACATGTCAATAGAATTGTGATGTTGAGTGAGAAAAGATACATAATTGGGTAAAAACTCAGGCAGGATCCCAGAACTTTCTGTGGCATCAATAATGGAGAGGCAAAGCTCATGAGATACTTCTGATAACTTTTTTCCCTGAAATTTCACAACAGTGATGCACTAATCATTTCCTCTG